>JANZLQ010000001.1:47573194-47591037 GCA_026212715.1 Elanus axillaris | reverse complement strand
GGGGGGGGGGGGGGGGGTGGTGTGTTTTAATTCCATTGATGACTGTAAGGTTTGGACATCACCCACGCGGCTAGTAGGGTACTGCGGTCTGAGGGTACCTTTGAGGAGCACATCGTTGCTGGGTGCGAGAGCAGCCAGATCTGATGGGAAAGTTGTGGCAGAGAGCGTGTCAGATGGAGCTTTCTGTCTTCTGTCCCAGACCGTGTGCCCTACTGCTGGACATCATCATGCACTGCCTCCCCTCCATGGTGTTTGGAAAGTATAACCAGGTGTCCGTCCCTCTGGCTGAGGGGTTACGGGGTGCACTGCCAGCTCGGAGACTGTTTCCCTGGGTAATTGTCTGTATCTGGGCTCGTGTGTCAGGCGTGAGCAAAATGCGTCGGCTCCGGCGATGGTTAAAGCAGCTGCTTGGAGCTCTGTTCACACTAGTAAGAGTTCTTACTCCAGCCAGGAGGCTGCTCTTCCCCTTCGCTTAGGGGAACAGCCTGCACCTTCCCCTGAGAAACTGGTACAGATGGATAAACTCTCTGGTTTTCCTCTGGGGCATGTTGGCTATATGGAATTCTCAGTCCCATCCTTCTGTTTTTCACTGCCAGGAAACAGGGTATGGAAAATATTGTGACTTCATTTGAGAGTAAAAGAGAAGAAGGTTTAGTCCCCTTTTTCTTTCATGTAATCTTAAAAAATACAGTGAAAGCTTAAACGTGCCCTTATGGACACTGCCTGCAGTGTTTGCATATGGACATGCTTCCAGCGTGAGTGTACATATAGGCAAAACATCTTAAAGAAGGGCAGTGCCAGGGAAGTGACCTTTCTTTCCAGAGGGGAATTATGTTGTTGTTCAGATAAAATGAGTGTTTCCCGCACTGCACTTTGCTGGAGGAAGTCTCTAAAATGGTTTTCTGCCTGCGTATCTGAGGGGATCTTGATAATTTAATGGAGAGAGCTTTCCCTGAGATACCACCGCGATCACTGTTGTACGGTGTCTGACAGCAGCATGCTGATAACTCAGTTTAGGTGTCCTCTAAGGTTGGCAAATGGCATTACATAGGTTGTAGGTGGCCCTTTTTACTGGAATACATGCTTCCTAGTGATTCGCATGAGTCCTGAATTTCAAACAGTAGTTCCCAATGTTGGCAAGTGTGAAGCACAGCAAACAGACCTTTGCTGGAATTATACACTGCCACTGTGAGCTTAAAATAGAAATAAATAAAAAAAACACACTGAAAAAACCAGAACACAACCCAAGATTTTTATCTGGATTCTGAAGCCCAGATCTTGTTAAGAGCTTTGATGATAGTTGCATAGCTGACATCCTTGTCCAGAACTTCCTGCCGTATAGTTAGCAAACCTCATCTTCCATGGGAGCTAGATCCCACAGCCTATGGGAATTTGGTAAATATTCTGGAAGTGTTGAAAAAGGTTGGAGGGAGGAGCTCAATATAAGCTTGGGAGTTGCCCAACAGAAATTCTGCACACTTGGTGAAATATGATATAAGTATTTTGTAAATCAGGAACTTCAAAGTTACAGAAGTGTAAGTATAGCAGCTAGAGTCACGTTATTATTTTGAGCTGATAGAGGTCCATAACCAATTTTCTTTTTTAAAGGAAAAGGAAGGAATGCTCAAGTAATGTGCCCACATACTGGGAGAGAGTCCACGACATCTTATAACAATATGTGGGAAGAGAAGTCCTTAGGGAAGAACAGACTGGTGAGAGTGAGGTGGGATGGGAGGTCTGTCTTGTGTATTAGGTTAAGGTTGCCCTTCTCCAGGTGCGTCTGTAGATCCAAACACCTCTCTTCTCCTCCTACCCCAACCAAAACTGTAATGTGTCCATATCCTGCACTTGTGTGTACGTTCGTAAATGCTCTGCTTTAAAAGTCTGATCGTATTTGCTGCTTTTGGTAGGAGGAGGAGTGTAGCATCCATGTAGTTTTAAGGTGGCCAGTGCATCCTCTCCTGATCAGAGCCCGTTAGTTGAAATAGCATCAGGTATGAAAGTATGCAACACTGCACTGCTGTCCTTTACTGCAGGAGTCACAATATTCCAACTGTAGGTCCTTGATAGTCATTTGAACTTTTTTTTATGTAGTAAGACTATACCAGGATGCTTTGTACAGCATGATGGGCGTCGCTGTGCAGTAAAAGCCATGCTGCGTGTGAGCTCCCCAAGGTTGGTGTCCATCCCCGGGCTGGAGATCCCATGGTCCTTTCGTAGCCTTTCAACTGGTTGTGGTGAGCTATGGCGGTTTGAAAACCCATATCTACCCCGTAGGGTTTTGTAGGTCAACAGGCAGTCTGCAAATAGGTGTGTTATAAAAAGACAGTGACCTTTCTGGGTTTTGCCTGCGTGTGCGTGATTGGGTTCATACATTGTACTGCCCTGATGTGTCTTACCTTACGCCTTCCAGAAGATGATAAGCCTTTGTGAAAGATGTGTGATGATCTTCTGCATATAGTTAACTACTCTAATCATCTTGAAATATCTGAAGTCCTAATAGTTCATTGCCTTGAACAGTATTTTATTTTAATGTAAATTATTCTACAGATGTCTTTTTTTTTTTTAGTTTGTTTCCTATACTGCAGAATCAGGTCTCTTTTTCCCCTATTGTTAATGAAGATGAATAAAATATATAATATAAAATATAATAAAATGGATAATTTGAGGTTGCTATTATATATACTACCAAAGTTGTGTCTGACAGTATTAGGTTGTCCTTTTTTCTGCTTAACATTAAAACATTGACGTAGCTTTCAGTGATAGGTACTAAAACATCTTTATAAATATTTGAAAAGACGCTGTTCAATGAACTGTGCAAGACAGGAGGCTGACCTCACACAACTAATTAATTATCACAATCAGAGGAACTCCAGACAAAGTACCCTCTCCAGCAATTTGAAAGCTAGTTAATATTCATGTCTCGTAAAAGTCACTTGACTTCCAATTATGATTAAATATGCAAGGTCGCTGGGACACAGCAAGTGGAAGAGCTGAAAGTAATCCCCTAGTACTGTGGTGACAGTTAAAAAGTAATGTCATTCACTGAAGGACTGTGCAAGACACACGGATTACACCTCCTCGTGTCCCACTGTGCTATGTGGAGGACCGATAGAGACTCCACCACCACCGCCAATGCTTTGGGCCCTACTTCTGTAGACCAGCAAAGTGCTTAACTTATTTCCCAACCTGAATCATACTGGACAGCTACAGTTGTCTGTAGGTCTAATCAAAATATTGTCTACCCGGTTTTAAGAATATCTGTCAAACCACATGGCTGCTCTCCTCGTGCATTTTACTATAAAATTGATAAGTGTTAAAGGATTGAACAGCATCTCTTGTCACTGAAAAGCCCCAATTAATCACATCTGACTGGACAACAGTGCCCTTTTTTTAAGGAATATCAAAGTGGAAACAAATAATATTACGTTACTTTTAACGGACTATGATCAGTAGGACAAACTCCTTTTTTTTCATACTAAGTTCATATATTCGTTAGCGTTTGCGTGTACTGCTATGAGTATTTTAAAATGTAAATAACATTTCAATGTGCGAAAATAACTTAAGAAATTTTCTTCTCTCACATAAAATAGACTTTTTAAAAAAATTTTTAAAAAAATTAGTATTTTAATGAAGGAATAAAATAATTTAGGTTAACAAGCACATTAATGCTAAATGAAATAGTAAACCATTGACCATAATAGCAATGTAATCGAAAAGCAGCAATTATATCATCTGTTTAAATAGCCATATCAAATAAATACAGTACGACAGCCTGAATCTTGTCACATATTACTGTATCGCATCCTATTTTCGTGGACATCGTTATTATCAAAACAATTGTTACAGTCCACCAAAGAGAAAAACGTTGAGGTCAGTCACCCCACGCTCGTCATCACTCCAGTGTGGTTAATTGCTATCAGGAACAAGCAATAACCTGTGAACACTGAAACTCCATTTAGACGCTGCATCAAGTGTGTTTATTTGTACAGCGTGATGTACAATATGAAAGTTCACTGCAGAAGAGACTTCACACCGAGACGTGCTCGGTGGGTCTCTAACGGGGACAAGGTAGGAGGCAGTACCCTTCACTGGGAGAAGAAGCAGTTAATTAGTCCGTCGGGAAAGGAGATGTCTCTTGACCTAATAAAGCAACAGTTGTGTCTCGGAGGAAGTGAAACGATGCGTTCCTTAATTAAGAGCACCACCTACACAATCTTATAACAGCAAGTTTCAGAGGGCAAGACTAAATCTGGGACGAGCTTTTGGAGGACTTGCAAAACATGCTTGGCTACGTGAGCAAGCCTTGTGCACTGGGGAAGGACTCTCTCCAAAGCCGTGGCTTCAGAAGTGTGCAAAAGGACGGAGGCTCCAGGAGGTACATGGAAGGTGACATGCAAGTTACCTGGAAGTAAAAAAAAGAGGAAGAGGAATGAGACTATAATTTGGGGGGGTTTGTTCATCTGCAACTACATGGTCCATTTTGAATGTTGATATTATGAAGAAATAATTCTGTTTAGATTTTCCCTTAGCTGGCGGGAGCTTTCAGGGAGGTCAAGGTACAAGACAACAACCAGGCACTCCATGCAAGAAGGTATGGAAAAACTGTAAATTGGACAATTAACACCTGTTAACCGTTGCCTTGGCTTCACAGAGTATCTCTGAGAGGCTCCGCAGAGCACCTGAATAAACCTGTACTGATGACGCATGAGCCGTGCAGAGGCACTCAACTCACACGGCAGGAGAGGACGAAGTCTCCTCCCCTCTGCTGGCAATCCAGAAGGTTTCACCAACAGCCTGGACAATACTGAGAACCACACTTGAACCCTAAATACCTGCAGGGACTCTTGTTACAATGATTTCGTGATGTGTCACTCTCTGTGCAAGGATTGCAATATCAGAAATAATAGTGGCATGCTACACAACGGGGGTTGAGTCCAGAATTAGGTGTCCCAGATTCTGCTGCTTGCAGATGAAAAATACTACCAGCATTCCAGTGCAGCAAGTGGAAACAGAGTTATAACCCAGCACTTGCCTATTTACTAATCAGTTTTGGCTAACTGGGTATTTTTTTTCAAGTTGCTTGGTCTATTTAAACAAGAAAAGGAGTCTAACCAGTAAACCCCATTGTATATTATATATATTAAAAGAATCAGATGGGATTCTTTTAATTCCTGTTTTCAGCTATTTTAGAGATTATCTATGTTTATCTAAAGTCTGTCTGTAGGACTCAGTCACCAGCAGCATCTTACTTGTTAAACTGTTTTCAACCCTTCCTTAGTCATATTCCAAAGTACTCAAATGCATTTCTAATTTTTTTCAGTGTCTTCATAGGGCTTTTTACTTCCTACTCTCTATAAAGCAGTTCACTGGCAGGTTGAAAAAAAAGTGGGGAAATTAACTGGATTTCCATGGATACAGAGAATATGAAATAGAGTTCTTTGTACAGAACTGTTCTTTTTATTCGTACTTATTATATTTTTAAAGTTTGAATTACAATTTAAAAACTTGTGATGTTTTTGCAAGATTTGAATGACAGAAAAACAGTCATACTCATTATAGATGACAGAACCCCTGTAGACAGCACTGAGCAAGGGAACTATTTAATTAAGGATAACAAATACAGAATCGCAGGGCTTGACAGGACCTCGGGGGGCCTTTTTTGCCCTCTCCATGTTTCCCAAACAACATCAGTTATAGCTAAGCCAGCTTCTATAGGCATTTCTTCAGCATTTTTGAAGAGTGACAACGATGTCCTTAAACAACCAATTCCAGCCCTTGCTGTCCTTTTTTTTCTTTTTTTTTTTTTTTTTTTTTTTAGGTCACGCATATGTCTCAGTTTCCATTGCTGAAGTTTAAAGCTGCTCGCCCTAGCCATCATGGAAAAACCATACTTCTTTCTACAACCTTTAAGAAAATGAAGAATTAAAACGAAGCAGAGAAGGTGACCCTGTTGTGGTGTGCACACCTCAGTCCTGCTCCTCGTCTCGTGAGCACAGAGGAGCCCTCTGGAATAGCATCTCCGGCCAGACTATGGGTGGCAGCAGGAAGACCAACAGTGTTACATTGTCCTCTATCACTGCAGCTCTGGACCATGCTTGCTATCTGAAGATGTCCGTGAGCGACGTGGGACTCATGGAGACACTTCCCGTCTCCTCCTTACTGCAGTCCAGATGAACACAGAACTCTAAACTGTCGCTTCTTCGCTTATAAATCTTCCTCTTGTCAATGAAGACGTGCATTGAACCCTTGCTGATGCTAGGCACAATCTGTAAGAAATTAATCCTCAAACCAAAGTGGCACTGCAAGCAAACACCTTCATCTTTTGACAGAAAAAACAAGGCTCTGTCCATGTCTAAAAGAGGCAAGAAGTAATTTTTGTGCAAAGCTCTGGACATCGGAGAATCACACAGACAGTATCTGGTGTATCTAATTTCATTATATCTATAGCTATAAAAACAAGACTTGATGCCACAAAGAATTCCTAATCATTTCTGCCAGAGAAACCTCTAAGCTTCATTAGCTTGAAGGAAGGTCTCTCTTGACTCGCCCTGCCGTATTCCACAGCAGCAGGCTGAATCTATTGAAGCATCAGGTCAGTAAGACAGATAATGAATCAGTAATACCAATAGTGCAACAAAACTCCTAAGTGTAATAAATTGAAATCCTAAGTCTATGAAATTTAAGAGTATCTGGAACAGGGTGCCGGAGGAAGGGCATAGCTGAGCCGTGGGACTGGAATGGGTCATTGATAAAGAAAGTACCTACAGCTTTGCAAACTTCGTACCACAAAGAACAGCTTAAGGGGTCATTTGATTAGAGTCTACAGAGCCCTCTGTGAGACAGGATAGAGGAGTACAGACGAGTCTGGAATCCATGGGATTAATTTAGAATCAGATGAGTGAAATTTGATGGTATTCAGGATTGAAGTGTATTTTCTTTTAGTTCTGAGGTTTTGGTTTTCATCAGTGAGGATATTTACCATGCAATCAAATTACCAAGGGTCATTGTTGCAATCTTCATCACTGGAAATCTTTAAATCAAAATGAAATGGTTTTTTTTTCTAAATAGATAATGCTGTAATTCAGCCAAGATTTAACTCAAGTAGTTCTTATGTTATACAAGGGGTCAGTCTAGAAGTTCATGATGTTCAGGCCACGGGAACAATGATTCTGCGGACTAGTTAGAAAAACAATGTGTAAGTGGTTGAAAACTTCCCGAAAGGTGCAACATTCACCACAAAACCCACCCACCAGACACCAGTAGCATCCGTTTTCAGGTTTTATTTCAAAACAGTACCATTTCATTTTCTAGGATAAGAATTACGGTGATAAGCTGCAAGTCACATATTTTACACATGTAACAGGCTGCACTTAATGGGCACAACATTATTCAACTGTATTTTAAATGCAGAGCCACAGGTATGTGTGTGATTAAGTGGTCTGATGATACTCACAGCATCAGCAAGAAAGCAGTGATGTGCTCCATTTGTAGTTTCTGAGATGACTGAGCCCGTTAACAGTTCAGCACTAATGACTGTAAGAAGTGCAACTGCAGATCCTCTGGCTGCAGGAAAGGCTGAGGAAGAGCGACCCATGGTATTTACGGAGCACACTGGGGCTGCTGGCGGTGGAACATCAACAAATACCCCAGGAGTTTGGTTCACCGCTGAACTGTGCCTGGGGGTGTTTTATTTAGGAATTGGCTGGATACTGTTAACCTTCAGGAAAAAAAATAGCATTGTATTTGTACAATAAAAAAAAAAAAAAAAAAGCATCTGTATTGCTCTTCCTATACAAGTGATAATGACTGAATTTTCCAGGAGGTCCAGACGCTCAGGCCATAAGGCAGCTGGAAGAAAGACCTGTTTTCTTTCACAGGCAGAGGCTTCCTCTGGGATGATGGTTCAAATAGCTGGTGTCTTGTCATGTTCCCAGGTCTTCTAGTGAGGTATTTTGGGGGCTTTGTTGATGTTTTGGGGGAGTTGTTCCCCTCCCTGCCCCCAGCATTTGAGCACACTCACTCCCTGCCAAAAAGAGGATTTCAGAGACCAGAAGAGTAGGTAAGAAAAGTGGATGTGGGTATGCAGAGCAACCCCAGGAAAGCCCTGACCACACATTTCCTTCGTGAAGGGGTGAAAATGCTTCTGTGTAAATGCTATAGTTGTATAAAGCATTAGGTCTGTTCTGCGTAATGGCAACAAGCACACCCTTTTTCCCTCCAGCTGGTTTTGGGGACCCTTCACTCGCACCCCAGTCCCCTCCTCTCTCCCCCTTCACCCTCACCACCTCTCTCCCTGTTTCCTGGCCCTGCGGAATGGAAATTTTGCCATTTCTCCTTCTGATGGCTCTCGGTGCTCGCGTTCGCTTTGTGCTGACCTCCCCTGGGGATCGGACGCACGAGCTACAAGGGACGGCTGGTTCAGCTGGCTTGTTTCTCTTGCGAGGAACGGGATGCCTGTGCGTTTTGTGTAAAAATACAGATTTGCTTCGAGGCAATCAGGTGCTCATGATAACCTTATAAAGCACTGGAGCTCCTGAAGAGTTATATTTCTGAAGAACGCATAGGGAAATGGGAGTTTATAATAATAAAGGCATACTGCTGTTTTAGTTTTCATTGCTATGACTTCATAGAAATTGTTCCCACTGAAAATACTGTCTGACCTAACCTACAGCAGCCTCGCAAAGCAAAGTGCTCCATTACCCTACCTTTTCTCCTGTAATTTCAGCTTTGAATGCATTTAAACCTTGTCCATACCCATTCTGCCTGCCAAGCTGAGGGGAACTCAGCAGCGATCATCACGGAGATGGACCTGTTTTACTTGATACTACTCATGGTGCTGCTTAGCTTCCTATTTGAGTATCGAAATGTGCTTCTGTAAGTATTTCTGGTGTCACTATGAGCTGGATTGACACTCAATTTAGGAATATTTGGGACTATGGTGCCACAGAAACACGTGGATGAGTTCTAAAGTCCAGGCACATGGGCAGGAAACAAAATCTCAGGTTTTCATAGCCTGGTCTCACGTAATTAAATTTCTAATAGGAAATGGATATGTACATAATCTGCTCTTTATGAGTACTCTGAATTCCAGGTTTGCCAGGAACTGAGCAGTTATTACGATATAAGTAACACGTATTCGGTGTACGTAGCACAGCTGTTTGTGGTGCTTTCCTTAGACTATGGCAAAGAAAACGCCACCCATCGGACTAACAGCTTCGCTCATAAAATGTTGCAAGTATGGAATTTTAATCTAATCTACTTAACTATTTTATCAACATGCTTTGAGCTGATTAAATCAGTTTCTTTATGCTCTTGGATTTAAAATCCTGTCTCTGGATATTTCGTGTGAGCTTGGAGTTCACCATCCAGTGTGTGTGAGAATGTACAGCGGAAATTAAACACTGCTCAAAATTCTGTGTAGCAAACCTGTTTCTTAACGATAGATTATTTTTTTTTAGGTTCACTGTGCAGTCAGGGCACATGAGGTTTTTGGTTTTTTCTTGAACGAAGTTTACTGCTGAAGGTAGCAGTGTATTCCACACTAAAGCATAAATCTGCAGTCTGAAACCCTTGTAAGAACACACAATATTGCTATTGAGACTACTCAAGTGAAAAAATTGAAAAATTATGTGTTTTAGAGTGGTTATAAACCCCTGTTGCCCTATAGTTTGCTGATACATACATGCATCTTGTTTACTTTCATTTTTCAAAAACAATAATAACAATGTCATTGTAATGAACATTGTTTGGACACTGCTGACGGGCATCTGGATGTGAAATGGTAGTCACAGGCCAAAGGCTGAAAAAAGAGTGGGTCTTTCATCACGCTGTCAGAGCAGCACCATCTTCTCCACGACGCCAGGAGAAAAACTTATTTTTCCCACACATGTACACCCTGGGACTCCCTGTGATTTAACGCTGCAAGTAACAGTTTGGCCATTTGGTGGTCAGTCCCCCAAGCTCCTCTGTGCATTGATGGAGCTTTTTGCTGTCCCATAATTAGTATTACCCGAAGGGCAGAGACTGGCAGTAGCCCATCTCCCAGAGCACAGGCTGGTCTCGGCCAGGAACACTCCTATGCATCGACTAAAATCTCACAGAAAAGAATTTTGAACTGCTTCACACTGTCTCTACTTTCCCATCTTCTTCATTCTCAATAGCTTTTGCTCATGATAATATTTTCTACATTCAAAGTCTATTCAGAATAGTTTCCCTAGGAAAACACGCTGATCTAAAGTAGATGCTTAAATTTAACCAGGACTACAATATATAGTGTATATCTGCTGGAAGAAGGAAAAATCTAGTTCTTGGGAGACAGAGAGAATTTAATTAACTTCAGTTACATCACTTACTGCGGTATTCATGGATCCAAATTTAATTCTCTTTGACATACCTTTTAAAAAATCCACTGTTATGAAAAGTAAAGTGCAGCTTCATTACTAAAACTCATTTTGAGTGGCTGCTTTTCTCTGCTGCTTTTAAGTTCATTACAGATTTGACAGGGAGCCCTGCTCGGTTCCCGAGCCCTGAGAACTTTGGCTGTTAGCTGAAACCAGAACAAGGGCATTAAAAATGCATCCCTTCCATTCCACCCATCCTGCCCCTTCGCTCCTCCTGGCACAACCAGGTGGTTTTTATCCTCCAGCAATCCAGATCCTATACAAATAAAAATGGGGTTTTATATATTATCCATTCATGAGGGATAATTAGCTTTGTCGATGAGCCCTTGTATCCAGCAGCTTCTCTTGCCTTTGCCATCAATCCTCTGACACCATTGTGCAGCTTGCATTACGTTATATTTATTATATTATTATATTATATTATATTATATTACATTACATTACATTACATTATATTACATTACATTACATTATATTACATTATATTACATTATATTACCTTATATTATATTTATTATATTATATTATATTGTATTATATTATCAGATGAGCAAGAAGCATGCTGTATTGATGCTAAAAGTGAGCCCGGCCCCAGCTATCATGCTCGGACAGGCACCTTGCACTGTGCACCGGCACTGCGTGGAAGGCAGGGATGGGCACAGGTCTGTAACACCCAGAGGATTTTGGAGAACCGGTGTACCCCGCATGCAACACGCTCCTACAGCAACACGTACGGGGCTGTTCACCTAGCTCCCGTGGGGTATACAGGCCAGCGGTTTAGGCAAGGCGCGATGGTCCTGCGTGAAGCAGTAGTATAAAGTTTTATCGGTTCTGTAAGGAAGGGCGGATGTGCTCAGCGTGCTGTCCTCTTGGCGCATCAAGCAGAAATTTTCCAAGAGCCAGAACGTGCCCTGTCATTGCAGCCAGTCGCTAAAGCATGTATTTTGCCTGCGCAGATTTGTGAATGAAGGTTTGTTATTTTCTTGGTCTGTATATAGCTTAGTACAATGATATCCTGATCCATCACGGGGGCTCCTAAGGGATAGGGCCATCAAAACTGCCACCAAAGTACTGCAGATGAGCAATAGGGCTGCTGCTGAAGAGGACTTGGGGCACACGGCGGAGGTGGCGGTTGTTGCTTTTTTGTTCCTCTTAGTACAATTGGTCACGCTGCTTCAATAGTCCTTGAGAAGATATGGGCACAAAAAGTCCCAGGAGCCTCGGTCTGAAACTAAACCTGCTTTCCAAAGAACAAATCTACCCCCAAAGTGAACCTCTGAACACTAAAATAATGGGGAGGTAATTTTCAATTTGCTTCAGAGTTTCAGTCCGTGTTGCCCACTATGGTGATCTAGCACATATCATGGTCTAGAAGCTCTTTAGGCTTCATTTTTTGCTTTTTTTTTTTTTTTATTTTTATGATGCTGAAGCTGGAGATATTTTGTCTAATCCAACCTCAGCAAGTCGTCCGTTTAACACAGACAGCAGGGTGGGACAGGTCAAGGCTGAGCAAATTGTTGTCTTAGGGTTCAGTAAGAGCGGAAAATGGCAAAGCCTCCTCAGAAAATGAAGATAAATAATTTACCGGACCAATCAATGACTTTCTCTTACTCTGTTCCTAAAAAAAAAAATGCGACCTAGATATACGTGAGCCTGTGTACATGTGTGCGTGCGCATGTGAAGCATACATAAAATAACATTCCTGTGCAGATTACAGAAGGGTGGTTTGTCTTGTTTGGCGAAGTTTCTCAAACATTTTAATCACCATTTAAAATGTTGTAGACCTTAAATAGTCCTTCCAACCATGTGGTCTTTCCAGCGATCTATAGTAAGTAATCTTTACCTACCACCTCATTTACAGTGCATATATATCCAGCTTCCTTTTTCACACTACGTCTTTGTATTTATTACTTTCTAATCTCTGCATAATAAAATCAATATAAGGCTTTATGATAAATTATTCTCTTTCTCTTAACAGAGTCCAGCAATCAGTTTTAGGCAAATTAGCACAAAACTTGGAGCAACAATTAGAAATTGATGACAGAAAAGTAGGAATCGGGAGATCGCCCATGTCAATAGAAATGAACTTGAAACCGTGGTCTTAAAAAGGGTTAAAAAGAAATCCCAGAGCTCCAGGTTTGTAAGAAGATGTCTGCAGGTAAAAAGACAGCTCCCTGGATTCTTCGCTTGGAAGAACTCTGTGGTCTCTTTGCAGGAACTTACGAGGCAGCTCTTGCTAGTCCATGAAGCGCAGTTGCCTGCATCGTCAGAAAGTGCCAGGCACGTTGGTCTGACTGCAAGAGAGAGTCCGAGGCAGCTGAGAGAGTCAGGCTCACCCTGCTCCTGGGGAATGCACCCTGGTGTGTGGTCAGCAGCCCTTGGAGCAGACATCAGGCAGCCTGGCCGGACCGGGATGCAGCTCTTGCCTGGCACAGGCTGGGATACCCCCCACCAGGCATACCCCCCCTCCGGAGCTCCAGAGAATGTGGGAGGCCACAGCGAGGCAGAGGGTCTCTGCTGGCCTGAAATTACAGGTCCTGTGTACGAACAAGTCTTGAATGTGTGTCCTGGGAGAGAACAGTCAGCCCACCTTACCACCCAGCCTGCAGGCCAGCAGATGCCATATCATGCCCACAGTGGAAGAGGAGAACCCTTGAGAGGCTGTTTCATCCCAGGCTGTGGCAGAAGGAGGGTTGGTGCGTGGCAGTTTCTGACTCGTAGCCAGCTCTGAGCTACGGGGCTTGCCAGTCTCTCCTGAGATGCTCACTGCTATGAGGAAACATACCCTCAAGCAGAGCAAAGTTTTACTCCAGATATGATCTGTTTGCTCTCACCTTTTACTACCCATGTCTTTATTTAGCAGCAGCAGCTTTCTCCTGAACAAAGACTAGGCCCAAGCTACACCCTTGAGCCATCCATCACTTGTTGCTACAATGATGTTTCTATTGTTAATTGTTTGTCAGGGTTGCTTTTGGGGGTTAGGCAGTGCAATGATTTAGTACACTGGTTAATCAGCTCTGAAAACATATTCTCAAAATAAATCGGATCAAAAAATAAGCTCGAAAAGGCTCTTGGTCTCGATACAATCCTTCTGGACTCCCCTCACAAAACCACAGCTGGATCCAATAGTTCCCTCTAGTTCAAGAGATTCACTGCTGCTCCTGGTTTCTGCGCTGGCATGGGTTAGCGCAGCTTAGTAAGGAAGTTTGCACAGTGCCTGTCTGCTCAGTGTGTGGTTCTGGTCAAGGTTATTAATGTCTCATTTTTCATAAGCATAAAGAAATACAAGAAACGTACCCATGTAAGATGAAAAAGAAAGGTTGTCTGTCTTTTTTGTTGGTGGTGTTTTTTTTTTTTTTTTAAGATTGCCTCTGATAACATGAATTCACAAGGAAGAGTGTGGTTAAAAGCCCATTTTGTAACTAGATCCTAGATGCACATACCATCAATACTCCAACTCTGGCTCCCTTTTATCAGACTAATCATAGCTGCACTGTTTTGTTGTCAAAACATCTCCTGTAGAAGTCAGACTAGAGAGTCCTTTCAACGGCAAAAATGTGAGGTTAATATACCAATGCTCCCTGTATGAAGAATCTCCTACCTCCTAAAAGAGTGTTTAAAAAAATACAATAAATAAATAAACAACATTCACAAAGCCAGTTAATTTCCTGGGCTCTTCTTGGCCCACTCCTGCAATACAGCATATCATCAGCAACCACAGTAACTTCTCAGTTTACAGCTGTATTCATGGGACTGCAAAATGAGCAATAAATAGCCCACTGCAGAGTTTCTCTCTGCAAGGAGTAAATTACCTAAGGAGCTGTGGTGGGTCAGAGCTGAGGAAGGGCGAGAGCCACCTTCCCTGCCTGACAGGGCTGGCCGCTCCACCGGACCAGGGCAGGTTTCCAGAGTACGTCTTGTCTGGTTTTGAACCCTTGTAGCAATAAAAAGGCGACACGTGCCTTGTTGTGATCAGTCGCCTTGTGATCAGTCGACTTGGTGATGTGAAGAGGTGTCTGGCAAGCTCAGGACAAGGGTCTGCAAAACCCAGAGGGGTTTTACACCCTTTGAGAGGGAAGCTCAGACCCCCAGGTCCCACTGGTGGGGCCCCATCCAAGCCAGGCAGATGGTGACCTGGAAAGAATTGCTCGGTTTGGATGATTCAGAGAAAGAGATCTCTCTTTGTCAGTCATTCTGAGCCAAGTACACAAATCCCACTAGTCTGTACCTCCTATTCCCCCAAGCAATGTGCAAGTGTCACCGCGTGCCCACTGCACATCACGTCGAGACCTCCAGTTCTACAATGGCTCATTTTTTTCTCTTTTTACCTTTTGCCTTTTGACGGGTATAAACACAGCTATTTGTTCACAGGGATGCTGCTCATCCCGGGGGTTTTTTCCCTCTTTTTTTTCCTGCACGGTTTCTTTGGGAGACTTTTCTGATTCTTCCCCATAACTAGTTACTCATTACAAACACACTGGGGAATATGTTGCATTTGCGAAAAATAATATTCTTTAATTATCACGACATGCACTTAAGCAAATACTATTTTTGCCTTTTTGGGGGGAAAAAAAAAAAACAAAAAACAACAAGCCCTGACATTTCCTTTATGCATTTATTAATGGACACAGAGGTGAAAAGATGAACTGTCAAAGCAGATTATTTGTTGCCAAAGAAAGGTCTTGAACACCATGGATCTGATCCAGCAAATATGACACAGTCTTCCAGGCAGCGTAACAACCAGAGAGATACAGATGCTGTTAAAAGAAGGTATTTCCGAAGCCATCAGATTCTCCCCAAGCCAACAGAGAGATGGAGTAGGCAATAGCACGCATGGAGGAGAGAGCGGCTCTGCAAAACAGAATGTGAAACATGCATCTTTGCTAGCTGTGGCTGGCTGGTCTTGAATACAGAAGTCCTGCTCATGTATCTTCTGGTGACAAAACCTGCTGGGTACCAGCGATTTGCCACAGAATACGCTGAACTCTTGACAGTTGCTCACAGCACTGGGGTGGTGAATGAGAAGGATAAAGCAGAGATGTGCTTGACGCTGGTCACTGCAACATGAGCTCTTTGTTGGACAAATTGACTGTGAGCACGGTGATGTGCAAAGCAGATCGCTTGTGCGGCTGGGTGGAGAACAGCAGCGTGGACAACAAGGGTGTTGTCTATTCCCTGAATGTGTGCAGGGCGGAGTCACAAAATTGTGTATGGGAAGGGGTAACAAATAGCATGAGGAAATCATGTGGCGATCAGGGGAAGCAAACTCATGTTCATGGCAGGAAGGAGAGAAAGGGTGGAGAAAGTGGAATGATGGGGAGGAAGACACAGGTCTACTTTTTGTTCAAATGAAGATTGACCTTGGACTAACACATATTTGCAAATCCGACCATCAGCAGAAGACATTTTGAGACTAGTACTACTGTTGATAAGATTAATATCACTATAATTACTGCTAGAGTTAAAATGCTAGAACTCCAAACCTGTCTTTTTCCAAGATGAAGCTTCCCTTTTTTCCTCTGTTCAACGATTTGAGACACACTTTTACAAGGCTGATGGCACAGGGTCACTAGAAATGCATAAGGCCACAGTGATGCCATGGTGTGAGAGTTATGAGCAAGGCACATAGACTTCATGAAATAGTGTCATTTTTTTTCCCTTCTGTTTTAGCCATTGCCTAAACTGTAACCATAAAACTGGTCTTAAAATAGCACAGCAGGTAAAAAAAAAAAAAAAAAAAAGGAAAAGTACTGAACTAGGTTTTGGTTTCTAGGCAAGTTTGTTCAAACAGCTTTTGCTACTAGGATAGCTTTGGGGAATTCTGTGAACCCTAGGAAAGGGTATTGTATTGCAGATATCAGGGGTCTTATCAATAATTTCCTATCTGCTTGCAAAGCCAGGAACTTTTCCCTATCTACCTACACAGAGATATATTATGTCAAGATGTAAGGCAAAACAGGCTTGTATTCAATATTAGTTTAAAATTATGTAAACATAATTAACTGATCTGTCAAAAATGCGGTCATGGAAAACGCTTGACTAAGCTAATTCATGTTTTTGGAAAGGCTGCTTGTACAGCCACTTAGAGCACATCTGTTTACTTTGGTAATGTCTTCAGGGTGAGCCACGCAGCCCTCCAGTTAGACATTTCCAAGCAGCAATCGCAGAGTTAATAAATTAAAGGTATTAAACATATAGTTGTAAACTGTTGGGGGTCTAGCAATACAGAAGATAACGTGATCGAGTCCTAGCATGTACTTGTACAGTTAAGAAGATGTAAAATGGAGGCAAATCAGTACCAGGCCACAAGGGCTAGGAATTGTCGGGGGGGTGTCTGGGCCAGGGTTTTGGTGGTTGTGGGGTGTTCTGGCCTAACTGACTTCATCAGAGTTTGCTGGCTTAAGCCAGATGAACAGACTCGGCATTAGGAAACTAAAGTTTCTTTACGCTGCATTCGCAATGCTGCCCTGCCCTCCTGCTGCAGCTCTTGTGCAGCCACTCCGATGTCACCGAGGCTGGAACTAGAGGTGAGGTCATATCTCTGATGGCCAGGTGAGGACACTCAGCAGTTTAATTATTGGTTCCAGTGTCCATCTGCCAAAATTGTTCATTTTTCTAATAAGTTTCATGTGTTGGTCCAAGCCTCTCATACAGTCACAGAGGATAAGCGAGATACTTGGTGTTTGCTCTCTGAGCTAGGAGGCACTTTCAGACATAAACTTTAACTTGTGGTTCAGGTTAAAATGGCTTTCCAGCCATGTTCTAGCTGCTCTGGTTCAACTGAGTGCTCTTGTCAGTAAGGGAGTTTGCTGTGCTGCTCACCAGAAGGGAAAGACAGAAAAGACAGCAAGAAATTCAGCCTTTACTGGAGTATTCCTGGGAAGCATTTGGGAGCCAAGGCCATGGGGTATAAGTGCACACAGAAACCCTTCAGAAATCTCAGAAGTCTGTGCTCCTGAGAAATTATTTTCGTATGGACCAGAGAGTAAGGGCCATTTGAAAGGTGTCAGCATCGTACTCAAACTGAGCAGAGAGCACGGACTGAAAGGATCCCTGGGAGGATTTGTATGTTTGATAATGGAGGTGTGGTAGGAAAAGACGCTGATATAATTCCATCATCCACAGATCGTTGTGCTTTGCAAGCCAGGTCTTCTTGATAACGATATAGAACTATCTATTCAGTAGGTTGACCTTCTGCAGTATCATCTACAAAAAGGTTCCCATCTCCAAAAATCATTATTATGTAAGTAGAAAATGAGGGTGTGTCATGGTTTAACACCAGCGAGCAACTAACACCACGCAGCCGCTCACCCCTTTCCCCCCCCCCCCAGCAGGATGGGGGAGAAAATCGGGAGGAAAAAAAAGTAAGACTCGTGGGTTGAGATAAGAACAGTTTAATAGAACAGAAAAGAAGAAAGTAATTATAATGATAACAACACT
>JANZLQ010000001.1:47553783-47573094 GCA_026212715.1 Elanus axillaris | reverse complement strand
TTATATTATTTGCAGTTCTCAGCTGATATTTTGAGTAGAACTCCTCTGATTTAATTTCCTACACTTTTTACCATGTAGATACAGCTGGGAAACAGGCTGTTTCCCAGAAAAAGCATAGAAAGAAAAGGCATAACAAAAATTTTTCCATACCACCTTACCCCTTTTTGTCTGGGCTGTGTATGTCCTATCCGTGCAAATATTCTGTAAAGGTGGGACTCAATGAGTCATATGACCCATGCTCACAAATCTCGGGCTACCAGTGTCGCCGCTGGTTGTGGCACAGCAGACGGTAGAGCAGTGTAAAGACACAGCTGGTGGCACTCTCATGAAGAGGGTTAATTACGCTTACGGAACCCAGTGACGTGGAAAGCAAAAATTCACCCACTCCCAGCTTTAGTTTTTCATGGCCCCAGCAAATTGTTCAGTAAAAGCCTTTGCTGAGGAATAAAGGCTGCAGGAGGCTGTTGTTAATGGCAGGGCATTGTGAAATGCATATAGTGCTCCTCTTGCTTTCCTATTGTTCTTTCTTTGTCTATAAAAATAAGTTGGGGCAAGGCACTTTGCTATTGTCTGTGTGTATCCTGACTGTCATACGGCACGTCTGGCTGTTGCTGAGGGTGATGGCTGAAAGCTACAAGCTGCGGAAGCCAGGCGCTCTAAGCATGAGCCTTTGTGCTCCCAAAGTCATTTTCAGCCCTGGCACGGTTTTTCTCTGTCTAAAAACCAACAGGAACTTTTGTGAAACAGAAAAGGAGAAGCCAAACAACTGCAATGAAGAGAGAGTACCTGTTTTCAAACACTTTTACCCACTTTTGGAGGCCTGGCTTGTCTCTGCTCCATGCACCGGCCACTTCCCAACCCCGCTCATGACCACGGCCACCCTCTCCAAGACCTCGCCGAGGTGATAATTTATTCGCCCGTGCCCGCGCACTTGCTGCTCCTGGTTTGGGGAAGGTAAGCCGAACAAACCTTCCTCTTTGGAGCTGTAATACCTGTGACTCTGAGGTGCACTTACAGCCAATATCTCCTGTGCCAATTTAAAAGCCCCAGCCTGCGCTGTTTAATCAACTGCAAAAGCTATTTATTGCTTTCTATACATGAGTGTCTCAACGCCGCGCTTTAATTAACTGTGTCGGGTTTGGCTGTCATTCGACACAGGTTTTATTGGAATAGAAGCTAAATCCTGTCTTTCATAACTGTGTCTTAAACACACCTGTACTGAACTCTTTTAAGCAATAACTCGTTTTCATCAGCTGCCTTTTATTCGTTTCACATTTGCTCACGGGCAGCAGCATTAAAGTCCAGCACAGCTTTCTTACACGGCGGCTTCTCCCACCTCCTCAGCCAGGGCAGGGAAGCTCTGGCCCAAGCTCCTCACCCGGGGGCTGATCTGCATGAAGCCAACCTTCTTCTGGGGTTACTGCAGCTCCCTGAAAGTCCTCTTGTTCCAGGGAGACCTCCCCAGTGATCCCCATGGTGGTAGCCCGCTGTCAACCCTGGGTGCACCTGAGAGCTTGCAACTTCTTGCAAGTCTCTCTTGGTCTTGCAAAACCACTTCTTCCTCCTTGCCCTGCCCGGAGGTCCATAGCCGTGTCCTCTGCTCCTTGCTTTCTTCCCCCCACGCATACCCAAGGCACGGGTGCGTGGCCCAAGCGTGCGGGCTGCCGCGGCATCCTGGGCAAGCGGCGGGTTTTCCCTCCCTGCCACTCCGGGGCTCCTCATTCCTCCCTCCCACCGGTATGTCCTCTCACCCGCGCTTCATCGCATGGGATGGCATTTTTCTGGCTTTCCAGCCTGATTTAACCAATGGCTTACCCACCACCACAATATTTTATATTCCTCTTTATAAATGTCAGGTTAGAGCTTTCTCATTTTACTGTTGTGGATCCCTGGAGAGTTTTTGCAAGGGAAAAGGATATATTTCTCTGTTGCTTTAGCTAGAAGCCACTAGAAAGCTGGAGGTGACATCTCGGAGCGGCTCTCCTCTGCCCCAGCCTTGTCCTGAGGACAGGCAGTGCTCTCTGAGGAGCCCCCAAAATACCACTGCTCTTCACAGCCCACGGCACAATCCCCTGGAGGGCTCCAGTGCCACCTCCGACGCAAGGCAAGGCTGCCGA
The DNA here is from genome assembly GCA_026212715.1 of Elanus axillaris. Lineage (NCBI taxonomy): Eukaryota > Metazoa > Chordata > Aves > Accipitriformes > Accipitridae > Elanus > Elanus axillaris. The sequence continues at coordinate 47,570,977 of JANZLQ010000001.1, read as the reverse complement.
TTTATCCCCTAATGAAGGTGCTTTTATGCCTCCATTATCTCCATGTTTGTTTTTATATTTCCCTTCCTGTTAGCTTTTTAGACACTCGCTGTTATTTGTCAGCTAATACAGCCTGGCTGTTTATAGGTTAAGCAAGGCGGCCAATTTCCTCTTCACGACTGTTTGCTAAATATTTAAGAGCACTTAGCTACTAACCCGATGCTTTTCTGTACATGCACTAGATCACTCCCAAATACATGTTGTCCTCTGTAGCACACAGACCCAACCCCATCCCTTCCCGACGCCTAAAAGCCACCCGCCCCACCACGCCACACTCGGTTAGGAAGGCACTCAGCTGACGGGGTAGGAGGAAACCAAAGTAAAAAAAAAAGGACAAATGATGTCTGACCCAAAACTGCTGCAGATTCTGGGCTTGTTTTTTTATGTTTAGTGGTAAAGCTGAGCCAATGCACACATCTATGAATGTCCTCCAGGGCTTTCGTCGCAGTGTGAATTCATGGTTTAGGGGTTCAAGCTGCCTTGACATTACAGATCTCTAAATAGAGGATTGGAAATTATGGGAATAAATTTGCCCTCGCAGGAGAGACCCAGATGGTAGGTTGTAAGGAGAATATTTAATGTGCAGAATTGTCCATTCCTAGGCACCGTGATACTATCGCTGCTGTAATTGTACTTGAAGTTTCCCCATCATTTTTAAGTTCTTTTGGAAGATGCTTTGAGACTCACCTTTTGGTATAATAATATTTATTGATGAAGCTGGTTTGAACTACCTTGAAAGTGCCATGCATTTGTCTTTAACATTTAATTATTGCTACTTTCTCAGGGCTTTGGCAAATGATCTAATTTAGTATTCTTAGGATGTCTCCTGTGAACTTAGCTACTATTGTTTGTAATAGGAAAAACAACCAAAAAAATCAGTCTTTCCTTTCTGTCTTTATTATTCTAGAAGTGACCAAAACCACACAGCTGGCGGCTCTTTATGCCGAGGAGCCACAATAGCAGACTGCCCCTACGAGCTTCACCTAGAAAGATGGTCGAGAAGCTGTCAAAATGGCTCATTTACTGAGGAGACGAACTACTTGTGGGAAAACCTTGCCGCTAAATGGTTTCCTGTAAAATCCTAATGGCAGATGTGTGGATGTTTGGCCTTACTCCAAGGGGTACGCATCCTAGAGTCAGGATCAGGCGCATTTTGAGACAACACATTAATGCCAATGGGAAGGTAGGGACGATATATTTTATATCCTTTCTGAAAAAAAATTCTCTAGCCTAGGTGCAGGCTACTGTTAAAAAACGAGAAATGATTTTTCTTCTTCCTTCTATTTATGTAGGATGCCTGTCCCCTGTTCCAGTGAAAGCAGAGCAAAATTTGCGGGTACCAGCTGTAACATCCTCGCGTAGGTGCAGCCAGCACCGCTGCCTGCCATCACGTCGCACAGTCTTTGCCAGACAGGTGTGTACCGAGGAAAAGTAATAACTCTGAACACTGTCCTCTCTCTCACAGCTAAAATACATCGGTTTCGTGAGCTCTTCCTCCCTTGCCAGCATACATCATGTTTTCTTCCCCCACAATTACACTTCACTAACGCTATCAATAATGTCCCCCTTCTTCCATATATTTTGGGTTTTTTTCATTTCTTCTGCTGCATTCCTTGTATTTTATCAGCACTTGCTCCATACTCACCTCCCTCCACCCCCAGCTTCCTTCTCCAGCCCAAGCACGCTGCAAACCCCGTATAACCAGTAGCTCCCCACCATATTCCCAAATGCATCTGGGACCTAATGGTGGTAGGTAGTGTTGCCCTGGAAGGTGGCTCTTCCCTGAATGCTGCCTTCTCCCTGCTTTCCCCCAGCCCTGGCTCAAGAGCAGTTTCCCCCCCAGCCCTCCCTTGCACCCTCCACGGGGACCGCGCAGGGACAGAAGCTCAGCGAAGGATGGGGCACCTTCCCCTCCTCCGGCCGTGGCATCCTTCCACGTGTCCGTGCTGGTCTCCATCCAACAGCAGGAAGCTCTTAAAGGACAAAAGAGATATGTCTCCATGGAAAAAAAGGGTAGAATTTCACCGTTATTGGGAGAGGCTCATCTCTGCGTTGTTTGGAAAGCACACAGAGAGACTTCGTGACTCTTCTTGAAGTTAAAGGCGGGGGGAAAGCATTGCTGCTTTTCCGTAAAATTGTACCTATATCCCAGTGTCACGAGAAGGGCTTTGTCACACACCTCTCCCAGCAGTGGGCACTGGGGTGCAGGCTGTGCTGCAAAGCTGCATGTTTGCCAGCCGTGTGATGCTTCAAAGCCACCTTTGCCTTCCTGCCCAGACTTTTACCCTCGTTCCAGTCCACCTTGCAGCTCCTAGCCCAGGTGGAAAGAGCCAGCTGCGAGGCCAGCGCTGAATGTTTCGATCTGTTCTCAGCAACGTCTCTGTAAGATGTAAATGCCCTTTTGCTGCACAACGCAGTGTATGAAGCAGCACCGAGCACTGCAAAAGCTCAAAATTCCCTTTGATCTGATCTCTCGACAAAAGTACAAAATCAGGTCCTTGCCTGCGCGCATGGCTCTCTCTCTGATCCGCACGGGGCCGGAGCCGGCTCCATCCTGCCCCTTGCAGCAGGGCCGGAGACGAGGTGCCTCCTCGCCCAGCTCACGTCCCTAAGCTTTGCCAGGGCTGTCAAACCAGGGCAAACCAAGCCGTGGAGTGGGTTATCAATTTATGGAGGCAGGAGCTGGTGGATGGAACCCAGAGCTCTCAGGAAACCATTTGCTTCTGTCGAGGGTAGAGCCTGTTTCTCCTCTTGCAGTGCTGGCCCGTGCCTCGGCTCAGCCTCTCCCTGCTGCTGCTCCACCACTATTTTAGGGGGTGTGTGGTTATTTATTTGATTTTGTTTTCTGCAGCAGCCCAGCTGGAGACGTAAGATAATATCCAAAATAATTAAGCACCGCTCACAATATGGCTCCTGCTCCGAGACATCTTCAAGGGGAGGTGTGCGAATGGGAGACCTGAGTGTCAGAAAGCTGACAGCTGAGGCGGACACGAGAAGAATTATAGGCATTCAACAAACATTAAAAGGACAATAACACACTGGCTTATGGCTATTTATTTTTTATGAGCGACTTTGGCAGTATTTTGTTTGAAGTTTTGATGGCCATATGTTTTCCAGGGAGGCACAGCGCTGTTTGTAAACTGTGCTATAATTGAAATTGAATTTTTATGAAATCTATGTGAAATATGATAACACATTAAAATACTCTCCTTTGGAGAGTTTCCTCATTGATTTTTTGTTGCATTAAATCTGTTTACGCATCAAAGGAAAATATTGCATTCTGCCTGTCTTCATTTCAGTCACACCCTTCCTTTTGTTTCCCAGAGACTACACATGGCAAAGCAAAATCCCCTCTGTTCAGAGCTCTTCCAGCACTCACGCTTCTTTTAGTGAAATGATGCCTTACGCTATAATTGGCCTTCTTTCTCCCATCTGCTTAGCAAACCAGGAACTTTACGATGTCTTTTTCTCCCTTCACCTTTTCGGCAATTCAATTATATTTATACGCCGGGACCAATCCTGCTCTGCTGAAACTGTATGGGATTTGATGGCTGGCTTCACTAGGATCAGGATCAGTCTGGAGAGTTATCTGCTATGGACAAAATCTGTAGCTGGAGTACACAGTCATGGCTCAGTTCACTTCAGAGGAGCTGTGCTGATTTATCTGAGCATCTGTCCCCGGAAAAGTTTTTTGTTATGGCAGAAATCATTTTAAATTCAACTGGCATATTTTATCTCGGTCTTAGATGTTGCTGTAAAGAACTGAGGCTTTCTTTATTTTTTGTGTGTGAAAATGCCATTTTGTATATACGTATGTGTGTGTCAAACTGTTTTGTATGCTATTGAAAAGCGTACGCAAAGAACAGAAATGGTGTGGGTGAAGGGAAAGCATTAGCTTATTTTTAGCCTGGTACTAAGGAAAGACTTGCAGAATGAATCCATCTTAATGACCAAACTAAAATGGAAAGAATTCTTAGGACCAATAACTAGATCTATGATGATAAACCTTCCCTTGCTTTACTCACAAAGCTCCTTGTCAGAGCATCAGCGCCGCGATAAGGCTGGTTGTGTTACCCAGTCCAGGTTGCGCGTCTGTGGAGCTGGGACAAAGACCTATTCCAGGGACAAAGGCAATGATCTATTTTGATGTTTTTCTCTGTCACTGTAGGGATAATAGCTAAATGCTATCACTAGCGCCTGTTGGATTTGCCTCCGAGCTGAAGCTGATCTCTAGCCAAATCTTATTTTCGTTTCTCCTCTGCTAGTTGCAAAGTTGTCCTGTTTTTAATTCTCCTCCTTGCACTTGACTGACTTTCATGTTCCTCTGTTTTCAGAACAGAAAATGTGCTGTACTTGGTTAGACCCTGGGCCCACCAAAGCTGACCCTGCACCCTACCCACAGACCCTCCCGCGACTTTCAGGCATCGTCCCTGGCAGAGGTCCGCGGGGTGGTAGGAGGCACCCGTGGCTGTCTGCACTGCCCAGAGCATGGGATTGCATTGCCTTTATTAGCTTTGCTTCCACAGAGTGGCTGCAAATGCCTTTAATGATGACAAAATTTATCTAACTGCTGTTCAAACCCAGCAGAAGCGTAGACCATCATGGCCTTCTGGGTGGATACGCTCCAAGCTGTCAACAGGCTACTTGTTTTCGCTTTGTTTTTCTTTGCTGTGCCTTTGCTTTGGTTAATTTTTTTATGTATAAAAAAAAATAATTCATTATGACAAAGCGCATCCAGAGAACAGGTGGCTGAGGCTTATCTATGGGACTGCCTTCTCTGAGATGGAGGAACATCAGTGACTGTGATGCAGTGACGATGGCTCGTAAGGATAGAATGTGAAATAAATAAAACCACAACCAAATCTATTAGTATTTAGAGGCAGCACTCGGATGCTGAAATCAGCTCTAAAATGGCTGGCCAGGCACTGAAAGAATCGTTCCCATTTTAAGTATAAGCTATATTTGCAATGAGAATAATCTCCCAAAATGGTAGGGACATTTACTGCTGAGAAAGTTCCTTTAAGCAACAGCAAAGTTAACACAGACACATGTTCAACTGATTTATTTATATAATGAATTAGTGTTCTAGAAAAAGCTTGTAAGGTAGCTTTATTTTTCAAGTCCCTAGGTCTTCAAAGCTTAAATTTGAACCTAGTGCCCTCCATCAACGCCATGGTTCACTGGCCCCAGCAGTTTCTTCTCCCCCTCTCCTCCTGCCCGTGTGCTTGGCAATGTGTCTGAGGTGACAAAATTCAAGATTTGGTGATGCTAGATATTGTGAAATTTGCTGCGAAGCCTGACAGAGACTGTGGCAACAGCAGCTGACCACTTTTTCTATCCACAGGCTGCTGTTCCAGCGGTGACTTTGCTGTACGCCGGCGGGGAGAGATGCGTGGGCGATGGTCCCACGCCTTATAAAGAAAAGGTGAGGTCGGCTGTGCCCCTTTTACTGCTTGGGAGAGTGGAAATAGAAAGGGGGAGTGTATTTTATAGCTAAGCCATAGCTTTCACTAACTACAAGTTGTGGCACAATGCCCAAGCAGGTACCTGAGTATGAGTCTGAGGAATTTATACTCCTAACCCTTTCAGGATGTTTTCCACTGCTCCGTGTGCTAACCAGGGAACCAGCTCTGCCCATGTCTCTGCCTCTCAGGGCAGAAGTGATGGGACCACCAAACCAGCTCACTCTGAGATGGGTCTGCCCTTGCCTTTTCCTGGTTGTGAGCTTCCAAGAAAGAGCAGAATGCTTTAAATTAAAAAAAAAAAAAAAAAAAAAAATCTTATTTTTTTCTAAAGTTCAGATTTGTCTACTTACCTTCTAAACAAAAACCCCTCAAAGAAACAAGCTGAGACAGAACAGCAAAAAAGGGTTTCTGAACATCTCCTTCTCTCTTCTCTGCCATGCACTTGCAGGTCCATGCTGGCTTGTGAGATTTGCTTTGGTTAATTCGGAGTTTCTGAGCTGCAGCAAACTGTGCAGTCCTCTCTTTCATCCCCAGGCAGGTTTATTTGCTTGTCTGCTCTGGTGCCGGGCTGTCGGCTCCCTGTGCTTTACTGCAGCTTCTTTCCTTGAGCTACAGGCTCCCCGGCTGTAATTTTTCTCTTTCATGCCCCCCTCATGCAGCGTGTGGGGCAGGAGGCTCCAACATGCCAGCCCTTGTGCTTCCTCCTGTCTCTGTGCATGCGGATGCACTTGCTCTGCTCCTGCCTTTATTGGCCTCCAGATAAAATGGAAAAGAAACAAATCCAAACTGCAGCCTGGCAGAGTAGATAAATAGAAGGAAATACAGTGAATTAAAGCTAACAAGGTGTTGCAGAGAAAAGGAAAAAGAGATAAAAATGAGAGAATTAAAAAAATATATTAAAAAATAAATAAAAGGCAGGAGAAAGTGGAGGAAAAGGGCAGAGAAAATCCGTAAAACAGGACAGAAAGGCAAGTTTAGAAGAAGTTGTGGTGCCACAGCTTTTGTGAGACCAGGTAGACAGGCAGGTTGCAACGAGAGGGAAATCACAACCTGTGTGTGCCGCGAGCAGAACTTTTAAACAGTTTACCATAGCAAAATGGCATGCGCATTTTGTATTAAAATTTAATAATAGCACCTCCTCCGGTGAAAAATTATGAAATAAAACATTAAGAATTGCTGGGGCTGAATATACAGAGTACCACTTTGCCTTTCCATACGTCCCATGCCACTGGTGCAGGGGAGCAGGCTGCAAACCCCGTGCCATTAAATCACAGCGTGCCCTCCATGTGGAGACGCCTGCGGAAAGCAGAGATCGTCAGCACGGACACCCTCCGTGCCAAGCAGCAGGGCAAACTCCCCTCCTCTTTCTTCCACAAACTGTGGTCATGCCCTGCAGAAATAAGAATAATCTGTATTTCTGATGGGGGAGTGGGTGGGGGAGCAGAGGTTGGAGGCTTTTCTTCTCTACAAATTCTATGTGTGTGTGTGTGTGTGCACGCACACATATAGATAGGCATATGCATATATAGATAGGTGTGTTGTTTGCATATGCAAATATGGTTTGCATATACATATTAAAAAAATTGTATAGATACGAGTCAGTGCATGGATTAACTGTATTAAATGTAAGGACAGGCCTCACATTTAAAATAATGGTGCCTATTTTTTTCAGGGTTGCCTCCATAGCACTCATTGCCATTCAGAAGGAGATGGCAGCCCTGGGAAGGACTTGTCCTGCATGTTTTTATGGGGTGCCCAGTGGTTTCCAGCACACTGCCCTGGATGCTCTGCTTGCCCTACCTACGCTCACCTGGAAGCCAGGTAAACTCTTGGGGTCCCTGTCTGGGTATTGAACATTGGCCATATTAGATGCATAAAGTATTTTGCTCACGCTTAGGGTGAAAAAACCTCACTTGATGGTGTTCCGGCACCTAATTCTTATGAACCTCAGTGAAATCAGTGGCTCTGAGCCAAAGATGTGTTGTTGTACAGCGCTTCAGGTACTAGAGGGGGCGACTGCCGTGGCATTAGAAAAGTCCATTTTAAAGAATAACAGCTTGCTTATCCAAGTACAGCTGTTTAAGGGTATTTCACTGCTTTTTGTAATATGCTTAAATCACAATTTGAAGTCCCGGCACATGCGAGCAGGTCCCAGCCTGAGGGTCAGTACGGATGTAGCAGACGTTGAAACAGGATCGGTCCTGAGGACTAGGATAAACAGAAACCAGGGCATTTCCTGCAGGAAACTTGGCATCCGCTAATTAGGAATTAGCGTTAGACCAAAGAGCCATATAACAAAAATAGCAATAGCATACAATTTAGGAAATAGTATTTCACAAGTGGATTAATTAGCTAGTCACATTGTGCATGATAGTAAATATATGGCTGGTTAGTTTTGGCATAATACAAAGTAAATGTAGACACTAATAAATAGTTATGCATTTCTGCCAAAATTTGATGTTAATTGTAGATTATGTGATATACTTGTTAAAATGAAATCTATAATACATGAGATGTTTTTCTACTAATTAAACGTATTGCACACAGTATTTATTATGTTATGTCTCTATTTATAAAGAGAATAAAATCCAACAGCTGACCAAAATATTTCCATTTTTTAAGTAAAGACAGAAACACTGGTCTATACTATTAATACATTGTCAAAATTATCTTTTTTTTTAATATTTGTTCCTGTTTTGTTTCTAGGTATCTCTGAAGCTTTCAAATCTTTCTAGAGCTATGCTCAAAACAATATTTAGCACAGAGAAAAACACTAAATATTTAATGGTATAATTAAATCTTATTAATGTAATTGTCTCTATAGTTCATATTAAAAATTTACAAGGACCTTTTTCCTTTTCATTAGAAGTTATAATTTCTTATGAATTTCCATAAATGTTTCGAGCTTAATCCTTAGCTGTGGGAAGCATCAGAAGTTTTCTCATGATTTGATGTTGAATCTAGGTTGCTTCACTCATATTTTTCTTTTAGCCCAGCCAGAGACACTTTGTCATAGAATGAGTACTCATGTAATTAAGGTACAGAAGATTAAGTATTTGCTTTAGCAATTGTGGATCTAGACTCTGGCATTGAATGTTTTCTAACTTTTAGCTTTCTATGTATTGTTTTTCTTGAGCAGACTTTTTAAAGGACTGGATACTTAATTGCTTGTATTTCTGCACTGTGCAAGGCATATAGAGAACTATAGACAATTTTAACTTTAAAACAAATCTCCCTATGCAACCAACAATGTTTTATAACCTGAGCAATCCATGCAAGTTACTGCTCACTTGTAACACCAAAGAAATTGTACAGTAGTCTATGGATACAGAGGAATAGCGCGTAGTTATTCATCACAAGCCATTGCTCTCCCTGCTAGTATTTTGGAAAACTTCCTTCTCTCCCGCAAGTCCTCTGCCCCAAATGTCCCTTCTGCTGCAGCCAGAATCAATACTTCAGTCTGTCCCTGAAGGCTGAAAATTTCTATAGATATAGAAACTGCATACTCACTGTTCCTTGTCTTAAAAAACTTCATATTGTTGGACTGGAAAATCCCACGGAGGAGCACACGTTTCTGTCTTCCTCCAATTTCCAAGATCTTTATAATGAAATTGAAATCCTTATGAAGTTGTCCTGAATCCATCAAATATTCATGCGAATGGTTCTGTTTATTGGCATCTCCACATTAGCATATTGGTCTGTTAAATTTCATGTAATCATCCATCTGCCTAGTAGCTCCACATCTAAGCAGACTTCTACTCAGCCGCTAGTACCATTAAAATCAGCTTTTTCACTTGAACTTGCTTTCATTTAAGCCACTGCTAACGCAGAAAGGAGCTCATTTAGTGATGCTTTTTCACCTTTTAGGTTAACTCTGACTGCATCATTAACAGAAAGATGTTGACTAATGTGGAGGGAGTTTAGAGAAAAGCTATAAAAATGGTTAGCGGGTCGGCAAAGCCTGCACTGTGCCGAAAGACAAAATGAGCTATCAATGTCTAGACTGGCTGGAAAATCATTATTAGAAATTTTTAAAGGATATAAACATGGATAGCGGAAGAATTCAGTGTGCTGAAACTATAAGGAAGAGCTGACACAGGTTATGCGGTGACAAAGTAGAAAATACCTCTTAGATGTTTGCGGTGGTCAGCCGGGGGCGGTCAGGACGGCACAGTGCCAGGGGACGCACCAAAGGATCTCAGAAGCTCTTGCCTGGTGCGTAAGTGTGTGTTTTAGTAGTTAAACCGGGAAAAATGCCACCAAAAAGCAAGAGAAAAAGCACGAACACAAGGAGAGAGGCACGGTTTATTTACGGCAATGTTTTGTCCGGCAGGACGTATATTGAGCTGTGGAAGTCTCCCTTCTGAACTGCTGGGGGGTTTAGCATGCAGGGCTTTCGAAATCACAACACAGTGATATGAAATAGGGAACAATCTGGCATTTCCAGAGATTTTTGACTCAAATCTCCACAGTGGGGCAGCTCTAATAGTAACTGCCACCACCTGACGGCATTACTCCAGCATTACTCCATCAGCGGGACTCCGGGTGGTCTGAGATAGTATCCACTTGCAATTTGTTGCCTTTTTATCTTGATTTGACTCACAGCTGTGCAAGTCAGGGACTCTGAATTTGCAATTTCAGTAGCACTGCAGAGCGATGCACGACTTAAGCTTGCACGTCACGCAGGCTTTGGGTTGCTTCCACTTTGCTTCATCTGGCCTTCGTCCTCACGGAGAGCAGGTTATAAAGCAGGGCCAAAATTATGTGGCAGAATCCCATACAGGAGCTACTTTGCACAGCCACAAAATACTACTTAATTTGTGGATAGACTGCATGGACACTGGATGATGGAGTTTACAAAGGAAATTAAGCTGGGAAGAACTGAAATGAAATATCTTCTTCAGAGAGTAAACTCGTTTGTATTCCAAAATGCAATTACAAAATGGCCTCAGGAAATTCAGTACTCCTTCTGGTCAGCAGCGCTGGCAATATCTTTGCACAAGATCATGGATAGGTTTAATTTCCAAAGAAGAAACTCACCGAGAGGAACAAAAAAACCACTGTAAAGGTAAACATTTTGTCAGCCAACTGACAACAACACTAGAAATATTAAACAAGCTTAGAAGATATTACTGAGTTTGCCTACAAATTGTAATGTGCTTGGAGAGAAAAATGTTAGCTGACTGCATCGCAGGACCCGGTGATTAGGAACTGAATGAGACCTAAAACCCATATATTTCAGTAATCTGTCTCTGTCAGCAGTGAGATGCCTGAAAAAAAAACCCTAATGAAGCTCTTTCCCTAAATTCAGGATACAAAGACACAAAATACAATCCAGCCCACTAATATCTAAACATAAATGTTGAAATTTCCTTCCAGCTTCTTTGGAGCTACTAATTATGTCTCTGGATACCTTGGATGTCCATAGGATTACCTACTCCCTTTGAAAATTCTTGTCCTGTGGCAAATTTAATCTCCAAGTAAGGCTATAATATAGCGACCGCTCCTGCAAAGGGATTAAGTTCTTGTTTGACTGCAAGTAGGGATGTATTTTAAACACTGCTGCTCGTTTGCTTGTAACTAAGTTTCTGTGTAAGCTTACACACCCTAGACTGATGGGCAAAACTTCTAATTATATTTATATATTTAAAAAAAAAAAAAACCACCAAAAACCCAAACAAACAACCCCCAAAACCAGAGGAGGGGAGAAACTTCGTTGTGCTCTACTTGCAGCCTTGGAGCTGGGCACCCCTCTCTCTGCTTCATGGGAAGGAGGAGGGGAGGAGAGGGGTGACTTGCTGCCCTGACTACATGATGGATCAGGAGAGTAAATTATAGTGGTTACTTATAGCAGATGTTCATGCATCATATGCTGCCAGGATTAGTGTTTGGCTGTAGCTTTCCATCACCGATACATTATGTGACAGAGGAAAGAAGCTGTTGAGTCTGGCTTGATCTGTGTCCAGCTGTCCCAAGCCAAAAGCTGGCACCTTCATTCAGGTGATATTTAAAAAATAATATAGTGAAATAGCTTTGTCCACTCCGGTGCTTGGCTATGTGCCTGTCTGTGGTTTACTGGTTTTGGTGGGTTTTTTTCTGAAATCACGGACCACTGTATTCCTAAGAAAAATTTCCATAATATAGTGAATTTTGCAGCAAATCCGTAATGTACACTACTGTTCCAACGGGGATTGCAAGTGGCATTTGATCCAAAGGCCAAAGCTTCCCTTATTAAACAACAGAAAGGAGCATATACTTTCAAGGGGGTGATGTGTGCAGGGTAGAAAGCATAATGTAATATCCTCTCCTGCAAGCTGGATTGACTCTGCTATGGGATGGCAACCCTGAGATTGCTTGTTGTGCTTAAAAAAATGGTGAAGCATGAGTTTAGCTTGAGGGAAATGCTGATGCAAAGGATACCTTAGGAGAAAAATGATGGGTACAAAATGTAATTTATCTTGATCTTCCATCCTAATAGTTGCAATGCAAAAAAACCCCACACCATTCCAACCCCCTAACCACCTGAAAAACCTCCAAAAAACCAGCCACCAAAACAATACAGATAAAAAATAAGAGAAAAAGGAAAGAGCTGCTAAATGGCAATAAGTAGCTCCTTGTGTTTTAAATACTAAGAATAGCAAAAATAGCAAAAATTCAGGAGCAATATTTTTATTGCATTAAAAAGTTGTTGATATTTTATAGCAATGTTCTCATGCAAAAATCTCATGCTATATATGGCCTTGATGAAAACCATTTATTTTCCTAATAACTTTTTTTTTTTAATTTTAATTTGGAAGTAATGCACTTTGGAGTCAAAACAGTCCATACCATGATCCGTTTATAAAAGACTTTAATATTTCCTGGAAGACAGGTGGTAAAATGTGATTTACCAAAAATTACTGAAAATTAGGCTACCTCCCTTCATTATACTAAAGTTCAGTGAAATCCAATGAATGAGCAAGCTATGCCAAAGGTAAAAAATGTTATTTCACTGTTAAAAGCCTGAAGTATTATCACTCACAGAGGTGAGAAGGTAAGGCATGTTTATTCTTTCCAGTGCTTATAGCTCCCTGCATCCAGCAACACGTATTACCATAATTAGTTTTTATATAAAAGTGCAATGTAAGCGTGCTCTTGCAAGCAAATTTAAGCACATGTGTTAAAATCTGCTTGGTATTTCTTGGCTGGAAATCAACAGAAATACAATGCAAACATTTGATCTACACGTGTGTAAGATCAGTCTAGAACCGAGTGAATCGCAAACCAGCATCCTCCGTTTCAGCGCCTGATCCGCTCCTGTCTTTATCCCTACCGCTTGTTTGCCTTCCGTATAACACCAGCAATGAGCAATTTCACAACCCCAATTAGCGAATTTACTGACAGCTCGCGGTAAGAGGGGGAATACAAGTACTCTTCTCTTTCTCTTAGCAGGCTTTTTAAACTTGACAGTGCTGGTATCTAAACGTGTCCTGTAGCTTCCCTGAGAGCTTCAGAAATAAGACATTCAATGCATAGCTTTGTTTCATCTTTACATCCAGAGTGCTTTATAGCAGATCACGTCATCTATTGCTATGTATCTAGGCGTCTAACAGTAATAACGCAGTTCACAGAGAAGAAAAGAGAAAAGAAACCCCTTATTTTTCTGAAAGCGGTGAGGGATTTAGATTACGTCTGCTTGCTGGGAATTGCCTGTGCTAGCTATAAGTGGAAAAGCTTTATTTCAGAGCTCTGCTTGGATTAGCTGATGTGCCTGAGAAACGGGGAAAGTTGGGAGGAGCTGAGTGCTGCTGTGCCGTGACCGTGGCACTCCCACTATCTGGCATAGCTCGTATTGTTATGATGCTATTCTAATGTTAAAGATGATGACACTATAAGCAGGTCTCTTTTCCTTCCAGGGAAAATGGTTTTATTTAGGTGCACCAGTATTACAGTACTGCTAATACAGACATCTAAATTAGGTGGAATTAGCATCTGCTTTTCAAAGATTACCAGCATATGATTTAGGAACAGAATGGGTAAGATCTGCGATGAAAAAAACAGAGAGACATGCAAAGTCCCTTCTTCAAGTATCATGCCTTACACTGAAGTGGCAGTGACTTGGAGGAAGAGCTTCTGACCTCCAGGACCACGTGTCACAGAAATCTTTCATCCCGAGCACTGCTGCTCCCAAAGTAATTCCTCCAAAGAGTTAAGAACTCAGTGCGCTCTCAGGTAGGCAACACTTAGTGCTGCTAAGATCCTCAGTAAGGATATTGTTACTTTTGACAAACCTAAACCAAAATATCGATGAACCCAACTGAAGTTTGAAACTAAATGTAGTTCACGTTAAATTTTAAAGCTTTGAATTACATGCAGAACTTCACAAGTTCTAGTTCAATCGACAGTAATTGCAATTTGCCTTCAGCTACTGTGTCTCTGTGTTATTTTTCCTTGTTGGTGTGGGAGATAACAAATGTGTGAATGACATTTCAGCCTGGTAATTGGGCCATTTATAGTCCCTTGTTAGTTCTTGCTGGCTAAGGGCTGTGGTGCTGATTTTACATAAGGATCAAGCACCTCATTAAAACCCCAGTGCTGAAAGCATGCCTCCGATACCTGACTGCAAGACAACTGTTGCCATGTACTCCGTGAAAAATAAGTGACTTTGTGCTTGCCATTTTCATTAAAAGATGGCATTTTTGACAACTAAGGCAATCCCTCCGTCTTTTTCTGTATTGACCTCTCCTTTAGGGAAGGCTTTATTGGTTCAAGTGGTGTTACCCCCTCCGTGTCCTGGCTTTGTTTTTGCAGGAGCTGAGCCGGAGTGACGGGCTCCCTGGCTCCCAGCCCTGCTCCTCGCTGGTTGTTGGGGGACAAGGCTGGTGCAAGGGGCCAGGAGATGTCGAGGGTTCCTCTGCGCAAATCCCTGTCTGCATCTCAATCAGCCTGGGTCTGCACGTTGACACAGAGACTGCACGGTGCATCGTCTTTCTTGGGATTTTTTTCAGCATCTCCTATGGTGTGATTTATCCCTCTTTATGTATCACTTACCTCCACGGGTAAGTAAGCCAGGACAGAGAACTGCAGTCCTCTTTCCCTCCCCATCTTTTTCGGACAATTTTCACCCCAAAGGCTGTGGAGAAGCTCTAGATGTTGCTTTAGGGTGAGATTTTTTCGTCTGTGGCAATACCAGGGATAGTGAGGGTTAGTGGATTCCCTGGCATAGCTGGTGTGAATTAATTATAAATGGTTGTAGGAAGAAGACGATTGCTCTCAGTAGAGGAAAAAAACCCCCAACAGATATTTTCAGACACAAAAATTTTACTGGGGGCACAGAGTTGTTGTTTTTCCAGCTATGTCAGCTGGTTTAATAAAAGGTATTGCCTCTCCCCCTGAAAGCCTTGTTTCCTTGTTTCTTTTATATTGTAAGACCATCACAGCTATTACAATGCTACTATCGTAATATTAGCAGGAGAATGTTAGCAGTATCTGTTCAGCCGCAAGTCATTCCCTGATACCATCAGGGAATATGAATTTTTTACTTTATATAAAAGCAAGATGCTCAAGTTATCAATACAGGTTTTTGTAGAAAGAGATATTTCCCCGCAACTGTCTACTGAAGGTTTGTATCATAGTTTTATGTATGGGTTGTGGCTGCATTGTTTCACTGTGATGCCTGTTGGAATTTTTCAGTAGCAAAATGGGAAGAATTCAGTGAACACGTGGGAGAAAAAGTCTGTCTAGACTTGTCAAGATTGTCACTTAGGAAAAAAACCTATGAGAAATACAAGTTGCATTTAGCACTACGCTAGCAGCGACTTGGAACTCTTTTTATTATTAAATTCATGGTGTTCACACTGCTCAAAAGTGAGTGCAGAATGTGCCTGACTTCTCTAATGGGTTTTGGAATCAGAAAAAAATGTAAATGCCTGAAGATCTTTCCAGTGATGTTGTCATCATCCATCTGCATTACTTTTTTGCCTTTAACTAGAAGATTCCTTCAAGGTGAATAAGATGCTTAAAGGGGAGGCTTCTATTGCCTCTTTTATTGATTATTAATGAAATCACAGTGCGCTCAGTCTGTTAAAACTGCAGCCCTAAAATAAGGCTTGGCAGTGATAATTAATTCTCTTAAATCATGAATACATTAAGAAAGGGAGATTTTCTGGAATTTTATGTGTTTTGTGAAAATTGTACAATAATCGTTGCCTGATTTGCTGGGAATCTGGAGAAGTGTTTGAAGCTTCTTAGGAGAATCAAGCATATTACATATTTCTTGAATTTCCAGTCATGGGGTCAGGAGGAGTAGCTGAAAAAAACCAACAGATAATGATGAAGAATGTGACTACCCTGAAGACTTTTAATAAAAGGACACTATAGAAAGCCATTGCCTGGCTTAGTAGCTAAGAAAGCAGAGAGCAAGTGATTATAAAGAAATCATACATGTGTTTTTACTGTTCTTCAAAGAGCAGTGACGTGCCAAATAGCAAATAAATTTGCCACGTGAAACATAAAGGCACCCCGACAGAAGAAATACGTGCCTAGGCTGTGAAAGCAGAGGGGGGACAACCCCTACAGCTGCGCTCTCACGTGTCCGCAGAGCTGAAGAACACCCTCTGCACAGCCGCAGGGAAGCACGTTGTGTGCAATGGGTGCCTTGATCTCTGCACATTTTAGTAATAAATGCTCACGTGCAGATCACTCGCATTGAGTTTCTCCGATGTCTCGCTCCAAGCAACATTTTTATCCTGGACTGGGAGAAGCCCCTGGCTTGCACCAGGCTCAGCACGCAGCGATGTCTGTGGGCTCATCCCATGGACGTGGAAGGCAGATGTGCTCCGTACAGCCTCTTCTGGGGCTGCAGGGCGGGCTCCCAGGTAAGCCAAATCCCCCCGTGTGGGCCAACGCTGCAAAGCCTGAGATGTTTACAGTGGTTTCCATATGAATTATGAAATGATACCTGTGGCCTTTTCATTGCTTTGGTCAACTCATGAAAGTGGTCGTGCCACTGCACTGGAGCGAAGTACAAATAGTGTGGTAGATGTCATCCTAACGCTCACTTCATCGTAAGTTCGGGAATGTGCCTTCCTTTGCTCTGTCTTAACATAGATCTATTCATGCCAATATTTTCTTTCAGTAGGAAAGAAAAAAGAAACAGAGCGGCCATTACATTGGTTAGCACCTCTTTTGTAAGAATCTTATTGCAGAGCTTTTAACAAAGATTGCAGATTTCCTAGTGGATCTGTGCTTGACCAGGCGTGTGTCCTTAGAGAGACAAGGCTAAGATGTCTTATGCCCCAGATGTTACAGAGAAAAGTGAAGTTGGTTGAAATGGGATAGAATAATTTACCGTAAAGATACAGGAACTATGCTTGATATAGTAAACTATCTTAAGTAAACAATTTTAGAATTGGTCAAAGCTGATATATCAAGTAAGTCCTGTGGGATCAAAGAAAATAATGCAAACAAGTATTCAAGAGTTATTGGAGGAAGTGCTTTGGAACAGCCAAATAGGTTCAATTTTAAAATTTTAAACGGCAAATGGCATGGCACTGTTTCTTAACAATTATCAAGATTAATTGTCACCTCCTTTCTGGTGGCACAATCCCACCTCAAGTGGACAGGAGAAGTGTATGGTTGTCCTGGTTTCAGCTGGGATAGAGTTAAGTGTCTTCCTAGTAGCTGGTACAGTGCTGTGTTTTGAGTTCAGT
>JANZLQ010000001.1:47532789-47546947 GCA_026212715.1 Elanus axillaris | reverse complement strand
GCTGCCCTGGCTGTGTCCCCTCCCAACTTCTTGTGCCCCTCCAGCCTTCTCGCTGGCTGGGCATGAGAAGCTGAAAGATCCTTGACTTGGTATAAACATGACTTAGCAACAACTGAAAAAGTCAGAGTGTTATCGACATTCTTCTCATACTAAATCCAAGACATAGCACTATACCAGCTACTAGGAAGACAATTAACTCTATCGCAGCTGAAACCAGGACAGTGCCTAAGATCAGTTTTCATACTGAAAACTCTTTTCCAGTGAGCAGTAAATAACTGAAGTTAAACATATTCTAGTACTCCACTGGCAGCAGAGAAAGTTTGCTGGTTTTTCTCCATGGAAAATGCGCTTCAAAGGTTGCACTGAGAAAAGGTACAGGCTCTTAGTTTTCTAAAGAAAGCCTGAGTTTTTAGTGCTCTTTTCTTAAGCAACAACTGACTGCTGGGACAACATCCATGGATTTTTTTGCTGAATTTAATTGATTTCACTTGTTTAGGCATAAACCACGGCAGTTAGTTCTCGTGTAGACCTGCCAGCTTCAGTTCTCTTCCTCCGACACACAGGCAGCCTACTCTGTCCACCAGAGCCAGTGGGGGTATCATCTGGATGAACAAAAGTTGCAGCTGAATTGCAGCTCTGCCTTTCTATCTGCTGGCTTTTAATATCAAAATAGTTATGACTTTTTCCTTTCTTTTTCCTTTCAATTTTTGATTGATCTTAACTGACCCACAGCCTTTCATACAAATTGCAAGCTTTTTCCTGAAGCTCTTCTGAGCATATGTCGTGTTGTTTCCTAAACTCGTTAACAGCTCCATCTGTTTCACAATCTTCATTTTCAAACATCATAAGATAGTCAGGAATAGTAAAAGGTCATTTAGGCCTTGCAGCTTTGTTCTCTCTATCTCTGAGAGTTTTGTACCCAGCCATTTTAGATTGTCTGGTCTCTAGGGCAATATATTTTAATAAGCCTCTAATGCAGAACTTAATTATCTGAATCTTAAAATCCAAGCTCATAAAAATCCTTTTCCTCCTCTTCTTCAGAGAGCCTCAAAAATACAGAGAAGTACATAGTTTTCTTAATTACAGTTTGTTGTCTTTTGGCCATTAGCTGAACTTTAGTAATGTGTTTAGAAGCAAGTAATATAGTTTACGTGACCAGTGTTAATTATTGCTAGGCGGTTGCTGCCTGCGCAGCACCGCACCCTGGGGTTTTTCCTGGTGGGATGTGACCGTCCTCTCCTGCCAGGGGCTCTGGAGTGACCAGGGTCGGAGCTACCTGCCGAGAGGCCTCTGTGTACAGGGACATCTCAGAATATAAAACGTAAAACTGACTGTGCTGGCCTAGGCTGTAAAGCCATCCAGTTCAGTATGTCACCTGTGGCAGTGGCTATTAGCAAATGCCGAAGGAATAAGAGTACACCTGCAGTTTGGCACTTCTGCTCTCACCCTCGCAGCTTAGCGTGGTCCGAACTGAAGGCTGTATCTGCATCTTATGTTGATTAGCCCCAGAAGCGCGTTTCTTTCCTGGATTAGTTTAATTGCTTTTGAACCCTTTTATGATTTTAGCATCAGTAAAACCCTATAATAATCAGTTCCACAGGTTAATCATGAATGTGTGAAAAAAATGCTGCCCTTTGCCAGTTCTTAAATTACATAAATTAATTTAGTGCACCATCCCAAACTCTTCTGTGGTAAGACATAGCAAATAATCGCTCCCTATTAACTTTTTCTATGTTGTTCATAACTTTCCACTGTGACATCCCACCTCAGCCATCTCTTTCCCAAACAGATTACATACCTGTCGTGGTTAACCCCAGCTGGCAGCCAAGCACCACGCAGCTGCTCACTCACCTCCCTCCCAGGGGGATAGGGGTGAGAATCGGAAGGGTAAAAGTGAGAAAACTCATGGGCTGAGATACAGACAGTTTAATAGGGAAAGGAAAAGCTGCACACGCAAGCAAAGCAAGCCAAGGAATTCACTCAGCACTTCCCATGGGCAGGCAGGAGTTCAGCCATCTCCAGGACAGCCGGGCTCCGTCACGCCTGACGGTGACTTGGGAAGACAAACGCCATCACTCCGGACATCCCCCCTTCCTCCTTCTTCCCCGGCTTTATGTGCCGAGCATGACGTCCTCTGGTCTGGGATACCCCTTGGGTCAGTGGGGGTCACTGTCCCGGCTGTGTCCCCCCAACTCCTTGTGCCCCCCCAGCCTCCTCGCTGGTGGGGTGGGGGGAGAAGCAGAGCAGCCCTTGGCTCTGGGTAAGCCCTGCTCAGCAGGAACCAAACCACCCCTGTGTTATCAGCACTGTTTTAGCAGCTATTACGAAGAGAATTAACTCTACCTTAGCCAAAACCATCACAATACCAACCTATTTAATCTCTCCCTACATGGAGGCTGCTCCCTATATCTAACAGTCTTTACCTTTCTTCTATGCACCTTTCCTAGCACTACTATGTATCTCACATTAAATAACTACCTACTCGGTTTCTAGTCTGAGTCATATCAGTTGAATTGTATAAAGTCAACTCTATGTAATACATGTAAGAAAAACTGTTCTAAAATCATGCTTTGATGTTACTTCAGATATAACTTTAGACTAGAGATCAAACTAAAGCACTAAACAGGGTCCCAGTGTGAATACATACATTTCCATGGAGCAGAACTTAGGTTTCTTTTACAGAAGACAGTTCCACAATTCCTGTTTCAAATAAATCTGAGACATGCAAGGTGTGAGCGAAATGAGAGCAGGACCCTTGAATTCTCTATTTGTTCCCTTTATATGAGAAAATATAGTCCTTTCTCTCGTTGACTGCTCATTATTATGGGTTAAGCAACAGGCCTTGCTGTTGCAAGAGCAGGAAACCCCAGATCTGCATAACCAGGAGCAAGTTACAGGATTGTCGATGGAGCAGGAAGGGGGAGTGACTCCTAAATTGCTTTTACAGAAACTAATTTTTGAGGAAGCCTTCTGAGGATTAGTACTAATTATATTTGAAACATTTACTTACGCTTAATGATAGTTCAGAATACGATCTTATAAACCAATCATCCCTTGGCACCCAGATTTTAATTTAAAGTGGGTTATACCTCTTATGCAGCCCACTGAGAAGGTGCTCTCAGGCTGTTCTTCTGGTACCTTGGTAGCTGGTGGAGCAGCACCACGAGGAATGTTGTTCACAGGCACGAGTGGTATGCTTGCAGACCAAACTCAGAAAATTGGTGGGTTTCATTAGGGTGTGTGGTTAAAAGCTCAGCCCCACACGCCCCTGAATGGGCCCAGGGTACAATGGCACAAGTCGTATTGTGGGATGTTGAGGGATGGAACCAAAGTTGGGGAAAATCATAAGTCAGGGCTGGCTCTGGAGACCAGAACATCTGTGGGATGGCTGCTGAAGGGACAGGGGTCCACACCAGCTGTGGAGAAGATCATAAGGTCTGGAGGTTGGCTGAGGGACCCGCTTGTGCGTGTGTGTCTGTCTGTGTGTGAGGCAGTGAGAGATAAGACCACCTGGGGCTAGCTACTGGGTAGACGAGGTGTCCAAGACCAGCTGGTGGAGAGCTCCACACCACCTATGTGCATGTGCTTCCCATGAACGGACCTTCATCCAGATCAGCCAGAGAGGGAGGCGGGAGACGGCCATTGGTACCGTCTGTGTTAACGAGTGTTACTGTCTGTGTCAACCTGTATATTTTTTTGTTTGTGGTGTGTCAGTTGGGAATATGTGCCCAGCCTCACTGCTGGTTGGATCTCACTGCGTGGAGTTGCAACAGCCTCACCCCCACCGGGCTACTGGATTGGGAAATTTGTAAGATTATTAAAGGTGAATTAGGAAAAATAGCTTGTAAACAGAAAATTGCTAATTGGCCTAATGATTATTCCTTTCTTCTGTGTGTATATTCTGCTTTTAGCTGTTGGAATTTGCTTGGTGAAATCAAAGCATCTAGCTAATGCAGGTTCTTCAAGAGAGTGCTGATGGCTCAGGCTTCAGGTTTCTGGTAGACTTATTCAAGATTAAAGGAAATTCAGTCATTTACTGAAGATGCATTAGGAGTTAGGTCAGGTCTACTGAATTCGTACAGCTTTGATGGAATTGTCTGTGATGTATCAGTTGGCCCAGATACCAAAAATATTTTTTAAATGCAAGCAGCGAGTTTTTCTTTGGCTCTGTTTCTTATAATCTACAGCTGCGTGTCTAAATGTACAAACTAATATCTCCCTTAACCTCTCTCTGCGTGTTCCCACCTAACCTGCCTTAGGGGAATGATCAGGCTTGCTGTGATTATGTCAGATATGATAAGTAAATTACAGGCTGCGTGTTACCTTTTATTTTTACCAAATAAGAACCTACAACCAAGTGGTAATTACCATGCTATCTCTACATTTTTGCTGCTTTAAAGGTGGTTAAATAATACATTGTATTTTATTGTGAATAATAATAACAACATACTATACAATATTGGTCCTTCACCTTAAGAGTCTCATTCACTGTCTCATGGGAATCACTAGCCAAAGTCATACTTTATGGTGAAGGTGTGGCTGGGTGGGACACCAGCCACTGGTGCTGAGTTCTGTGCTAAGAAAATTACTCTGAAAATGTAAATGTGAGAGAAGATGCATTTCAGATAATCTTAGAAAATGAAGGAGGAATAAACAAGCCAGCTGGGACTCAGTGGCATTTTCTGACTTGTGTAGGTCCTGTTCCCCTCTTGTTACCAGCATGTGTGCAAACAGTGGCCATGCATTTTGTACTGATTAGCCTGACGGTTTGAAAGATTAGCTTGGTTTGACATGTAACAGTGAATGCAATTAGGAAAATAGGACCATATGTTATAAAGACCTTAGCTGGATAATGAGAATGGAGAGAGATGAAAAGTGTGTTCCAAAGTCTCAGTGAAGTGATACGTTTAGCAAACAGAGGCTGTCAAATCTCAACTGACTAGATGGAAGGGCTGTTGCATGTAGTTATTACTGCAGAGGATTTACGGAACATAATGAGTAAATGGCAGACAATTTCACAAAGCAAAGACAAATAAGTTAACAAAGACAAAGTCATCAAGAGTCTACTTGAACTGAAAACAACATTGTCACGGGCACTAATTCTCTTTAGCTACAACATCTAAAGTTACAAATAACACATTTAAAGAGAGAGACAACCCGCAAGATGATGATAATTTATAAGTTGTTTTGAAAACGACGAACAAACTGATCTGAACTTTGCACACCAATTTTTCTATGGTGGGTTAATTTTTTCTTATTCAAGATATGTGGTTCCTGCTTATCGGCCACACTGAGGAGGCTTCTTCCCTTTTCTTTTTCTTGACAACTTTTTTTGAAAAGTGCAAAAGCTGCAAAGAAACCCGGGAGCGACCTGGTCAGGTATAGTTAGAAAAACCTGTCCGCAGAATCAATATGAACTCAAATGTTTTTGCCCTTGTCTTTACCTATAAAATCAGTCAGTACTACCTTGTCATTTGGTACCATGCCTCTTTCCCCAAAATCAAGGATGGTAGCTGTATGTACGTGCCTGTGTACGTGAGTTGCACCTTCTGTAAGCCTCTGGTCATAATTTCTGCTCTTCTCAGACCATGTTGGTTGACCTCCACCCCTTGTTCTGTTTTACAGCACCCCTAATGAGGTGCCCCTCACCATCCTGCATCTGTGCAGCTGGTTGTTCCTGTTTAAACTTGAAATTTGTTCCTACTAAATGGCACCTTTCTTTTTCTTTCCAGATCAGCTCCACAATTCATCAAGGCCATTTTGATTTTTTTGTTTGTTTGTTAAGTTCTTTTTGTCATGTTCCAGGGTGCTTGCAGTTCCCTTCTGCTTCATGTTAAGTGTAAATTTTATAAACCTCTGCTCTGACCTTCACTGGTCACTGATGAGACATGGATTTGCAGGAAGCTGAGGCCACAGCAGCTGTCTCAGGAGCTGCTTGCCCGGTCCTCACCTTCTGACACTCCGGCCCCTCCTGCCTTCTTTCTCAGTGTGGGTTTGCTGACAGATTTTCACTGACTACCCTAGCAAGCTCATCTAAGCCATGTTAGCATAAGAAAATGTCACGGAAGTAGCACAAGTCTCTTGCCTTGTGATAGAAGAAAATAGTTGACACAATTCTCAGTGAAGGATCTTGTCACAATAGTGTCACAATTCTTGACGAACTTGTGTTGGCTGTTACCCATTTCCCTACTATCTTCTAGGTATTTGCAATGAGCTAATTTAACTATTTGTTCCAATATTTTCATGGTAAGAGAGGTTAAATTGACTGGTTTGTAAATCTCTGGCTCTTCTTTTGTTGTTTGGTTAGGGGGGGTGTTGGTTTTTTCCCCAAGCATTTGGGGGTTTTTATGTTTTAAAAATCTTTGACATTTTCCAGTCTTCCTTTTCCTCACTCATTTTCAATGCATTCTAGCTGACAGACTCGAAGTCAGACAGAGCCACCCATCATAAAAGATTATGTTGTAAAACACTGTCTAAAAGTGCACAATAGATTTACAAATATTCCTCAAAATCTACATGCTTCATTTTTCAAAACATCAACAAAAAACCCTGTGGGAGCAGCGAAACTCAAACACTGACAGCACAGATGAAACCCACAGAAAATACTGGTGTGTTACAGTATTAACCTGGTGATCTTATCAGAGGTTATCAAACATTTTAAGGAGACATTTTCCCTACTCTGAGTGATTGTACTTTTTCTCCTGTGATGCTCTCATTCCTCTTATGCACAGAGAAGAAAGGATTTTTTTCTAATCTTTGCCTAATTAAAAACAACAAAAAAAAATCTCTAATAAAATAATGACTACTACTTGGGGCCATCAGCACTCCCAGCTAGTCATTAATCCCAAGGAAATGAGCCAGGCTTGATTGTTATTACTAAAATATATTGCTAATGTAATTTAGAGCTTCCTAGAAACAGATTTCTTGAATATATTCTAGTCCTTCTGGTCCACGTAAGAAACGGTGCATGAATTTATCTATATACAAATTAAAATACGATTGCAATAAAGAAATGTAGGATGTTACTCAGAAAAGTAAGATAGTTCAGAATTTAAAACAGCAGTGGAAATGCCAAATTTAATTTCAACATCTTTGTATCAAGGCTGAGTGCCTTTCTGGAAGACAGGTGTTCGGTACACGTTACGGAAGGTCAGATATGTCGAACCAGAGTCCCTTCTGGTCTCGGAGAAAGAAAAAAAAAAAGCAAGCAGTCGTTAGGGAGCAGTGGTGTGTGCAAAAAGAGACTGCAACACAATCAGTGTGAAGGGAGCAATTGTTTTGGCAACATTTGGAAGGAGAAGGAAAGCAGAGAAAACAAGTGTGAGGTGATTCAGGGATGACTAAGAGATGACTAGCACGGAAATACTATCCCAAGGATTGAAAAGGCACTTTTTTTTATAAACGTCTGCACGTACGAGGCGTTTTGCCTCACTGTGGGGGGACAAGCCGTGCAAGCAGGTGCGATGTTCTCCCAGGTGAGAGATGAGAACATCCCTGGCTGGGATGAGCCCATGTCGGGGCGACGAGACCGCTCGCCCCAGCACGGCACTGGGGTACGGCCCGTGCACAAACCTCCCCACAACCGCGCGCGGAGCCGCTGCTCCCTCCTGCTCATTGGGTCTCGCAGGTTCAGCAGCAGCCCTGGCTCGCTCGAAGGGCAGCTGGGGCCATAGCAAAGGGGTCGTTCCAACCAAAAGGCATCGCCAGAGGAGGGGCACAAGTCGTCTTTGACACCTGGAAGCACCACACTGAAGCCTTCAGTCTGTGTTACCCCCGGCTTCCAGTCAAGTTTTCCTCGTGTGTCTGAAAGTTGGTGAGCAGTTCCTCTTTTTTTTCATCTTTTTTTCATTGGGTGGATCTTAATTGCTAAATCATGTTAATGTAGATGGTTGAAAAAAATCTAGTTATATAGTGATATTGAGGATGGCTAATTGCATAATTAAGTTGAAATATTTATCCATTATTACTAAGAGATGCAGAGATAAGTCCATCACAATCAATGAGACTTTTTATATGTGAATGGCTATTAAACTTGGAGAGTTTAGTCTAAGATGAAATAAGCAATAATTAAAAAATTCATATATGCCAAGAAATTCAGAAATTTCAGCAGTGCTTTAGAGGTAGTGCAGCCTTCTAAATATCTTCCCATTTGTAAAGGATAATATGAATAGGGTCCTGGAAAGACAAGAACACCAAAACTGCCCCTTTGTACACAGATTCAACACTGAATTGTTTGAGACCTGCGAAGTTCTTTAGTTTGAAGCTCTGTAAAGAGAAAGGCAGCCAACACCAGCTCCAGTCTCAGTTTAAATGAGTAAAAAATTCAACGAGTAACTGAGACTGTAATATGCTGTACAAATGGCAGAAAAGATACAGTAAACCATGATGTGGAAATGTTTTATTTCAGTCTTCTGAGTGATTAGGAGATGCCTCGGTCTTCTTAGAGCTTTATCTTGTCAAGGTGGAAATAGGTCTAAAGAGATCAGGATTTAACAGATGGGTTGTGAAATCGATAATGTAGATACTGTACCTCTGGTGGACTCTTATGCCCTTTCTTTCATGACTGTCACCTCCTAAATGTGTGTGACAGCAGTAACCCTGAATTTGGCCTATGTTTTACAGCTGGAAGTGCGGTGCTAAGAACAAGCTTCACAGCTTGGAGAAACCCTGACCTCGCTGTCATCCATGGTTATGTGCTCAGTGACTTCACCAGCTCTCAGTATTAGATTAAAAAAAAAAAAAACCAAAACCAAATGACTGAAAACCCCTTAAAACTCCTTTGGTCTCTGGGCAGTAACTTCCAATGCATGGTTTATGTACTCGAGATGTAGCTATAGTGCCCCAGGGTCTTTCTTGTCCTGGCAGCCCGGTACTGGGGGGCTTTACCCACCTCAGCCCCAGCCCCCTGGGTACGATGCTGAGATTCCAGTGGGACCCACAGGTGCCCACACTGAGCCAGCAACACGGCACGACTGTCTCGCAGGGCTCCCCAGACCCCTATGCTGTCCAGGTTAAGCAGGGTAAAGGTATGCCCTCCCTCTGGTTAGCTTCTAAAGTTGCACTTTTATATCAGCAATATGTTTATACTGGCATAATTGCCTCCATAAACAACAGTGCTGTGTCGACAAGGTCCAAGGATTCCCACAAAAATTGGTTTTGCTGTATCCTTGATGCATTTCATATGCTGTAGTTCTTTTATTATTTTCCTTCTCTCCAAAATGATAGCTTTCGGGTTGTTATGATACATATTTGATGATGGTGGCTGATTAGTTTGAACTTCTGTCGCTGACGTTCCCATGGATGTGCAACGGAGCTGATGCCTCCCCTGCGCTCTCCCTCCAGCAAACAGCAAGGATATTTGACTACCAAGTCACCAAATGATGAATGTAAAGTGTCAGCCAGGAAAAGCTTAATATTACAACAGGAAGACTGTGAATATAAGATCACATCACAGTTACCTTAGGTTGAATAGAACAGGCTGACTGGTGATTAGCTGTCAGGAAATAAGGAAAATACCCGTTTCTGTGCTAAAACCCAACTGCCTCTGAGTCGTCGTCTGAGCAATGCACAAATTATCCTTGCTATGCTGTCTTAAATCAGCATTTCTCATCTATTTTACAGAAGTAACTTTAAAAAGTGTTGCTGTAGCTGTGTTCTCAACGCCCATGTGCACACAGAGGAAGGCAGCTGGCAGGGCGGAGAGCGGAGGAGTAGCCATGCTGCCGTGGTGTGAACCTCCCTGCAGCAGGATTCCCACTTCACTCCTGGTTTTTTGTGAGCCCCACCGCAAATGTCTGACCCAAACCATACTGAAATTGAAGGAAACTCTTCTATGGGCTTCACTTTGTCGCTGAACCTAGCAGAAAAATGAAGGAGTTTGCCATTGAGGCAGGATGCATTTTAGTTGGTGCATTAAAGCATGCGTCATTACATTTGGTTTATTTATTTTGTTGCTTTGAATATAAGGTTAGAAGTTGGTAAGTCACATCGTCCGCAGGGTCCCAATGAAGGAAAATACCTTAGAGAAATTTTGATTTGATGGACAGCATAACTGCTGGATGCTTCAGGCTACTGATGTACCCAGCACCTAGATCACATCAGAGATGGGGGATCTTTGTACAGCGCAGTCCCATCTGTAATTAGTTAGTGACAGGGTATTGTTTTCTGCCTTTCTGGTATGTACAGAGTGATTTCTGCCTCGCTGATGACTGTAAACATTGTTCGAAGTACTCTTTTATGATCCCTGTAGGAATAACAATGTAAACAGCGTAATTATGTTCACCTTTGAGGCATATCTAGAAACTTTGTTCTTCCAGAAGAGTGATAACAGAAATGAACACTACTGACAAGGTAAACAGAGAGACACCGCAACCTGCTTGTTAGAGACAGCTAATGCTTGAGGGAACTACGCATTCAACACCGTAAAAAATAGTGTTATATATTTATCTTGTGTACAAGTTGAGGTTTATTCATAAATGTATTTCTCCATGGGAAAAATATTAAAAGCAATACATTTGAGATCTTTCTTCTTCTGAAGAAAGCATGAAGTCTTACTATTAGTAAACCATATTTCTGTAGCTAGGTATTAGGGGTACCATAGATCACATGCATATTTGTGTCTATTTTTACCCACACTTTTACACCATTGGCAGGGTTCCTCCAGGGCAGATCTGTATTTGGAAGACACACACTGGCTTCACACTTCAGCTTTTCTTTGTCTAAACAGAGTATAGCAAAAGATCCTGCTTTAGACTCTCAGGTGGTTAGCTCTTCGCAGGGAGGAAACCTCAGGAATATTTCCTGTCCCTTGGACTTCTCAGTGTAGCACAAACATCCTTTTTCACAACTGCAAGTATTTTCAAGGGGTTTTGATACTTAAGATAAACACATAGATAAGATTAGGGGCTACAGAGCATAATTTAACCAATTGCTTTAGACTTAGCTACCATAAAGTAGTAAGATCTGGGGTGGAGGAGGGAAGAAAAATATCTGTATACAATTCTGAGAAAATTCTCTACAGCTTTCTCAGTTTCTATACCAAGATTGAACATTTTTTTCAGTTCTGGCTGGAGAAACCAAAAGGCTTTTGAGTCCTTGCACATAACTTGTATTCCATTGCTCACAGTTTCCCTCCTCCACAGCTCAGAGCTCAGCTGAACAGCAGACACCATACTGCAAAAGCAAGCTCCTTCCTCCAGCTCAAGCCTCCTGCAAGTTTGGTTTGAGGTTGGTTTTTCTTTTTTTTTTTTTTTTTTTTGAAGCTGTCTTTTTCTTCTCTGGCTTTTGGGAGAAGGGCTATCATCTGTCTTCTTTTTTACACGTGAGTCTGTTCCACTCTGCAAAGCTGAGTACTTTGAAAAATAAATTGGGATGGATTGGCTTTTCAATGTTTTTCACCATGGTATCATCCCAATTTGAATAGGAATCCTAATATCTTCATGACCCTCCATTATTATATTAATTGGGGTTAATTGCATTTGGGTGACATGTTCCTGAGACAGACCTGAGAACAAATGCTGGTTGCTAAACAGGCATTCGTGATACAGTAGTTTCATAGCACTGAAGACAGTTTCAGAACATAAGACAAATCCTACAAATAGATGCACCTGCTTATCTGCAGATGGAGAATATAAAGTGTGTTATTACTGCGGAACTTCTGAATGCAATTTATGTATTTGGCTTATTCATAAATTATATTCACAGTTTTAGAATAAACATCTTCAGTTTCCCACTGCAGAGAGAATTATTCTCAGCTTTTAAATACTGCTTTTCAGCAGATTAGTCCAGGATGTAAGATATCATAAGGTAATAAAGGTACATTTTCCACCTAACTGCATTTGGAGATGGAAAATACCTAACGATAACAGTAACAACAATTCTTGGCATTACTATAGTAACTTTCATCCAAAGATCTCCAAATGTTTTCCAATAAGTAATTAATTAGGTCTCACAGCACCCTGGAGAGTTAATTACAAATTATCAAGCATAATCTCAAACTGTTTCCATTGAAACTATTCTTGTACTCTTTCCAGAGGAAAACAAAACATGCTGGCTGTAATACTATGACCTTTCTCTTCCCTACTTTATTTTGAAACAATAATTAGATGAGAATTTGAATGTATCCAGCTTTAGGGAAAGCTAATATAATTGCTGCTTGACCATAAAACTCATTACAATTTTCAGTTTCTTCAGCGAGATGATACTTTCTAATCTAGCCCCGCTTAATAAAACAACAACAACAAAAGAAAAACTGCTAAGCATTCCAGTGGAATTCCAGAGAGATTTTAAATTGTGGACGTCCATCTGTTCTTCTGTCACAAGGGTGTTTGGTTTTGAGGATGTTTGACCAGGCTTTAGTTCCGACACGGCAAGAAGAGGAGGACGTGTCTGTGCTGTCTTCAGACTGAGTGTTCCTCCTGGGATGCAGCAAGCTCTGCTAATCCAAATAGCGGAGTTTGGGCTTGAGAAGGTATTTGTCGGAGAGCATTGTGTCCCAGGGAACATCAGAAGAGAACAATAGTATTTCATCTCACGTTTTCAGTGTGGCCCAGAGTATCTGAACTCAAACACATGTATAGAGCAAGATGGTCTAAGCTGGTCTTCTAAAGAAATTAAATTCTAGCTCTTAGTAAAATAGAAATAAAAAATCCAAGGAGGCAGAGAAAAGGAAGGAAAAGACTGAAATTTAAAACAATACCCCAAACCAACATAATTGGAAACATCCTGGACTTCCACAAACATTGTAGTAGAAGACATGATATGGCTCCTGCCCATCAGAGACCTGAAGCTTTAATTTCACCTTCATCTCATATAACCATAGGAGTAATTAAAACCCCTTTTACCTATGCTAGTTTTTGTCTTTGGTTGCAACACAGTTATTGGCTTGCTTTTGATATAAGATGAAGCTGGTTTACTTGTGTAGTTAGCTGAGGGCAGAGATTTCTCTCTTTTCATATATTAATTTTTGAAAATTAAAAAAAAAAGAAAAGAACGATGCTGTTATTTGCAATGATAAAGTTTGTGGACAATTTGCCATCTGAAAAAGTTCCAATATTTTAGCAGTGAAAATATGGTACACATTTATGTTCATGGCAAATATGTACAAAAACCACACAGACATGTTAAAGGCTGTTCTCTTAATATGTGAAATTAAGAGTGAAGACCTTTTTTCTACCTCTAGCAGAGGAGTCCAAAAGCAGTGATGAGAGCAAACCTGGTACTGTAGAAGCTAATTGAAAATTTTCCTTCCCCATTTGCTGTAAGTGGTGAGATACATATATGTAAGCAGTAAGTATTTAAACATGAATATGACATACTAAAGTAGTACAAAGTTCATGAGTTACCTTCTCTTTTTTTGAAAATTTTAGAGGGAAGTCATTAATAAGAAAATAAAAGGTTTACAAAATTTCATAAGCTACCAGGGGATTTACACTCCCAGCGAATTTACAGACAAATAAAGATAACCTTTGGGAACATAATTGAGGGCTCTGAGTTGTAAATATGTGTTTATGGTTGGTTTTGTGCCACTGCTTTACCCCAGCAGAAAGGAGAGCTAATTTTCTGAAAGCATTATTTTATTAAGCATCCATTGGTCTCGTTGTATTTTATTTTCATATTTGCACATGCAATCCCAGCAAAGTCAACAGCCTCATCCAGGTGTGAAAGATAATTTGATCCCAGAAGCGATTCCAAAGTGTAAGACAAATTAATGTTATTTGTCTCTACAGTTTTTTTAAGTGTAACCAAACTAATGAGAAAGGATGCAAAGTCTAAATTCAGTTTGATTAAAGCTCTAAACATTGATTGGGCCAAGAAGATAATGTATAGGCACACACAGAGAAGTTTAGGGCTGGTGAAGGCATAATGAGAAGAAGAAAACCCTAGGAAAAAGCTGAACCGATATAATTACATAAGGGAAGAGGGTTGTTGGTGTGTGCTGTAAAATGCCCATATGCAAATAAGCATATTAACTGCTCAGGCATTCTTTTTTTCAAATGAAAGAAGATTGTGGTGGGTTGACCCTGGCTGGACGCCAGGTGCCCACCAACGCTGCTCTATCACTCCCTTCCTCAGCTGGACGGGGGGGGAGAAAATATAACAACAGGCTCGTGGGTCAAGATAAGGACAGTTTAATAAGTGAAAGCAGAGGTCACGCGCG
>JANZLQ010000001.1:47482445-47532689 GCA_026212715.1 Elanus axillaris | reverse complement strand
ACACCCCCAAGTCCTTCTCCACGGGGCTGCTCTCAATCCACTCATCACCCAGCCTGTATTTGTGCTTGGGATTGCCCCGACCCATGTGCAGGACCTTGCCCTTGGCCTTGCTAAACTTCATGAGGTTCACACAGGCCCACCTCTCCAGCCTGTCAAGGTCCCTCAGGATGGCATTCAATATTATTATTCTCCTATACAGTAGTATTAATAATACGTAGGATTTTCATTTCCTAATGTTTACACAAATACTTGCATTGAGTACTTTGGCTGCTAGTCACTACTGATTCGCCAGGTTTTAAGTTCTTCCCAGACATTGATCCTCCAGCAGAAGAAGTGACATGAGCACAAGGGCAGTGACTATCCAATCTCCTGCAGAGCAAAGCCTTCAAGTTCCCCCTCAGAAAACAAAGAAGAAGCCAGAAATTGGCAGGAAAAAAACCCCAGGGCTTAAAATGGCTGTAGTTGAAACCTGGCAACAAGGATCTTTTAAAACTTGATTAAAAAAAAGGAGAAAAGAAATGTAACCATCCCTTGCCAGCTCAGCAGCATGGAGGCCAGATTTGTTTAAGCTGAGGAATGGGCATGTTTGCCTTCAACTCTTTTGAAACAGGTGACAGCTATTGTGCCAGAAATAATTTACTGACACAATTATTATTTCTTTGAGTCAATGTTTGACCTAGACCTAGGGCTAAGTGTGTTTACTCTCCTAACATAATCTCAAGCCATTTTTTTCCCCAAAGGTGAGGAAGTTTACAGCGAGAAAAAGAATTAATGTGCATGGGCACACCGAAAGTTTACAAGTTGGTGGCAATCCAAAGCTAAAAATATTTGAAACACTGTGCAAGCACATGCACATACCCACTTGAGAGTCAGACCCTGTTTGCACAGCCAAAAACTTGTGTCCTAGCAGTCTAGTATAGAAAAATCCTTCCTTCTGCTTCAGCTCCTTTCCAGCTAAGAGGCTGCATGTAAATGTACCATGACTGTCAAAACAGATCAGGGTCTTTGACAACAATTAACATTAAGAAAATAGACACCGAAGATATTTTGGTTTTTAAATATCTTTCAAAACTGTGGAAGGAAGATGTATAGATCTATAGGAAAGCACAAGCTGATTTCAGGATTTGACCAAATTGCAAGTATAACTTTCCTCTGAAAAAGCCTTTTATGTAAGGCCTTTAAATTCTTTTCAAATGATTTCTGTATTTGCCGGAGAAGCTACTAAATATCCTAATCTCTCTCCTTTTACTAGTTTAACATCTTCTTTCTTACTGTGTCCTCCTTTTGTTTGCTAACTGTGCCTTCTTTCCCTATGTACTTATTAAACCTCTGACCTTCTTTCACCCACCCACCTAGAAAAAGTGTAGTTAGAAAAGTATATGGAATCCTTTGAATTTGAGTAACAATTATGAATGACAGATACACTCCACGGGAAGGGACAATATAGTTCTTGACACGTTTTCTATTTAAGTGAGTAATGCTAAATCTTCTCACCATATGTCTCACTTGATTTCACTTTGTATAATAATAATTCCAGATATAATTTGCAGCTTTGTTTGTGTAAGTTCACTTATTAAACTGTTTGATCCAAATGCCCTGGTTCTCCTTTGTACTAATACCATTGTTCTCTCCTTCATTTTTTCCCTTTCCTTTGGTGGCTCTTTTCGTTCTCCTGTGTATCAAAAAGAACAGACTTAAGTGTCCTCTTGGAAGACAGTCTTTATGCTGAAAATAAATATTCATTAGACACCTTTCTGATGTCAAAGATGAACTATAGTATATTTTAGTGTAATTAGTTTTGGCCTCTCTAAAGAAACTTTCTTCCTATAATAGAAGCTTCAATACAGTTAGATCAAAATTTACTCCAACAATTTCCCCTGTCTGCTTGTTTCTTTCCAGCAGTGCTCTTGAGAGAATTACAGGAGACTTCTGAATAACTGGAGTGGATACAGATTATGTGTACTTCTCTGCATACTCTGAAGTGTGCCGGAATAGTCAGACCTTTGGTCAGAAACACATTTACATTACGACTCAGCCTTCTGACAATTGCTCCATTAGTACATATTTAAAAAGAAAGAATAAAGATTCCCATGTGACCCACTCATTTATATTCCACTGAACAAGTGAGGTGAATATGAGCAGTGCTTTTGCACTCAGAAAATTTTTAATTGTTTTGTGCACAGTCAAATTGTTAAATTCTCAACCATGCAAGGATTTGTCTACAATCCAGATGTGCCTACCCTCACTGAAATTGTTGCAATGAAATGCGAACAAAAAAAAAATTAAAAATTTTAGAGTTTTCTTTCAAGGTGGTCAGGAAAACCTGAGTCCATAATACCTAAAAGAATAATTAAAACAGTGAGGAGCACTGTGACTGACCAAGTTTCTGTCAAGATGCAGTGAAAGATGCAACTTTCTGCTGTAGCTGTTTATCTATCTCATGTAATAAATTCCTTGGGAGAAAGCACTGTGCCAAACCCAAAAGAGGAATAAATTCCAGAAGGAGCTAAGAACAATAATTAACGAAATTTCTACTTTGCAAGGGAAAAATGAACTGTTTCAACTGGTTGTCTCAAATACAAATGCAGGCTAACATGAAAAATATGTGGCTTAATGCAAGCCTATATAGAACAACTATGGACAACTCCATGCAACACTTGAGGTCATTCATAGTAAGTGGCAGAGAATAAGAGAAGAAATATGAAGGTGTTTCGAAGTCTATATAATCCTTTATAAGACCTTCCTGCAAAAGATAAATGACACCAGGGATTCATAATCACTTACAAAACACTTCTTGAACTATCTGAAGTAGTCAATCACAGTGATGGGCTGGTGTGCAGTGGGATTCGTTTTCCAAAACCACCCCTTACTGGGCACCATGAGATTGCTCTGTGTGCAGCACTGGACTCTGCTGCATCACAGATGGATCAAGAGCCTGCGTAATATTTAACAGCTATATGCAGCAAATGTATGAAAGTTTTTGAAAATGTGATTGTCAAGGACAGCCAGCTGATTTTGCAGTGGGAAGATCTGAACAGCAGAACCCAGCTTGTCTCAGAAGAGCAGTTATGATTCATTGATATAAGCATTTAAGAGAAGCTCTGCCATAAATCCTAGCTGTAGTCAATGATAGTGAGCTTAGATTTAAAGCTTGACTTCTCGGTTGTCAGGGTGAATAATCTGAGGGCCTGAGTTCATGGCAGCAACCTCGACTGGACCATCTTGATGTGATTGAGAACTGAACACAGATTTAAGACATGCATATATTAGATGTTTTCCACACGCTAAGGATGGAGAGATTTAATGGGTTCAAACTGCAGATTTGTGAATACAAGAGCTTTGGGACAGGGAAACTTTCAGAAAACACAGAAAAAATGGAGATGCAGTCTTACACTTGAGAGATCTGCCAGTTTCAGAGGTAAAGCAAAAAGATGCAGAGATGTTTTTGAGGCCTGGATGGAACAGGGACCTTTCTTCTGCTGCTAAAATGTCTGATGTTAAACAGGAAACAAAAGAGAGGATTTGGATTATAATGAGGCATATTGTGTCTGCGCCAAAGGAGGATCAAAGGAAGCAGTGTATTATCTTGGAAAGCTTTAGGTCTGGCAGTTGAGTAAAGTGGATATTCTTCAAATCATTTCTTGGAAAAAAATTAAAAATGCAGAATTTGAGCTTTATCTCTTATGTGACCCAAGAATGTAGGTCTTTTACTTCTTATTCTAGATTAAATCCTGTTATATGGCTGCCTTTTGAAGGATTTAATTGCTCCAAGGATTCCTGCTTATACAGCATTCTTCACCTCTTAAAATCAGCCCAAGTCTTAGTTTAGCAGTGTTACCCTTTGATGGGAATACTTTGTGGCCTGTGTAAAGTGGGTTAGGACTTTGCTCATTCCTTTGTCAACATCTATGAATCCTGGCCAAAGTAAATGTCCTGTCTTATTGGCAGGGACCACTAAAAAAATCTTAGTGTTATTGAGGGGATTGTGAATGAAGGGTTTTTCCAGCTCCAGCAATGTTTTTATTCCAAAGACTGGAATATTTTGCAGCAAAATGAGGAGATCATGACAACAGTGATTGCCTGCTGCTGCCTATATTATGTCTGGTTTGTGGGTAAGCAATAGCTCCGAAGCTCTGCTTTGCAAACAAGAAGGTAAGTGTTGTCTTCTGCATTGGTGAACAGTTAAGAGAATAGAGCCAGAAATGTGTTCATAATTTCCATGAAAAATAAGCTGAAGGTTTCTGAGGGCTCACAGAAGTTAATAATAAGAAACAGGACAAAAGAAAAAGTGATTTCTGTTTTCAAGGTCTTAGTTTTCAGAATGCCACTTTTTTTCACAAAAAGTGCTTGATTTTACTCCAGCAAGGGTTTTTTGTTTTTTACTATGGACTTCAGTGGAGCTAAGATCATACTGCAAAAGTTGTCAATGTAACGGAAAACAGAAAAGCAGAAATTGACATGGATTTCTCCCACTATTGCTGAACATTTTTAAAGAGAAAAATATATTTTTTTTCTCTTAGGTTTACTCTTACTGCAGATTTATTAATTCTCTGTACTGCCTTCGTTAACAAGTGATTCCACTTGCAGATCGGCCTGAAATGCATGAAATAAACGTGAGCATCCAATTTTCTAAATTAACAATTTGAAAACATTCCATACTTCTTCTCAATGAAGTTTGAATCCATTATTTACTTTATTTTGTAAGACAAAGGTAATTTGTTATTTACTGTGAATTTATTTTCTATTGAGCAGATGCAGATAGTTCCATCTCAAACTCTCAGTGAAATAAAGATTCAGTCATTACAATATCCATATTCTGAATATAATCATCCATGAAGCAAATGAAGAACAAGAAAAAATGGAGAGATACAGTGAATTCTTTCTCTGTAAATCAAACTCTATCAAAAAGGTTGCTTTTTTTTCCATGAAGAAAAAGATGTATTTGCAGTTCCATAGAAGTAGCTGCATTAATATAAGATCATTTTGATATCATTATTTTGATATTGTCAGGGTGCAATGACAAAGCTTTTATAATATTTATGAGTCAATGACTGTACAAACTAGCACTTCCTTTTGATTAATTGTATTAGACAATGATGTGAGCAGAGGTGAGAAAGCTGCTGCCAAGAAAAACACAAGATAGCAATGCAAAATATAAAAATAATAAATACCTAAGGATGCACTGCTGCACCTAAAATCATGTAGATGCCAATATATTTAATATCACTGATGCCAATTTCACTGAGAAAGCATCAAACAAGATAGCATGAATTTATGTATAACAATTTGGGTAGAGGAGAAAATCAAGATATTGTGTTGGTTTACAGACACAGAAATCAAAATCTTTCCCTGTAAAAATAATACAAAGACCATAAAGAAAGTATAAAATTTGGCTAGATTTAAGCTTTCAAAGGGTATGTCCTTCAAATCTAAAATAAAATATACAATAATAGATTTCTTTCAGTAGATTTTTTTTCTTATCATCTTGCAGCTGACTCCAGTTAGGTCCAAAACCGTCTCAAAGTTAAGTTAATTGCAGAGCAGCTAATTGCAGAAATTTTCATTGTAGCTAGTGGGCTGCTGTAAATAGGGAAATTACATATTTTACTGCTGTGCATTGTCAATACGCTTAAAGGGTTTTGAACATCTTAGGCCAAATTCCGTCATCAGACAAATACGTACTAAACCCAATTTTTACTTTGAAGATTTATTTTAGTGTTACTAAAGATATAATGTCATCTGCTACTTTATTTGTTTATTTTACTTACATAAGCACTTACACTTACCCACATATATTCACAGCTGACTTAGCAGTGATGGTTCAGGGAATCTGTTTATGCAGAATTTATGAATTCTGGGTAGAGGTCTAAAATTGTTCCTTAATTGGATGCTTTGATATATACTGAGTCTTGTGCAGTCTGCCATTGGCATAATTTTGTCTAGAAATAATAGTTAAAGTAGAAAAGTAGAAATAGAAAGTAGTTAAAGCTTGGTGACCGTTCAGGCATGTGGATCACCACCAGACCTGAAACATAGCCACTTCTTGGGACAAAATCACGGTGGAACACTTAACTCCCCTGCTTGAGAGTGATCTGGGAGTTGTTTTTAAATGGGCTTTGAAATTATAAAAGGGAAGATCCCTGTGCGAGGCATTTTAAAAAAAAAGCTTTAGATGGGAGGAAAAAAATAGAGAAGGGATATTTTGATAGTAGGTAGCTCCTGTTCAACTATGAGACCAGTAAGAGAAGGAAACTCATAGGTCAGGTGAGGTAGCAGACCCTTGCTTAGTAGAAGAGAAACAGCATACGGGAAAGACTGTTAAGGTCAAGGTCTATGTGTAAAAGTAATGGGGAAAATTAAGAAAAGAAATCCCTACAGGGTTTTATTATTAAATCGAGGTCGATGTCTTTGTTACCACAGCCAAAGCAAAGAGTCACTAATGAGCATCTAAAGCCAGATGACTGCTTCTTTTGAAGTGCTGTGTGTCCGTCTGCAGCCATTCCTTTTAGAGGAGTTACTTGACTTCGAAAAAATCTGGTTTAAACATTCATCTTAAAGATGTTAATGCAAAGAGTGTTCCCAGGCTTGAGTCCTAGGAAAGATGCTTTTACGGGGAGCCCTGCAACAGCCCATGCTGAACCCTTTTTTTCAAGGATGGGGGACTGACAGCAAGTGTCCAAAAGGAAACCTGGTTCAGCGCAAAGGGGAGCTGCTCACGCACCTCATTTTGGCAGAGAAGCTTGAAAACATTCATATTTGATGGGATGAGACCCAAATGCTGCAACCCAGTGACTGGCTGGCTGGCTGAGACCTAGCAGTGCAATTTGAGGCCCAAAATTGCCAGGAGGATTTTTTCTGGGCAGGACAAGATGGGGAATGGTCTCACAAGCTTCCTGCTAATTCTTTGTCCATTATTGTTATCATCACCATTGTTGGTATTATTAAACAGAGCTTTAAACTACAGAGAATCTCATAACAATAAATGACACTTTTGGTATATTACCTGTTTAATACTACAGTAATTGCTTGTGATTAGATATAACTAATAAAAGGACTTCTTGCCAACATGATCTTTTTAATTAAGCATTTCATAGCTTCCAGTAAAAGTAAAATATGTTCTGAGTTGGTGTTACATTAGCCTGGGACACCAGCCCTGATGGTGTATTTTTTCCTACTTTTCTCAATAGTTATCTTCTAATTTTGTTCCTCACAAGAACTAAAGGCTACTGATGCCACTTTCTTTGAATAATGGTACTGACTCCCTTTTACTTTAGATGTAATCATTCAGATTTTGATGCTTTGCATGTTCCCCTTTCCTGTTCCTTCTAAGGGTGTTCCCAAAGGAGCTTAGGACTCTAAGGGGATCCCACCAACTTCATGAGCAATAGCATAAGACTTGTTTTTCTTCCAAATTCTTCAGGAAATGAGCTTGAAAGCTTGAAGAATTTTGAAAAATCCAGCCCTTCTCCACTTCTGAATTGCACTCTACAATTACAAACATATATGTTCAATATTAAAAGGATTAACAGACACCAGGGCTCTGACCAGATTATTGGCTTGTTCAGAAGTTAAGAACATAGGCAGAAAGTCCAACATTTCTGCACAGCCTCCATAGCTCTGATACATGTGAGCTCTTACAGGAATTGCTATAATTTGCTTATCAAAACCCCAACTGTCTTATTTCCATTCCATTCACCCCAAATCAGATCTTGAGGTTCAGATCTTTATCAAATATTAATACTTACTTGAATAAGGTTTTATTTAATGACCTTCCTTACCTTTATGAGGAGAATTTTCAAGAGCAGTGGTTCCCATTTCCGCTTCATTTCAGCGCTGTCAGTTTTCATTCCCTCACTCTGTGTCTACACTTGCTGCCAAAGGTTTTTAAGGCCTAAACAACGAAAAACTTTCTGCTACTGCCTGTTTGGAGTCTCCTGTCTCCCAGCATAACCCACCCTGATCCAGAGACCAGCTATAACCAGCTATAAGCAACATAACACAACCTGCATCTCTAAGACTCTTAAGTATTAACTCCTTGTATGTATCAGTATGTCCCAGAGCTGGGATGGAGACTTAAGAATTTTATTTATTTTTTTTTTAAGGAAAAGGATTGAGGATGGCAGCCTACCAAGAAGCAGCCATAGACCGAAAATGCTCAAGAAGATGTCAGCAGCAGGAGATGCTGCCCAGGTATCTCGTTTGGGTTCCTGCTTTAATCAGTCACTGGAATTCATCTCTAGCTTGGGTGCTTGATCAAAATTTACAGATGTTCAATGGTTGCAAAGGAACTGCTGGTTGAGTTTCAACCCATTTCTTGTATTTATTTTGATTGTGCCGATTCTTCCAAGCTAAGATAACAGAAACAAGCAAATCTTTCCCCATCTGTAGCGGTAGAAAGAAAACACTTCAAGTACACACATATCTCCTGAAAACTGCTTTTTTCACAGTTCTTAGGCCACAGCTTTCAGTTCCTCAAATGATTCATTTCAAAGTTATGTTGACACAGAAAGCTGAGCAGATATTGTTTGCAGAAGGGAGAAAACAATCTTAATAGAAATGCTCAATTTTTCCAGGGTCACTTTATACACTTTTACAGTAGAATTTCAGCTTCCTGCTGGCCAGCAGAGACTCCTTCAGGGATATATTTAGGATATGTGTAGATTATATGAAAGAAAAGAGGCAACATATATAATAGAAATACTCTTGCAATTAAACTATTTCTTATTTTTAGCTGTAGACTAGTAGTAGATACGGCTTTTCTGGGATTGCTCCTGGCAAACAAACTAACTATAGAAATGCAAAGTTGTGGAATTTCCATTTCATTTCTTGCCTCATTAATTTCATTAACTTACAAATAGATGAATACATAAAATTAAAAAGTAATTTCCTTTTAATATTTTTAAATTACTCTCTCCAAGTATTCAAACCTTTTAATCTGTTCTTTTAAGGTCTTCATCTAATTGCTTTTACAGAGGCATAATTGAGCTTTTCTGAATCAGATATCAGTGTGATTGATTATAAGAAAGCTAATCAGAGGGTGCCATTCGCAAGATAAATGCAATTGTTTCTAAAATGTTTGCTTGTAGTCTGTGGCATTTCACTAACTTGGCAGCATGTATGAAATGATGTGTGGGTGGGATGTGTGAAGGTGTGGATTTATGTGGGGAAATCAAATCTAGCCATGGAGGAAAGGTTATTTCTTCTTTTTTTCTTATACAAGGACAAATTGCATGGGAATTATAGTGTTTCCCATTTAATAGAAGTAGCCTTCATTCTGATGTTTTTTACAACAGTGACAAATGGCAGCTAAAAAGAAAGGGGGAGAATGTAATCAATCTTTATACCTTTAAAAATAGTTGAAAACGAAGATGAAAATGAAACCATTTCAGAAAAAAAAATAGTTTGACACCAACAATTATCTGGAAGATAAGGAAAGTGCAGAAGATGATCTGGGGCTAAGTGCTGGGTCTTGGAGGAGGCAAAAACTGCTGTTCTGTTTTTCTTGCCTCTTTGGGACTCCAGTTTCCATGGACACAGCACTGTAACACGTATGTCCAAAAAGGAGAATGTACCCCCAAAAGGCCACAGTCTGAGAGCAGAAAATATGTAAGGGAGAAATTAGGAAGAAAAATTGAACTCTCTTCCAAGAATTCCCATGTATCGATGGCTGTTACATAGCAACAGTGCTGAAGGCTGCAGGTGTAGTTCATACTAGAAATCATCTAGCTATTTAACATGTATTTAGTGTTAATACTTTGATTATGCATTAACACAATGTTAATATTAATTAATATTACTGGGAAAAGCATTAAAGAATTTCACTCAGTGATGTTTGATTTCAAAGATATTAGAATAAGCTAAAAAAACACATAATGCAAAAAAATCTGCTGTATCCTCAGGAATCCATTCTAAAAGCTCATATTATAAACAAAAGATGAAAATAGGGAGCCTTGAACATTTTGCTGAACTCAGTGGAATTAAATCCTGGGAGGATTGGATCAGACTCTGCTAGGTACACTTTTGATGATGGAAGATTTGGAAGACAAAACTCGGCACTTCTCAAATCATATGAGTTGAGAAATGAACAGGTGGGAGTCAGAAAATGGTCACTTATTTATTCTGCTATTCAGATGACCCTCATACAGTTGTGGGCCTCAGCTGGATTTACAGACTTTATGCTAAGGCATTCTTTATTTGGCTTGCTTCTGTCCCTGCAGAAAATGCCAACCAAATGTTTTCTCAGTGACACAGCTGAGGGTAGAAATTCTGTTACTGCAATGCATGGTTATTGGAAAAAAGACATGTACAGATGCTGACACTTCTAGAGTTTTACAAAACTCACCATTCTTCCTTTTTAAATCAAGTATTGATTTGTTCTGGTTTCAGTGTGTGCTTTAAACTAATGCACCATCATGAAAAGTCATGGCAACATTACTTAGGAATAAGTTTTTTAGGTTTAGCTGAACTGCACTGTTTTCATAATTTTAATGAAGACACTTAGGAGCATATTTTTCATGTGATGCCTGGCAGTAGTCCAATGTGATTCCCATTAAAATCACCTGGTCAGAAATTTAAGGCTCCAGTGCTTGAAAACAAGTAACAAATTATGTTTTCTTAAATGAAATGTAAAAAACCCCAAACATGTTATTTATATATTTTGTATTTATTATATCAGAATTGAATGTCATTCTTTAAACAG
Organism: Elanus axillaris; assembly: GCA_026212715.1. NCBI lineage: Eukaryota > Metazoa > Chordata > Aves > Accipitriformes > Accipitridae > Elanus > Elanus axillaris. Next base: position 47,521,990 of record JANZLQ010000001.1, on the reverse strand, counting down.
GTGTTAGAAGAGGATAACACAAGCTTATTTTTAATTTTTTACTGCAGGTGCAAAGGACAAGTTGGAACTGAAATTTTTGCATAACCGCACACAAAAAAGATATGACAGCTAAAATATAAATTGATTTTAAGGAACTAGTTTTCATAATACAGTGAACAGTTGTTTCCTTTGGATTTTTCCCAGCCAAGGTCTTCTGAACCTCCTGACAATTCTTGATTATGTATAGCTCCCTTTTCTTAATAATCTCATAATACAATTTTTAGTCATTTCCTAAGATCCTTTTATGATGGTATCTTGATACACCTATCTAACCCAGGTTGCAGCTTCCTCACATGGAGTAGGTAAGGCCTTTCCTTACAGCCTTTTTTGGGATTGGGGATGAAGGTCTAATCGTTGCACCATGCCTGAGCTGTCTCCTTTGTTTCTGACTTTGCCTCTGGACTTGCCTACTCAAGACTTCAAAAAAGCAGCAGCAGCATTTCCAGGAGAGCTATGCCACTAACAGGTACTTGTACTAGTGCCTTCACCATTGTGCCTTTGCAGATGGTTGGAACATGGCATGGTTTGGCAGCAGTTCTGTCTTTCTGCTGCGCCCAAATGCACTATGGAAGAAGGCAAGTTCTCTTTCTTTTCCCTTTGGGGAGTAGGTGTGAGCCTCTCTTGTTTCAGCTCCCGATACCCAGTTTTCTCTCTCTGAGAGGCTGAAAACCTATTAATGTCTTACGACCCTCACTAACTTCTAAGTATAGATCCAACTCTAACTGCTCTTTCTGTGTGTGTGTCCTTCTCTAGCAACTTTCTTTCTCTTGGTCCACTTTTCACTCTGTGCTTTTTCTGTGCACTTGTACAGACTGTTCAAAAGAAGATAAAATATAGAGTTGATGTTGGTGTTTCTTCTACTGGTCCTCCATAGGCTGATTCCTCAAAGCACTAGTTTGTACCTGCCAGTCCCTGACCAGAGGGTAAGCTGGTCAGTAATGGTGGTCCAAATTTCAAGGGACCACCCCTTTGAAGTAGAGTGGAAATGCTTTCAAAAATCTGGCTTGCTCCTGGAGAAGTCAGGACCTCAGGTGGTTCACAAGAAAATTCGAGGAGAGTGCCAATGCCCAAAGCAAAATTTAAAGGATGGATGTTTCCCTCTCTGCTCCCTGATCCGCCACTTTGAGATAAGAAAGGCAGCGAGCAACACGTGCTTGGAGTGCACAAGGTGACACTGGCAGCCAGAAAACATCTGCAAGCGAGACGAAAATTCAGTTTGCTGGGAACATCTTTGTCAACATTGAGACTCCCAAAATAAAGCTAGAGTTCAGTGAGGGTCAGGGAGAAAAAGCAGTAAAATGCCAGCAAAACTGGGAAATGCTGTCAAGGCATCTGACAAGCTCAGCAAATACCAGAATTGCCTCCCCAGTGAAGTTTAATTAAAAAGTCTATTGTTTCCATTATTGCTTAATGATTCCTCCAAAAGTAGAGCAAAAGTTTATTTTAGAGGTTAATTATTCCTGGATATTTTAAAGGGATATGAGAGCATCTCATTTGGTAACTGAACCATTAAGGAGAGTGAAGCAAATGATGGTGTAAGAATTGGTGAAAACAACATAAGTCACAGAAGAAAGCGTAGCGTGTCAGATGTCATGGTGCTGTTGCATGAAAACCAGTCTACTAGCAAATTAAATTAACTTTCCGTGCTGGAAGAAACTTGTCAATGACTCCTCCACATTCGCTCCTGAATTCTAACTGAGACTAAGCATGAGGAAATGGTGCAGCTGTTTTTGCAAGCAAACAAGAAAATGCATCCATCAGGACACAGCACTGACTGTGCTGCCCAGAAACCTTGATTCTGCTCCCTCATACTTGTGTATGCTAATTACCATGCTGGGTTTTGTCATCTATCCAATAAGCCATACATCAAAACTCAAGATTCAACATTAAAACATGCTAATGGAAAAATTGAGGTATAAATTAATAATTTTTCAACACAGTGAATAGTGGAATAGATTATTGCATGTGGGGAACACGTATTATTCAACATGAGGAAGAGAAAAGAGGTATTGTTACACACAGGTCCCTACATCAGCTTAATTTTCTACCAACTGCACGTCTTCCAGAAGTACATTAATCAGTTTCCTAACATCTGACAAGTGAAGTTTATTCTTTCTCGTTCCTCTCCCAAACAATTAAGTGGCAACATTTATAAATGCCATAAAAGACGGAATTTCCGAAAGCACCAAAACAACAGTCAGTAGCATTCCTGCTGCTTCCCAGTCATGTAGACTCAGATATTTAACTATAATTAGGTACCTTATTACCTTCTTAAGATACGTGCCATGACCAGCTCCACCCAAACTGATGCAGTTTATAGACGTTACCCAGGTTATGCAAGTCTAGGACATACTGAAAATTTCTCTGAGATAATAAAGATGTTGCAATAATAATTTTACTAAAAGACAATCATAGCAGTACAGAAAAGGTAGCAATCCCAGTCTCTTGAAAAGACAATATTATAACCTACCCCACAACTAAAGATATTTTGAAGGTTGCAGATAATGTAAACATTGAATGAGTAGAAGAGAAAAAGCCTGAAAAAGCACTGTATTTTAACTTCCTGGGATTTCCTGTAAAGAAAGCATTTTAAGTGGGTACCTGTGCAGGTTTTTTTCATGTGTATGCTCAGTGGCATATCCAAGGCTAGTGGTTTTGATAGGCAATCTCTAGAAGTCATCTCTACTCCAGTCTAAGTGCCAATGGGGGTTGAATGTTTTGGCAAGTGTGTGCTCAAGCGTGAGGTGCGATTGATGTGCTGGCTGGGTGACCCTGCAGTGTATACTATTTTTATAACACGAATGTTTCTTTGATTTACATCTACCGCTCCTCTATCTATTAACTTCTCAGATCAACTTCTGAAGAATGCATCAATATCACATTTTTATTTATTATCATTACCACTTTCTACTTATTATTGTTACTGTAAGCAGTGTTCATTTTCCCACTCAACTTTTATCTCCCTTATTTCCTGTGATAATGTGGCCATAGTTACCATTAAAAGTAGGTTACTTGAGTAAACAAGAAATGTTTTAACTCTATTTTTCTGTAGTTTTAAAAGGACATTCTTCATGTTTCACTGAAATTTTTACCAGGTACACTTAGGTATTGCTGCTTATTTATCTTTTCCTTTTAAGTACACAAAGAGGACAGGGAAACTCTTTTAAAGCCTTGGGTTCTCAGTAACTTCAGTCCTTTAGCCTTTCTTATTCTTGCAGGTTTCGAATGGGTTTGAACCAGTGACCTGGTAGTGAAAGATCGTTTTCCATCAGGAACATTTGTCTTTCTGATATTGCTTTTACGGCTTTGCTCTACATGGCATTTTCTTTTGCTCAGGCCCATCTGTGTATGTGTGAAGGTTAACTGTAGGAATCACTCGCTGGCTTCTTTCCTCTTGTTAGTGTGAAATACCAGTATCCAGCAACGATTTTTGACACAGCAGTGTCCATTCATTCATTTACTAGCATCAAGGAAATTGATCTCCTCAGGAGAGGACGATGGCATCTGACCCACTCGAAAAGCAGAGATTTAATGTTCTGGGACAGGAATCGGAGCCGAGAGCCTGGGAGCTGCACACAATTTGGTGCACCCTTCACAATGACCTGTCAAAACCAATCATGTCTTTCCTAAACGAGTAAAATTGTCAGTATTGATAACTGAGTGAAAATGATTCCTGGTTGAAAAATAGAGGCAACTCTTACTTAAAGTGTGGTCCACAGCAGCTGAAAGAAAATGGCTTCTAATTTTTTTCTGCTTTTCTGTCATAAGTGAGTCTTTTTGGGGGACTTCAGATATCATAAAAGAACCAGAAAAGAGGAGACCTCCTAAAGAAACACTAAAGCAATATAAATTTTTGTTGTTGTTTTTAAGTCTTTTCTCAGTGAAGACAGACACAGACTCATGCTTTTGTAGTAAAAATGTATTACCGCAAGCATCTTGCTGGAAAACAAACATTTAAGCTCTATTTTAAATTAATTCTACAAGAAGTTTTTTCAAGGAATGGATTTATTTTCTTTCCAGTTAAATCTTGAATTACTAGAAGTGGTAAAAGTAGTAATAAAAGAAATACTCTTGTAGGTGAGCCTGAAAATCCCAACAATTTAGTTTCTTCAGGCGCTCACGTTTGGTTTATTATTTGCAATCTAACAGTCTTCATGCTCAATCTAAAACCTTTAATTTTCTCTCTAATGTATAACTCCATGAAAATGAACAGCTTGGAAGACTTAGAAGCTACAGACTTGATAGAGGACAATTAGTCTTCAGCAGTATCTTAGAAGCTCAATGTATCAGCCTTTTAAAATATTTTTTAAGGTTTCACTTGAAAAGGAAATTATGTCAATGGGCATTAATCATTTTGGAGGCTTCATATTGCTTCACAGATATTTATAGTGTTAATGAGATCAGCGATGTTGTTAGGAACTAGTGTGTGTATCAAAAAGCTCATCTGCCCAGATAATAGCAGAAAACAGAAACTCTTTTCACATCAGGACATTGCAGCATGCTAGGTTGACTACTACAGAAAATCTTGTAGGTATCATGACATTCAGATATGTCTAGCAAGATGTGTTATTTCACAAAACATGGTAATGGTTGGAAAAGAATATAGGCTTATTAATATTATTAGACATCTCCTCTGTAATGCCACTGCTGTTGAGGGTGACACAAATGCAGACTCTGTTACAGAGTCTGCAGTCCCAGCAAATGGAGCCCAGCTACAAATAACTGATTTTCAGCTAAATAATTTCCTATTTTATCTTGTTGCCAGAACTCTGATGCCAAAGCACTTTGGTACGTAAGCCCTTTGTGAGACACCCTTGTGTCTATAAAATAGTTTCGCAGGTAACAACAAAGCACATATTGTTTCACTGGGGTCGTGTTACCTAATTGGGCCCTAAATATAAGTATTCACAGTCAAAATTCAAACACACTTTTAGAAAGTGCTTGTATTACAGACTTTAAGAAATCAACAAGAGGAGCGCTTTTTGCATATGTTTTCAATATGTCATCATTCACTTCAAATATTTGTTAAAGTTTTCTAGAAATTACTTAATAAAAGAGCAAGCACTGAAAAAGTTATAAAAAACAGATAGACTGCATGTGCAAGAGAGAAGAAAATGAGGAACAGAGAAAAAGAAATAGAGAAAGAACAAAAGAAAGAAAGAAATTAAAAACAAAGGAAGAAACTTACATATGGTATTTGATAGCTGTAATTGCTGTGCTCTATATAAAGGCTTCAGGTTTTGATTAGAGACTTTAAGATAGTTACTGCTGAAAAAAGTATTTAAATTCATTCTTTTCCTCCTTTTTCTTTGAATTCTTCATTATGTAAAACATATACTCCAGTGCTCTTGAAAAGTTTTGTTCTCTTCATTAAATTGCTCCATTTTTATTTTAATGCCCTTATAGTCTGGATATTCTCTAAAAAAGCCTGCCTATTCGCTGAGAACAAATGTTCTTTCACAGCTTATTTCCTGTTTCCTTTTTAAAACTCCTTTTCTAAGTGAAAATGTAGTTTTGTTTGCCTGCTTGTTTCTTTTAAATACCTGCCTGCTTTTGTTTCTTAAGCAGATTTCTTACACCAGCACAGTGCCCATTAGTCAGGTCCACACTCACTTTACTTGCCCAAATCTGATCAAAGGCAAGGGCAGTATGTAATTACTAGATATTACAGATGCAAAATTGAATAATCATGATTTTTATTTCTTAAATATTAATTTTTATGCCCTTGCCTAAAGATCTAAAAATGAGCATTTACAAGAATCTGCTAAAGCAAACTTCACTCTTGTTGATACTTTTTAAATGCCAGATTGCTTAATCAGGATAATACATAGGTGCAAGTTCCCATGTCAATTTATCAAACGTCGCCCACCTTTGGGCTGACGTTTTGTAAGACAGCAGAGGAAAGAAAGCAGCTCAGACCACTGAAATTTGTGCCTTTCTGCTCCTTTCTGCTCCCCAAAGTGTGTTGAGCAAATGGCTATTTAGTTAGACAAGTTCTTTTGATATAGGCTTGTAGGTCTTCACTTAAGGAAACATTTTTATTGAGGGAGAAAAGCCTCATGATGGTACTTATTTTTACTGTGGGTTTCAGCATTGCAAGAGTTATGGACACCATCTAACCAGCTCTAATGTGCAGAGGCAGTATCAGGCTGATATACTGAGCATCATTACTTACTGTGGACTTTTTAAGAAGTTGGAAATTGAAGGCTGAAGTCTCCAGACAGTCCTCTCAGCAGTCCAAGGACTTGGATTTAGAGATATCCATAAATTTTGTTTACGTTTATCCAATAAGAACTTAGTCAGGGAATGCTGCGAAGAATCATTTACTTAAACATAAATGGGAATTAATTAGTCTATCAAATGAGAGTAAAGGAAATTCTGAGCCAGGGATGCACTCATAGTCACAGTAACACATCATCTCTTTGCTTGATGGGCCTAAAATTTCTTTTAAGGTTGGCTGCCAAATAATCCTGTTTCTTTTGTTTATTAGCCAATTTATACAAACATCTCACTTGAAATGGGAAAACTTCCAGCCTTTTCTATCTTACCTATGACAGCCTTTTTAGCAGTTGATTTCTTACTGGAAAATATTCCTCTGAAAAATACATAGTGCTGTTTACTGATTAATGATCATTTTTACTGGAGCTCTTTCGTAAAGATTCAGTATCAGGTGCATTTCTAACCTCCCAGCCCTCTATTCAGCACATCAGTTGGTGCACTCATCAGTTAGCCAGTCCTGCACTAAAAGAAATTAATGGACTATTCTACTTCATTTCATGGCATCTGGTTGATGGAGTACAGAAACTGCTATAAACACCGGGGTTCGGTGGGACTGCTGGCACGAGCAAGGTGTACAGCATTTGGCCTGTATTTTGCATCATCATTGACCAAGCAGAGTTAAAATTATCACAGCAGCCTGTCTTGAGTGAAGCAGAAAGAGTGGTGCAGGCTGTGCAACCTCCTGATTATTAAATTGACCCATTCTGTCTTTTAGTTTTTCCTTAACTTAATTTTGTGCTATACTGAAATAAATGAGACTACTTATATTGTAAGAGGAAGGGCTGGTTAATCTGGCCTATAAAGCATATTCAAATTATATGTATTCCACGGTTCATAATCAAATATGAAGCTCTTCCTGAAATAAGCACTATCTGGCTGCAGTGATAATCACTAATGGGTCAACTGGGTACCAGAGCGCTCTAAATTCGTATGATGACTGCGTGGGGATGCTGTAGATTTTTTTGCTTTTGTGTTATTTTAACAGAAGAGTCAGGCAAATAAGGGAAAAAAACCTCTAAGGTATACCAATAAAATCTCATTTAATTATATCTTATAAATCTCACGCTAGTTAATGTTTTCTTTAAGTTTCAACACTTAGAATCACATTCTTTAAAAATGGATTACCCTGAATGGGAAAATAGCATTCTTCATAAGTGGGAAGAAAATCTTGAAAATGACACCTGAAGCTGAAAAAGCAGACGGAAAACACAAATAAAAGTAAAATCTTTTGCTGCTGAAGCCTGGCTCATGATTTCAGAACATGAAGGTTAGCACTGCTGTTAAATAGCCCCTATACCTTGGTGAGGCTCCTCAGGATTCTCATCGCCACGCGGAACAGGAGGACAGGGTGGAAACAAGTATTCTCTGAATGACAGCTATATTTTTAGAGATACTGGGTGCTCACAGGGTACTTAGTTACCAGCCTAAGGATAGACATAAATACTTTTCTCTGCCCTTTCAGATGAAGCAGATGCAGCAGATAAGAGAATTTCGCACTGCAGAAAGAGAGTGATTCAGCATTATGACTTATTTATAGTCCACACCTTGTAAAAAAGAAAAACGGAGGGACAAGGGTGAAATCACAGGCTGAGTGAGGTCAATGGAATAACGTCCTTAGAGCAGGACTTCATGCCAAAATTCAGCACTGACGGCTTTCCAAGGTTTCCTGAGTTCTTGATCATCAGTAGCTTTTGTTAATTCAGTAGACATTACAGGTGGGCACTGGGCACTCAGTATTTTGAAACTCCCTTGGTACAATCAGTACTTTGAAACTCCCTTGGCACGTTTTCCTTCCTGTTCTATTTCTGTCTGGTTTTTATTCCTCTATTAATTTTAATGGACTTCAATTAAGGGCTCTTGTCTCTGAATCTTTAGAGCTTTATTTATACAGAGCAGAGACTACTAGAACACTGGTTTCATTTTTCCCCCCCTCAGACTCCTTAAAGCACTATTTTTTACACTGGCCTATTATTTTAATTGGGCTAAATTTAGAAACATTTAGATACCTTTCAAACCATCTGCAGTTTCACCGCTGTTTAATGACTTTGTCTTTATGGATATATTGCCATAATTGACAATTACATCTTATTGCGTGCCATCCAACTCTGATGCTCTAAAAGCTCAGAATTGCTTAAATCTGTATTTTAGTCACAAAGTAAATTCACAAACCATTCCAACATTAGCTACAGCAAATGGTAAGAGAGTGTTAGAGCGGGAGAACTTTATTCCCTATTCATAAATTTAAATCACTTCCTCATCCTCATATTTCATGTTTACAGAAATGTAGCTTGAACTCTAAGTTTAGCAGCTCTGACTACTGAAGTGTGAACTGCCGGCTCCTCCCCTCATTTTTCCAACCACTGTAAATCTTCTGTACCCACTACCAATGAGACACAATATCAGTTATGTACAAATAAAACCCTGCAAACCCACTGCACTATTTCCTTCTTTGGGTATGTTAAAGCAAGAGCGATCACAATCGGTGTCAGTAACCAAAAATCTTCAGAAGTGGACATTTTAATTCAGATTTATGCTCTTGCTAATTAGCTGGACTTTCAATGTCATTCTAATAAGTTATGTGCATTTGAGGGCTGGAATTGCCCTTAGAGACTCCGAGAGTAGTTCTCAGGGAGGAGAAATCAGTGAAGCAGAGTCCAGCTATAGTCTTGAGTTTAACTTACTTTGTACATGTACACATCAATCTCGTAATAGGAAAAAGTCATAAGCAGGCAATTCATAATCCATTCTTCTGAAAACTTTAACCCATGTACCTTGGTTCAGTTCCCAGAAAGCTACTCTGTCCTGGGAACTGCTTTGAAAGATGGAGAACAAAATGAAAGAGCAAGTTCTCAACTATCTGACAATTTCTCTCGAAGGACCACTCTTTAGGAGAACAAAGAACAATACCACATTTTTCAGACAAAAATTCTGCTTTGCCTTCTCTCAGAAAAAAACCCTCAACAACTTTAAGGCTGTCGTTAACAAAATTGCCTTGTTCCTTCTGCCACAACATGATTAATCAGTGGTGCTTTTCACAAAAATGACAGTGAGAACCCCAATTTCTAGAACCAAATTCCTGCTTAGTAGTTAATATCTACTCTCTGACGTGTATATCCAATTAAAACTGGATAACCCATTCTTCATTATACCCCAAAATGACTGAAGTTCTTTCATATACACAGAAAATGCCTCTTCTATCACGGAGGTGAATTGCCTTTCGGTAAACTTACTGTGCAGGGAAACATCCCAAATAAATTTTAACCGTGTGCTCCTCCATTTGGAAACCTGCCTAGCAAAACCCACGTTGAAGTGCGACATCAACCTGTGGTTAAACTTCAGCTTCCGTAATCTGTCCCTACCTGGTGGCTGGGAAAACTTTGACCTGAGACTCAGGTATGCTATAAAAGACCTTAAAGAAAAAAATGTCTAGTCTAAGGCAGTATCCCCTATTTCTTAGCCTGTGCCATTCAGTGCTGGCACTTCTGGAGAGAGGGCGAGGAGCGAGACTGTGTTTGGCCCTGATCTTATATTCTTAATGATGTTCATTCATCCTCTACTCCACACCGAGTGCAGCACGCTTTGCTGAAGCGAGCTCCACACCAGCAAAGCAAGGGACAGCCTTGGACCTGATCCATCAGAGCAGGTCGACCACCGGCGCCAGCTCGTGTGCCTTTCAGAGAGGTTGTTTGCTTTTTGGAAGTTCACTGTACCGGCTCACTTTGGCAAGAGGGGAAGCTTTTTGAGACAGCCTGCCTCACCACCACCTCTTGTCTTCCATCAAGGCAAAGGTAACTTTAAACAACATAGCCTTTTCGCAGCATAATGTATTGCCAGGAGAAAAACCCTACATCTTTATTCATGATGTGAATGATGATCTGAGTAGTAATAAAGAAACAGGGTCATAACGGTTTTCCATCGTGAACTAGTATTAATCTAATTTCCTACAGGATGTTTATCTAAGTCAGAAAAAAGCAAGCGGTTCAAAATACTTTGGCAAGTCTCTGATGACAAGAAGCCTGGGAAGTGCTAAGGATTGCTGGAGAATGCTAAATTGCATTCACTCAAGTCTGCTGAGAAGGCTAAGCTGATTCTGGCAGGGTTTTGCTAGGATCTATCCGGTGCAAATTAGCTTCTTATTTTTCTGAATGTTAAGAGTCATCAACATTTAAAAAAAAAAAAATCCAACAATGAGCATTTAGGACTTTCATCCATGGATAACAATTTTACCATACTGCAAATTTTGCATAAATATTGCAAATTCTACGGGGCTTTTAAAAATTAAATAATAGATGTAGCCTTAATGTAGGTACTTTGCAACTTTGTATGCCCAACAAAGTTCTGTGCTTATTTTTAACCACAAACCATTCCCAACATACAAAAAGGCATGGGTTACCCACTCTACCATTAGAATACTTTTAGGCTGCCAACAAAGCAGATTTTTCTGCAAGACCGTTTCCATTTGAATGCAATTTCCCTGCCTCGTGGGTAGAAAACACAAGTGCTGCTGGGCACAGGCTGTCTTTAAAGATTTAGACACTTTCAAAGACGGGGGAGCCCAGCATCTGACTGGTGCCACTTCCATTTAGGTAGACTTGAGTCTTTCCAAGAGAAAGACAAGTCCATATACTTCTCATTTGTATTCCTAGCAAATTTTTTGGCTATCTTCCCTGCTGAGGTCGCTTACCTTCTTGGGACGTGATCCAATGCTAATTAAGTTAATTTAAGGTTTTTAATGGCGATGGTAGGGCAGACACCTGCCTGGGCTTGCCTCCCTGATCCTGCACACATGCCGATGGGCTCTGGGCTCAGCCCCAGCTCCTGGTTGTAGCCCAAGCAGCTGTGTTTTGGACACCTCAGTTGCACATCTCTTCCCGTGAGCCATTCCCCAAGGTCAGGCTAACGGAAAGGATGCTCTGCTGTCCCGAGAGCAGGACTTTTGCTTTGGGCTTGGTGCAGCCCGAGCTGGCGCTGGCAGGGCTGGGAAGGCAGGATGGTGCAGCCACGTCTGCACCGCGCCTGGGCACAGGACTCCTGAGCAAAGGCCTTTTTTCCGTTCTTTGAAGTTAAAAGCAGGGGTGAGTCCTTCCCAGTGAGCCGTGCCGGTCTTTGCTGTACCAGCCTAGGTGTGGCTGGAGAGTCTCTGGGAATTGGAGCTTCCGTTTGAGAAGCAGTTCCCTAAATCACAGCATGGGAATGTCTTACATGATGTGTAAAAGGGCTTGGGTGAATTAGCATATCTGACAGGCAAGGAATTTAACTAGCATTCAACCTCATACTTAATGAATAGTCCATATGTCCAGAGAAGCAGGTAATTTATAGTCTAACATTTTCTTTTGATCTGTCGTTTGCTCTTTCTCTTTAGAATTAAATCACTTCAAAATGCACAAGGGAAGAAGGCAAAGGGAAGAAGTCTTTTTATTTTTAATTAGAATGTGCTAAATGGTAATAAAGTAATGTGAATACAGTGGAGACCTCTTAAATCCATAACAGTAAATCTACTGCTGCAACAGGTCCATCCTTTATCTGGTGTTCATTTAAGAAGGTTTCACCTGAAGTGTAACAGTGACATGAGCTGATGGTAATAGAGTAATATATTTAAAGAATTCAATAAAGCATCTGTTGTAGATTGCGATATGCCTTGTAATTTTATTGACAGAGGTTTGTTTTGTCCCGAGACATATAAAATGCTTGGTTAAATGGTTTGATTATACAGTACTTTTAAAAAATATGCACTCAACTGATTTCTTGTACTGTGCAGCTTGTCAGTGATTAGCCAAGATGATTTTTAAAATACAAATAATTGGATAGACTCTTAAAAGTTAGAATTTCACTCACTGGGGAAGGAATTCTAATGTGTGTGGCAGAAGCAGTAATTGGAAAATTACATTCCTTTGTATGCAAGTGTTAAGGTATTAGGTAAAAAACACAAAAGGATGTTTTAAAGCCATATATGTAGAACAGGAAAGAGATCATTTCTGAAATACAAATGCAAGCAAAAAGTTACGATTTTTTGTTTCTTTATTAGTTAAGGAAAATGTGCAAGAGTTTAAACACATTTCCACGAAGCTTTTTTTTTTCTTTTCCTCTCTCTCTATATAGAAGGCTTGCTTCTACTTGAGTAAAAGTGGATTTTGGATATGACTGTAAGCTTCTTTCACCTGAAAGCAATTATCCTCACTTTGTGTATGCAGTAGGCTATTCACTCAATCCTCTCCGGTCCCGAGAAGCTGAAAAAGGCCCTGGCGACACGAGGTGCTATCTGTACCATTTACTCCTTTGGCTGAGGGGACATGTGCGGTGTTTGGACACGGTACAGATTAATATGGGAAGATTACTTTATTTCCAGGTTAGCAGGAGGCTTGTTTTTGGAAGCACTACTAATTTGTGTTAGATTGGATGGCTGCTTGGTTTGAAATGGGGCTATTTTCCTAAAACAACTATCTTCCCTGCTTCTTTCCTAAGCACTTGATCCTGGGCCAGAGACTCCGGCAGCTCTCCTCTGCCCAGACTCGACACTGCATAATGTCGTGGGGTTGGTTAACTATTCCTCTTCCCTATTTCTCTCCCTTTTAGAGCAGGTATGTTTTCCTCTTGTCAGAAGGAGAATTTATGACTTCATGTTTCAGCCTGCTTTGTGAAAAGGAAAGCAAATGATTTCTTGAAGGGATTATTTGTCCTTGAGGACAGGGCTTTGAGAGGCTTATAGGATGCATGTGTGGACATATTGTGGAGCTCTTCTCTCAGTGTCTTGATTTATTTACTGTTGGTGCACTTTGTTCTTTTATTTTTAACTGAAATATTTTAAGAGATGTTGCTACTTTTGCTTCGGTACAAACAAGCGTGATTGCACACATCATAAGGTTTTGTACGACCAGCTTTTTGCTTTAATCTTAAATGACAGCTACGTCTGTTGGAAGTTCGTTCCCATCTCCTGTTTTTTTTTAAACTTGACAGGTTGAAGGAGCCCTTTTAATGACAGTCTTGGTAGTTGCAGCTACTTTTTGAGATGCTCTTCCCAGGCTCTGAGCTGCTCAACACTGGTTTTGCCCTCCGGTAGAAGTTGCACATGACTCCAGAGCTTTTGTACCAGCAGCCTCTGGGGAGAAAGGCAGAACCAGCCATTTATTTAATTTACCCTAGTTATTCTTTTGGATTCTGCAGACTGGGTTTTGTACCTTGTCACACTGGGGTTAAACTGAGTGGACACGCATATAGGTTTAGGTGGTGGCTTATGGCCAAAGCCTGTCACAAGTTACAGCAGCAGTTTCAGTCAGCATTGTTCTATTTTCCTTCTTCTGGAGCCAGGTTTTGTTTCACTGTTGTAATTTCATGTCAAACTTTCATTGATTCTTCACTGATGATCACGGGATCATGGGCCATGGTACCACAGATGTTACTAACATTGTAGTTAAAGGTCACTGATACGATTAATTCTGTACATAATATTTTTTGTAAGGCTGTGACATTGTTATCAAGGTGCTTGAAATTTTTGTGCTTTGAAGTTCTTCAGCTGTACAGTGATGGGTAAAACATCCCAGAGAAACCAGAAAAAACTGTTGGAAAGTGTGTTCTCCTTGCAAAAGCAGACCAAAGGTGCCTGGGATCCAAATCCACCTCGGGTTTGCAGCTCCCCAACAGCCCCGCTGAAAGGCAAATCATCTGATATTACCGGTCAGCTCCAAAGGCCAACAAGCCTGTGTGAGAAGCAATGCTTGCTGCACCTCCTTCAGTTCCCATAATTATAAAAACTACCCATCATTTGGCTTTTTATGTGTTTTCTGTACCATATGCCTCGATATTTCCATCATGGCATTCTCATTTACTATTGGTTTAGTCAACTGGAGGCTGCAATCGAAGCTACTTGTCCAATTAGTTTGAATTGTTCTAGGTTTATTCATGTTGACCCATTCATTTTTAGCATAAGACTCTTGATAAAATAACCGAGACGTTGCCCAGTGTTTACATTAAGCAGCAGAGAAATCCAACATTACAAAATATGCAAGTGCAAATAGTCTACATAAACCAAATGAAGATAGTGTTTTAGCTAGAAAAAAAATCCATAAAATTAAGTTTTAGCTCAAAAATTCATATTCTGAGCTCACTTAAAATGTTCAGAAAAATCACTTATACTTTCTTTCTCTGAACTTTGGTGTGGCCATTCATTTTGCTGCAAAGACTGCCCGGAATCATTAACAGGCTTGCCCCCAGATATCTCATTTCAAAGCATTTCCCTCCCAGCTACTGTTATTGATCTAAGAAGTTTTAGCAAAGACAACTCTACTATCTTTGAGATGCTCGCAATGCCCCAAGCACCCTCCTTGCTGTAGGTCTGCTTGAGAACTCCAGGTTCTCATCCTCCATACCAGGAGGTGGCCACAAGACAGGATCTCCGGGTTTCCCCAAGTGCGTACACATAGCTCAGGTCAGAAACATCTCCTGAAATTCTGCAAGCTAAAGAATTGTATTTCTGCCTCTTTTATATCTTCTATAGATTTTTTTCTAATTCCAAAATATTTTCAGATGATACAGTAAAAATCAAAATGTTATTGCAATAACTGCATTATAATAAATGTAGGCTGGGCTTTCAGCTAGAATTTTAATCTTTTTAAGCTGTTGCGCAATCTCAGGTCGTCAGCTCTAGATGGGGAACATTTAATTTCTCTTAAGCTTCTGCTCATGAGATTCAGCTAAGTGTCATTAAACCCGGGACATCAAAGAATGCAGAAGAGCTCCATAGATGCAATTCACATCCTTGTTTAACCATTAGCTATGATTACTCTAATTGTATAACTTCATTAGTCTTTCTTTTGCCTATTTAAAAGTAATATGGAATCTTTAGGCAATTACAGTGACTAACTAGCATTGTCCAGTAGTAATGCTAAGCCACTAAAATACTTTAAATGCAATCGGATAGTAGTTCAATGTGAAATTAGCTACAAATATTGCCACTAAAACACTACTTTTAGTGAAAATTGTTGCCAAAGATGCTGCAGTATTAACTTATAATCAGCTAATAGTAGTTAGGTGTGGGTGAATATTGACCTTATTGCACTGAGTATAATTTCTTTGCACCCTGCTCACAACGTGTGCCTTCACTAAAATGCTCTATTTTGCATATAAGAAACTTTGCGTTACTTCTGTGTCAACAGTTACCTGAGCAACCTTGTTAATATCTGCAGATTTTTTCAAAGATGTTGCTAGTTATATATAGAGTACTCATTTTTAAACATGAAGTGTTTTTACAAATATCCATATCGATATATATATATCTATATCGATATCAATGTTGATGTCTATTTATGTCTACCAGTATAGATATCAATGTAGATATATTATTTTATATATAGATGTATGCATACATATGTAGTATATACAAGTACTATAATGATACTATATTTTGTAATAAAAAGGAATATGTACTAAACATTGTTTTGTTTGTAGTCTTTCTTCACAAAATATTTTATGAACTAAAGCGAGCAAGGAAATGCATCACAGTACTAGAAATAAGCCACAGTTTAGACTACTGCCAAATAACATTAGATCAGTGTGCTTATCTCCAAGTTAAAATACTTTTTCTCTTCAAGTGAAAAAGCAACTTAAACATACCTACATCCACCTACTCCTTTCCTAGAGCACATGGCTACATACATCACGGGAAGAATTATAACATTTCCTAATCTGGATGGTTGGAAAGAGGTTGGATTTGTGGCTGAAGACATGAAAGGCAACTGATTTTGCTTATGATCCTTCTTCACCTGTCCCATGACTCCAGTTTTCATGTCACTTCAGCACCTGATACCTAATCTGTAGAGTGCAAAATGCATTGTTTCTAACCCAGATGAGGGCAGCTAAAAGAGTACTGGCAGCGACACCTCTCCCAGCTCCTCCTCCAGCTTTTCTCCCTCTGGTATTTATTTTGCTTCCTGTTCAGGCCATTTTAAGCTTCTCTGTTCTTCCAAGGAGTTCAACATGCAAATATATTAGAAATGCAATCCACTTTCACAGTCATATTACGCTGGTTTCCTAACCACTTTATGAAGCAGAAAAAGGCTCTCCTAGTTGTGTGTGGCCATTAAATTATGCAACATCCAAGCCACATAGACTTAACCAACATTTCCTGCTGAGTTTTATTTTGGCAAGGTTTCCCAGCTGCAGTGCAAAAGTGATGTCTCTGTGTGTGGCACGCTCAAGTGCAGGTGGAATCAGGAAGCGTAACACCAAGAGATGTACCGTAAATGAGGTACGAGGCTGTAAGTAACAGACTTGATCACAGCAGTTTGGTTTTGGGTGGTTTTTTTCAGTTTATCTCTATTTATAGAGTCTAAATCAGGCTTGTCTTTAAGCATAGGCAGGTGCTGAACATAGGAGAGAGTCAGGGGCAGCAAAGCATTCTCTCTTGGGATCCTGTGCATGCAAATGCACCCGAGGGTTGCCTCTGCTTCGATATCTGCTCTCCTCTATGTTGAGGAGGAGATGAGAGCAAAGCAAAGCTGGCTTTGCACCACCACCGCCGCACAATGCTGCTGCCTGCCCTTGAATGCTGAGCTGGGGAAGCAGGGAAGAAGTGACAGCTTCTGATTTTCCAAGCCATTGCATGGGTCCCAACTGACCAGACCATCCAGAGAAGATGAAAGCCAAAGCAGGAGAGATGGAAGGATTGTTTTTTCCTGGTGAAGAAGGAGCTCTGCTGGATAGGGTCAGTGAGAAGACATGGGAAAAATGTCAAGATTACTTTTTTAAATGAATGGAAAAAGTGTATTACAATTCATTTGTCAAAGACAATTTATATGGAGGTGCATATGCTTAGTTAGGTACATGTAAAAGAAAAGCTGTTTTATTTGGCTATCTACTTAAGCTCTGCCATTTACTCAAATCACGATGGCAGTGAACATGGTGATACCCTTTAATGAAAGTGCCAACGTGGGATCCTTGAACATAAGAGAAGCAACAATAGCCTGACTATTTTCACAAGATGGTTTGGACAAGCAGATGACCAGATGGTGAAGAGAGAGGCAAACACTCCACTGCTGGCAAGCACCCAAAGCTTCTTGAACCTCATGTACTCTTCCCTATTAAATATGTCATTTCAATACCAGCCATGGTAATGTAGTGATAACAGCAGGAGAATAACTCTCCTTATAATTGTGTGAGACATCCAGATATATTTCCCTGTCTCCCTGACTAATGTTTCCAACATGACTTGTTAGCTTCTGCAATGATCAAGCAGCTATTAAAGATAAAACTGTGTTAACCTTTTCAAAAATTAGAAGAGCATGACTGTAACTGGAACTACAATGGCTTCCCGGAGACTAGAGCAAAAGGGTGAAAGATCATCCTGCTGAGACATTAGTAATGGATGTATTATTTATTTAGTATGCCTGAAACGCATATGAAGGATGTGGCCCCATGCAAATGCCTCCTCCTCACTGTGTAACTCTGTTCACCAATGTAGGTAGGTAAGCAGAAGGATCCTGGATCAGTTTTTATAAGAGAGGTAAATTGTATCTCTGTTCAGTTTCCCTCCCTGACACATGGTCTAGCAGATTGGTCATTGAAAAAGAACTCTTGAAATTCTGAAATCAGCCACAGTGTTCTTAATATTGAGTTACATTGGACCCCAAACCACCTTAATCCTAAGGAACTTGTGAGAACCAACCTACCTATCTATCACAGTTTGCTCACATTTATACCTTCAGTCACAGATCCATGAATTGGATACTAACATAATACTTAATAAAGCCAGACCCTCAACAATGACAACAGGGGTGTCATGTCATCCCATGAACTGACAAACCAGAGGTTCACGGTATTCAGAAATTGGTTTGCCTGATGTTGAAGGTAAGTAAAAAATCATCCTCGACATGCAAAAGCTATAATAAAAGACAGGTCTTTGTTTACTGATAAGTATAATCTGTAGATTACAAGCAACAAACAGGCAATAAATCCCAACTAGACCTAAGAATGACTGACAGCCCCAAAATACACTAACTTAGTCTACAATGAAAAGCTTTTTGGATTTGTTTTCTTAAATAAACTTTTTACTGAAGTTATCAGAGCTGCTGATAGAATAAAGCTCATCATAAAAACAGATAATCGCAGTATGAAAATTGCAGAAATGCAATATACCATCCCAGGCACATGGAATATTTATAAGTTCTGACTTCTATTAAACTAGCATCTCAGTCACATTTTTGAGATTTTAATATCTGCAAGTAATTCATTGTCTTCCCACAAGGACCAGTAAAAAAGATCATCTAAATGAGCATGTCCAAATTAACTGTTTCCCTCTCTCAAGTCAGGTTAGCAAACATTGCAAGCAATCCCCTTTTGGAAATGGTCTGCTGCCTGCTTTTGTAGAACAAAATGGAAAAAGTAAAATCCATAAGGAAATACATGAAGGGCTAAGCTACCCTGTATGAAAATGTTTCAGAATGTAGGAGCTGCTGTTCTTTCAACAGAGGTAAAATACAACCCATAAAAAATCAGGCAACAAAAGAGTGCGGAAGGCAATGACAAAAAGTGCCTGATTTAGAGATAAAACCGAGATTCCTCCTTGAACTTGGATGTTGGTGGTAATTTCCAGTATCAGAAATTTGCCCCAAATGGGCAGTTCAACAACTGTTGACCTGCTCACCCTGATGCCTACCAGCAAAGAACGAAGTCTCCAGGAAGGAGTGAATCTCATGGGGCCTCCCCTGGTGACCACACAGCAAATGATGAGCAGTGCCAGTAATTTCTCACCATTTCTCAGCTTATTCTTTCTGTTTTATTAAGAAAGTTAAAAACAGAACAAGCCTAAACTGTTATACAAAAGCATTTTGAGGTCTAGGCAAGAGTACATTTTTCTTGTAGCATCTTCTTACTTCAGCTGCTTTTCCCACATCTTGTCATAAGACAAATAAATGTTCATCAGCCGTGTTACACCCCTTCCTCATCTTGCACCTCATGCAAGACTTCAAAACTGTGGGATAAAACAGGCTTCTCTCATATCAGCGTGAACAAAGCAGCCAGGGATATATTTGTGTAGCTGAGAGGGACGATCACGTAGGGATGCGTGAAACCTCAGCAACACCCAGCCCATGCTTTAGGAGATTTAATAGCAGAAAGAGATGGAAAGGTAAAGTTTGCTGGAAAATGAACCTGAATCCAATAATAAAAACCACTTCACAGCAAAAAGAAGTATCAGAGCATCTTTTCTGAGCAGGGCTTCTAATTCCAGCTCTAATCTGAGCATGGCTGTGAGAAGTTGGTGCAGACCCTGGGAAACTCCGACCTCATTCCCAGCAGTGTGTTTCAGCTGAGGGCTGAAATATTGTAGGCATAAAATTTCTATTGAACTGGGACAAAAATGGAGTACTGTAATACTTGTATGTAAATTATTAGAGAATAAGAAGGCAATACTAAAGCTATCAACTAGAAAATTACTTTAGTACTATAGCATATAATTTTTTTCAAACATAAACTTTGTGAAGTCAAAGATATTAAGAAAAAAATTCTATAAATCCCTCTGGTAATAAGCAATGGAATTAAAATCCAGGCAAAATTAAATTCGAGAAGATTAATGTTCCTTTTTATATTTTGATGACAACTATAAACATAATGTAATTTTGTGAATTTACAGCTTTAAAATGCAAGCTGATACCCCACAATGGTGCAATTTAAGTCACAAAGCAAATAAGTACTTTTTATTCTAATGGCTCCACAGATAAATTTCGCAGTAGAAATGAAATGGCTTTGAACTTCTTTAACTACCATTTAAAATAATACAGAAACAAATAATTTATAATTGAAGTCCTCTCATATTTAAAATATATGTAGCAGCACATTGATAATACTTGCATATCATCAAGGTATATGTCCCAGATATCTAAATACAAAGTCTGGAGGTTTCTTGTACGAAAAGGTTTTGTAAAGGTCTGTGCCTTAAATTGCATATTACTTTTTCTCAGTCCTCTGAGATATAAGCACTTTAGTGGCAATAACCTTGTTAAGTCTTTTGAAAAATCTTTAAATAATCTAGGAGGACTCTGAGTTCACTGGAGGGTGGAAGAAAATGGAATCCTGGTGGACCAGTTGGAATATGATGGAATATCCTGGAGCAAACAGGGAGGAACTGGAGGGCTCCTTCACAGAAATAAGGAATATCTTGCATTATTTGGTTTGCATACTGCATGCACCCCACTACCACCACCAAATCCACATGCATGGACACAATTAAAAAAGGAGGAAAATTACAAAAGGAGCAAGGGGAAAGACCAGGTAACATAATCAGAAGACGACTGTAAGAGAAGGTACAATGTGAAGGAGGTGCTCAGACACTTTATGGAACTTCAGCTGGAAGTCAAGTGGCAAAGGACAGCTCACGCCGTTTTCCTCAGTGCCGTGCCTGTAGTCACAGTACCAGGGCTTTTCACTGTAAGGTTAAGTTGTACCCCTGTTGAATGAAAACAAGAGATCTGTACAAATAACAAAAAGGATGTCCCCACCTGTTTTCACACTTCGAAATCATACTAAATTTGCCCTAGCTGAAATTTTCTTTTTGGATTTCCTCTACAGAACATTTTGGGAAAACAGAAACTTTATCTCCACTGTGTCTCTGATCCTTTTAAAAATTCTAATTATGCTTTAAAAGGAACCTTAATGATCAGATCTCCCCATTTCTGAAGTCAAAATTCTTCTGCTATTGTTAGACAAAATGCAAGCAAAAAAGTTTGTCTGAATTATTTCCGTATGTTTGTGCAGAATGTAATGCTAAAAGGACATTTAAAATCTATTTTCCTCGCAGTATTTTTTCAGAAATCAGTTCTCACAAAGCACAAATGTGCATAATAATCCCCTCATATGAATAAGCAGTCAAAACAATTAGGAGTGAACAATGTCATGTTGTTGCCACGGAAGTGACATAGTCGCACTGCAGACTAACAGGTTTCAGAAAACTCTTTAAGGGATTTCACAATGTGAGGTCCTGTTTCCACTGAAATTACAGCAAAACCTCCATTACCTTCACAGAAACAGGTCTGATCCGATGCCAACTGCAGAGCGGTAATGACAAGGAGAAGGGAGGAGACCAGGAGAGCGTCAGCTCCCAAGGGCAGGGAGGAGAAAAAGCCTTGGCACCTGCCACTTGCTTTCGATTAAATCCGTGGAGTCTTGCTAGCAAAAGAAGGATTTTCCCACATCTTGCAAAGAGAGAAAATGGATTGGAAAAGGTGAGCTTCTGAACGACGGCTCCACGTCCCCAGCTGCCCAGGGCTTGCCTCGAAGGCAGGGATCAGCCATGGGACAACGTAGAAGACTTTGGCCGGACCCAAGAGCGCTGGGGCTTGCTCGTGCCTGAGCTGGTTTCCCCTTGCTTTGGCAATCGCCTTGCAGACAGCCTTGGGTAGTTTTTGCCCAGGGCTCGCTCACTGTTACTCTGTTTTCCAAACTAATGAACACATTGTTAGTCCTATCAAGAAGAACCATATGCGGTACCCACCACTGACATCCCTATGAAAATATTTTTAAATGCAGAATTATAACAGCCGTTAAATATTTAAGTAACCTGTGGGAATTTTAATGTATTCTCCTTGAAGAGAATACGTAAGGTAATAATAAAAAGGTGAAAAGAAATGCAATAGCTGGTTCATCTGAAAGCATGTAGCAATTTGAAGTTGTATTTTATATATGAACCCATAAAATTTATATGGAAGAAATTAAATGTATAAAATGATTTATAGGTGGATTAAAAAGGCTTGCAATTTTTTTAGTTTCATACATCTTCATGAAAACAGTTATAAATCTCTGTAACTTAAATTGCTTATCCAAGTTCTATAGAAACAGCATAAACAGAGCAAGCAATTATCTGTAATAAACTTTTTCTTTAATATTGTGGCATTCACCCTTTTGTAAAACTACATATCATAAATTATCTTGTGCTGTATTAGAAAATCAGGTTTTATTTGCTAGGCTAACATAGTTTTTGCAATTGTGCAGAAACTGTCAACTTCCTGGCAGGGTGATCCAGTCATTAAGTGTTAATAAAATAATAATGCAATATAATCTTTACTTCTGGAAATTAATTTTTATATAAATATAATAATGCTTTCTCGCTCATAAACCACCGAATTCTCAAAACTCTAGAAAAATCCCTTTGTAAGTGTGCTTCTTGGAGTTGAAAATTCAGTTTTCATTATAGCCAGTGCTGGCATTTAAAATTATAATTTGAGCAGTGTTTCCTGGGGTTCAAGCATTGATTTTTACACTCAACAGAAGAGTTTAGTGGGTTTTGTGTCAGCCATCTAAAAATGTTCAATTTGAATTGGTGTCAGCTATGTTGAAGAAAAGCTCCACAATGGTGGAAGACGTGGGATTTTTTAGAAAAGCAATCTTAGGCCTCAATCTACATCCTAAAATACAAGTAAAGTGTTATCATTTGCTTGGAGTAATGCCTAGGGTAGGGAATCAGGGCTCTGGGAAGCACAGAACAAAACTCAGAGATGATCTAGAATGAGATCAACGCTTACCTGGTTTGGAGAGCAAAACCACTCAGATTAATTGCAGTAGATGCGGAGTACATTGCTTGTATATTGCGGCATATAAAAGCCCCCAGTCTGCTTTGAATAAAGAAAAAGACAAGCTACAGAGTTTTATCTCAATGTAGAAAGATTTGCACTTAGGCCATATGAGGGTATCTGAAGGGAGGACACTTACAAGTGGGCTGGAGATGTGCCAGCGCTGTGGGTCAAACCATGAGGTGAGCAGCCCTGATTTTCACCTAAGTAGACTAAAGCCAGAAATACAATTTCAATTCAGCATAACTCTCCTGCCATATTAATATAAGCAGTGGCATTTCTGTGCAGTGCTTGCTTGTTGTCGTATTCCACAGCCTGACCTGTGTGTGTTAAACTTCATGCAAATTGCTCAGATTTTGAGGTTGAGGTGGACAGTTTTGCCTTGGGTGACTGAAGCTTTGGGTCAGGTGCTTCATGGACACATACCACCTCGCTGCTGGCATGGATGGTATCAGAGACAGACCATAGACTTTGCAGACTCCAAAAGGCAGCTCGTAAATGGGGATGTCTGATACTGTTATCGGTAGCTGTAGACAGCTTTTAATCTCTACCGGCCTTCGGTAGCTCAGATGTGTACGTCCTGACTGCAGCCCACACAATGCTTCACCTTAGCATGAAATCAATGTTGGCTCTTGACATGAAGATGTTGGCATAACTGATGGCTTAAACCTGTATGTCTAATACCCTGTGTAGTGGACAAATCAGAACAAACCACACGTCTATTCAGCGTGGCGTTCTGCTTCGCAAACAGGGGAATCAAGGCTACAGTTACAGCTATACCAACACACTGGTTGCAATTTGCACGTTTAGGCAATCTGTGCCACCTAAACTGCACAGGCTGACCAAGATTCCAAGCTTGTTTGCAGCTAAACCTGAGGCAGCCGTTGGTTAGACTTAGTGCAGTCATTCTTGTGCTTCACTGTAAGACTGAGGCTTTGTAACCTGCACTGTAAGAGGCTGATTTTCCCAGGAGCCCTGGGCTCTCTCTTTTGCCTTCATCATTTGTGGCACAGGAACATCTACCTGTCACCATCCCAGTTTATGTCTGCAACAAAGAAAACAAGACAAAATGTCTAGTTGATATTAAAAGAGCAGTGCCTTACACTTAAGAGATCCTACTGGTTCACTGTGCTCATTTCTGCCTTCCACTCACATCAAGAAACCTCAGAGCAGTAGTAAGTTTCCACCATGTACCCTGAAAGCAGAAGGATCAACTGGACACTGAGCCCAATTCACTTTTATCCTTCAAATAAAAAAAAAGGACATAATTTTTATTGCAAACATCTTCCACACCTACTTGCTTTTCTATTTAATCTTTCAAATCCTACTGTTAGCAGCAAGGGTCAGATTCAAATAACAATCTGATCTCTTTAAAAGACAATTACTTCTGGCTTGAGCAGCCTCTGTGAATTCCTGGGATTAATAGTATTTTGCTAAGCCCTACTTACAAACAGTGAAATAATTGCACTAAATTTGGGATGGCTACATAGGTAAGGTAGCTGGTTAAAGCTTCTTATCTTGGTGCCCTCTGTTTTACCTCCTGTAAAGGTTGATCCAACCCATCTTAAAATATATTTGAAACATCAGAAGTAGCTCAGGCTGGATAACCTTGGTGGTTTCCATCCCCAGCTGGGGCTTCCTTGAGTCATTGGCCCTTTGTAGGATGCTGTAGGTGACGTGACAACTATTGAATTACCAATGTTTTCTGTCAAATGCATTTAGTCCAGTATCAGCCTCCCCTGAATGTAAGTGATGTGAATTTTTCTCTGGAGGACTGCTTTTGCCTTAACTGATTGGGTGATGGCTTTCTCATACAAGGCAGCTAAATTTCAGTGATATAAACCCCACCCTGAGTCTGTGTACAAAACAAAGGAAACTTTTAGGGGTAAAAACCAGTGAACAATCCTATTAGGAAGACGGCAATGCCACACGAATCACAATTCCTGTTTTTCCAACGGAAGAGCATTTCCTCCAAGCATTCCATCTTTAAAGTCTTAGAGCTGATCCTCACAGAAGACCCAGGAAAATACCTTCAAAAGGTGCCTTCGAAAGACAAGACAGGAACTAAAAGCTTAGAAGTCAACTGGTTAATACAGATCTGTAAAAGCTCTGGTTTTACAGTACGTTACAATCTTTCTCTCACCCACTCTACAACGCTGAGGACCTTTGTATTTCAGCCAAACTAAGGTGCTGGGTCCCTGTCCCCTGCTGACAGCCCTTCCTGCGCCTGGGTGCTGGCTCCCTTCTCTGTCACAAAGTGATTAACACAAGCAGGTTGAGTTATGAGCTATTGGGTCTGAACTACATTAGGTTGAATTTTGTTCTTCTTGTCAGACCGGCAAAGGGACTCTGGCTTGACAGTCTGTCTGTTTTCTAATTGTATTAGTTGGTTTAATAAGGGATAGTATCTTTCCTTATAAAATTTATTTCTCTTAATGTTAAGTAATGCATTCACTCACAGAAACATTGTCAGTATTTCGTTAACTCAATTCCCCCAGACCAAGCGAAGAGCACATGGAAAAATATCGCTTTGGATTTCACTTCCCCTCTCTTCTTCTTCCTTGGCTAAGCTACGTCCCTGCTTTGGTGCCAGGGAATATTATAATATCACAGTTTGGGTGCAACTAGCTTGACCTGTCTTCCAGTCCATTGGCTGAGCCTGGTCCTCTCCTGAGGCACCTTAATCCAGCTGTAATGGTGTGGGTCACGTTCAGCGGTTGAGTTGGTGAGATCTCGCCGGCGTTGGTTCATCCCCGTTATCCCCTCCCGCAGAAGGGCTTTACGACGGGTCTCAGTGAGATGCAGGCTTTCAGCGCTCCCCAACAAGCATCCTCCCACCAACACAGAGTGGGCAGGAGCAGAGAAAAAGCTCCTTGATATCAACCAGCAGACGCTCTTTTTGCTCCACTCCTCAGCCTATTCAGCACTTCT
This sequence comes from Elanus axillaris, assembly GCA_026212715.1. NCBI lineage: Eukaryota > Metazoa > Chordata > Aves > Accipitriformes > Accipitridae > Elanus > Elanus axillaris. The sequence goes on along the minus strand of JANZLQ010000001.1, from coordinate 47,496,188 downwards.
TTTGGGCAGGGTGAGTCCTGTCATTTCACGGCAAATGCTCTGTGTAGAAAGCGTGTGTACATTAAACCAACTCCGTGACCATGTTTGACTTCCACTTCACAAATAAACGGGAGTAGATAGCTCCTCTCCCTCAGGAACTGCTGTCTGCCAAAAACTGAGAATTGCTGGGATATGCAGATTAAATGGCTCTTTCTCTCCATGAAGCAGTGAAAGCAGATTTCTCCTTACCCTTTCGAGTTTCAGGCCAAGGGGCTTTGACACACACACACAGCAAATGGGAAGATGTGTGATTAGGTAACTTCCAAACTTCAGAAACCTTTTCGATTCAAATTCTGCCTTCCTGCCATGCGCATATTCTTCTGTAACCAGGCTCCAAGGCAATTTATTAACAACTTCAGAGGAGCGATATCTGCAGAATCTGTTTTTCAGCTTTTGAGAGCTGAGCAGGTCTAATGTTGCTGTTACAGAGTGCCATCACTTGAGTAATGTATATTCTGTATATTCAATGAAGAAGTGTCTTTTGAAGGTGCAAATGAAATAGCTTATTATTAATATAATTAATAATATAAATTATTAATATCATTAATATTTTGGAACATTTATCAGCACATAAGAAAAAAATGGGAGGAATAAAAACTAGACTATATTCTCCAAAGATAATTTTTAACCACAAACTCTCAGGAGTTTTAGGCTGCATCTCTTTTTCACTCTACTTAAGAAAGTATTTTAATAGAATGTACTGCATTTCAACAAAAAATATCTAAGTTAAACAGTTCCAGTATTTTCATTTTTTTAAATAAAAAAAGCCCAGTGAAGGCACTTCTGCAGCCTTGAAATCTAAAAACACCATTCAGAACTGAGTTCTGCAATGAGGGGGTTTAAAAAGTACCTGAAATACTCTAAATATTACATAAAGAAAAGTTACAGAGGTGTTCTGGGAAGGAATAAAGGGAATTTTGATCACATTAGGGATTTAAAGTGAATGTGAAATCATGAAAGTCTTAACATTGTTCTTGAACTTTCCCAGAACAGAGGTCTTCCTTGGATGAATGTTACAAGGAGGGTGGAAGGAGTTAGACTAAAGCAGGATTGACATGCATGCTGAATTACAATTCATTAATCCAATTAATGAGTAATTCCAGAAGCTTTAATCCCAGATAAAGCTCTTTATTATAGCTCTGTTGGCTAGTGCTGCACTAAGAGCCCGTCAGCAAATCCATTGTAAACCTCTATTATATAAAGCATACCATGCACTGTCATAGATTTTTTGGCAATATCTTGTCCAAAAAATAATGAGAAAAACAGAGAAGGGAGTGGTCTTGCTGTGGTTTAACCCCAGCCAGCAACTAAGCCCCACGCAGCTGCTCACTCACTCCTCCCCCTGCCCCCAGTGGGATGGGGAGGAGAATCAAAATCAAGTAAAACTCGTGGGTTGAGGTAAGAACAATTTAATAATTGAAATTAAAAATATAATTCATAATAATAGTAGGAGTTTTAGTAGCAGTAATCATAGTAATCATAGTAATCATAGTAATAGTAATAGTAATAGTAATAGTAATAGTAATTAATAGTAATAGTAATAGTAATAGTAATAATGAAAAGGAAGATAACAAAAAGCGAGTGAAATAAAACCCAAGAAAGACAAGTAATGCACAATGCAATTTCTCACCCCCCCACTGACCAATGCCAAGCCAGTCCCCAAGCAGCCACCCACCTCTGCCAGCCAACTCCCCCCAGTTTATATACTGGACATGACGTCCCACGGTCTGGAATACCCCCTTGGCCAGTTTGGGTCAGCTGCCCTGGCTGTGTCCCCACCCAACTTCTTGTGCCCCTCCAGCCTTCTCGCTGGCTGGGCATGAGAAGCTGAAAAATCCTTGACTTAGTCTAAACACTGCTTAGCAGCAGCTGAAAACATTGGAGTGTCGTCAACATTATTCTCATAGTGAATCCAAGACACAACACTATACCAACTACTAGGAAGACAATTAACGCTATCCCAGCCAAAAGAAGGAGAGGTCCCTACCCTTATTTGACCAGATTCACATTACAAAAGAATTCAAGGTACATTTAGAAGACACAGAACAGCTGAGTGCAACCAAATATTTAAAAGTGCTCTTGGTTGAGAAGATAAATGTATGTTCCCCTTTCTGAAGTAATCTGTATGACTGATTTCTTCATGCACATCCTGTTGACTGATGGGAGCCGATAAAGTACACCAAGCTGTTTTTTTTAAAATCATCTCTGTTCCATTTTTACTCTATTTAATTTTTGCTGGTGCTACCTACAAGCGTGATGCTTTCTGAACACTTCAGAAATACAGTCCCGCCTCTGCAAATCTCACAGGTAAAGAGGGATAAAGAGAGGGAATAAAGAGGGGGTAATATGAGTTTACATACAGCTTGCCTTCATTCACTGCAGACAGCACAACAGAATAGGGCATGTAAGAGGGAGTTAAGTATGAGACAAGCATCTGAACTTCTAATGTGTGCCTAAGAAGGTCAAGCCATGAATTAAAATCTATACAGAAGAAAGGATAGTGTTTCAGGACTTCTCAGAAAACCAGTAAGACTCTTCTCTGAAGATACCAGTTCAAATTCACACCCTGTCACACCAGTCCCATATATCCCTTTCACACCAGTCCTCTTCGTCCCAGCAGCTGGTCAGCTCAAATATTTGTTCACCTACTGTGACAGGACTAACAACAGCTGGGCCTTCACCTGAAAACCAGCAGGTTGGCAGCTCTGAATACTGTGGTGCCGCAATTTTGATCTGGTGAGTACTTGGCTGTTCAACAGTATGACCATAAATTCATCTATTTTAGTAATGGAAAAGACTTGCAGTATCATGAGAGCCTGTGCAATGCACTGAAAGGTTGCTCCTAACTTCTTAGAGCAGCTATGTCAAATTATCATCCACATTCTCAGTTAGTAAAAGCTTTATTACCAAGAAAAGATCCTGCTATGATGACTATTTAAGTAAAAGTGCATCCTTTCTGATGTTGCAAAACTGCCTGTTGTGGGAGGATGACAGTTCACACCCAATTACACACTGTGATGGATTCATATTTCTTGATCAATGACTTTGAAGCCTTCTGGAGCAACATTGCGCGATGACCCTTCATTTTAAAGACCAAATAAGATGATTAGTGCCATGCAGAAAAAAAGAGTCAGAATTTCATGCATATCAGAACGAGTTTTAGCCAGTCTCTGTCTGTAGCAGTGCTCCTGAACTGGATGAAGCTTCAATCACTCCAGCACAGACAAAGTTGTTTGATGGAAACAAGCAACTGCAGAGAATATTGGAGCAGGAACACAATTGTCTCAAAAAGACTTCCATTTAGCAAAAGCAACATCACAATTTGAAATCAAACTTGTGTGCTTATTGATAGATCTTCAGATTTCTGGAGCTTGAAAATACAGTAGAAAACATGAACTTTGATGAAGACTCACTGTACATCAGCGTGGCAAGGCATATTATTAGAGCTGACAGGCTTTTACCTATCTGTTTGAATCAGGGTAGTGAAAGTGTGTGGTATTTAAAATGGTCTTTTATACTGCTAGAGCTATAAAGGCCATTTGGTTAAAGCCCTAAAAGTTTCTCCTAGATCATCCAAAGGGAATGTTATATCCTTCAGAAAACACGACAGCCTACAGAATGGAAATGGACTTGCTCCCGTTGTGTAAATGTAATCATGACTGTACGATGTCTATCCAGGAGAAACAGCATGTGAATCAATATTTGACTAATGAAAACAATAATTCCTGCATTTGTTTTAATAATAACTATGGCTGCGAGCATTCAGAAGCACCAGCCAGGTCATGTTGAAGATTGTTTAGCAGGTTACAAAACAAATTAAAATGAAAGTCATTGTGAACTTCAGGGATACTCACTCCAGCACTGGCTGCGTGCCACTGCTAAAGGGGTTCACTCCAGATCCTCGGTGCATTTACACATGCTCGGTTCAACTCTCCAAAGGCCAGATGTGTAGGTGATTTGGCTTTGCAAAATCCATAGCTTGAGCTGTGAATTGGGGCACTGGTAATGGCTCAATCTCTTGGGAAAGGGAGGAGGAAGAGGAGGCTTCCACCTCTGCAAATCCATGAGGAATAGCAGACGTCCCCTGGGAGAATTTTGGGGGGGTAGGAGCTGCCATCAGCGCTGGCAGGTTTGCTGGGTCCCACCTTTCGCCCTCTTTTGGGGCAATTCTGCTGCTATCAGAAGCTTTCACACCCACAGCTCATGGCCTCCCAGCACAGCAGCAGCAGCATTAACATTTGCAGGGACACAAGAGGAATTACAAAACATATGGCAAGTCACAGGAACTGCAAGACTTTGACCTTGAGCGATATAAAAGCCATTGCACTAGACAGCCGTAGTGCATTTCATACCTCAAGAGGAAGCGGAGAAGTGAGAGACGGTAAGTGTGTGCACTCAGAGGGGAAGAAATGGAAGAGAAGGTAAAAAACTAAAACCAATAAAAGCACAAGATTAAGACTGCAAAGGAAAGAAGGAAAGCCACCAAGAACGACCAGGCTTTTTAATGTGGGAAGAAGATGATCATGCTGTAGTCTTCCAAATGCTTTTAAACCCAAATGGGCATTTATGTTTCTTTTCTTGCACTTTGAAACTTCAATGGTAAAAGCTGTAAACAGTTAATCCAAAAGAGGCAGAACAAATCCACCCTGTTCAGACCTTCTGATACGTTACTGCTCATAAACTTCCCTAAAAAAAAGTCTTTTGTAACTAAGAAACTTGCCAGGTGTGCACTGGTTTGTAAATGGCAAATTAAAGATAAGAAAGCCTGAATAAAGTAAGACTACTTGATATTTGCATTCAAAGCACTTTGCAAGGATCAGTCAATTACCTCAAAGCCTTTCTTACTGTCCCCAGTCTGACTGAAAAATGCAAGCTCACAACTTCCCTGTGAGATAGGTGTTATTAACCCATTTTTCATAGCTGGAAAGGGAGATGCAGGAGAGGTGGGTGGCTCACCCTGGGTCACGGTGGAGCTGGTGGTAGAGCTGGAAATAGACCTTTGGTCTAGATTATAAGGCAAGACACAGGGCAGTTTGTTTCAACAGATGTTTCCACATTAGAATTTTATAAGCCTCCATCACACGGATAAATTGAAATTTCGATACCTCCAGTCACAGAAAGCCTCCTGCCACTCACGTAACTAATTTTTCTTATTGTGCTACTTTTAATATAAGTATTTCTCCTTTATGGAATCCTACTTTTGGCTCAGTATTTTCCCCCATCACTGACCCTCCACGGTGTCAGGGCAGGAATCTCTGTGTTCTCATAACTAGACTACCATTTTTTTTAAGGCAAGATTAAGATGAGCAGTGGGAGAGCAGAGGTATGGTCTGAAGGAATTTATCAGTATCAGTTGTCAGCTTACGAAACATTATGTGATGTATGTGTCCAGCTTTCACTGTTTGCACTGCTGGCAGATTGTATGATTCCTTTTTATTGCCTTTTGGATTTTTCCTTTAAAAACAAACAAACAATCTACTGTTCCCTGGAGAAGGACAGGTAGTGTTTTTTTTACATCCAGTAATGAGCCAGAAAGGAATCCATTCTGGGACACTCATTTTTACTCTGATGCTGATCATAACAACCGTACTTCTCTTCTACAAGGAACCATTCAGTCTGTTGTTGCTACTAAAGTATAGTATATGTTATTTGCCATGTATGTTTAAATCATATTGTATTTGTGATTTTTCCCAGTGACAGTTCACTTTGGGCCCAGGCAAAAGTATTTTGGAGTCAGAGAAAGAATAGCTGCTTTGCATTCACTATCAGAGGGAACTATACTTTTTCTTCTCCCCACCTAAGCAGGGAGTGGCATCCAAGGAATATTTGGATCCCCTGTCCAAACGCCAGGCAAATCTCTGCTGAAGGCACTTCTAATGAGAGGTTTTAAACAGTTAACTAAAATGGATTTAGATTTTTCAGTCATTAAGGTAGTTTCTAATATATGGCATGTATTTTTTTTTTTTTTAATTCCATGGTGATGTGAGTTTCCTGTTAAAGACTAAAGATGAAATAATTAAAAATGGCCAAGTGACCTTGAAACTCATGTCTTTCTGGGAGTCAATAGGGGCTGTGCACATTAATTAGCATTTTTCAAATTCTGCTCTTAATATTTACAAAAGAAGAAAAGCTTTCCCTCAGTCAAGGGCAGGACTGGCTAGCCTGTGACTGTCGACATATTTGCCTTTATCATGATTTTCTTTATACATTATTTCATTTGCAAAAATGTATCCAATATTTTGTTAAAGAAAGCTCTGTTGAAAATAATGTGTTTGTTACAGCTTCATTTGAAAACATGCCTATTAATAGCAGATTTGATTGCTAGCATTATAGGGTAGCTACTTCTTATCAATGATAGAAATATGAGATGAAGGACACAAAAATATGATTGATTAGAAGGGACATTAGGTCAAAGGTTGCAAATGCAACTAGTTAAATTTTATCAGTTGTGCTCATAACCGCATCCTAATTTTAGTATGACTTTTAAAAAGTCTTTGTTTTCATTGTATTTAATAAAAAAAGCCCTGTGAAGAAAAGCTTGGTTAAGCTTTACTTTTATTCACTTCTTGTTAATAAGAGAAGAGAGATGTCTGGCAAATATCAATATATAGCAAAAAGAGAATTTTAATAGTAGTATCTATTTTGTTGCTAAATTATTTCAGAAGTCTCCTAGTCAGGAACACTGGAGACTAGAGTGCACAAGACACGGAGGAAACAAAAGACAAAACAGTCTTGTGCTAACAGAAAAGTGAAGAGGATTAACGTTTTGCATTCTCTTTAGTTTTTTTATGCTAGGCCGGTAAGCTAGTGTAATCAAACTACAGAGAAAATCTCTTGTTGAGCTTTTGCCGTTACATTTTACCTAGCTGCCATGGGTCTTTTAATATTATTTTATTAGATTAAATGATGGCATGATTAGACTTTTATGAATGATAAATAAAGTAAATAGTTTTAAATAAAGAACTTTAATATATTTGTTCTTTACCTAGTCAAAGGTTAATCGTACTGTATTTGTTGACTCTGAAGACAAATAACCCTGTCAGGGGATGCCTAATTGCCAACCAATACCATATGTGCTTGCAGAGTTTGAAATATGCACTTGTATTCATAAAGGCAACTCAAGCCCAGAGTCAACTCTACACACAGCCAAATTTCGATTCTCTGGTAGAGTTTGCCTGCCTGGCTCTTCTGGGGGCTTGAATTACTGCTTGGATGAAATGAACTGATTCAGTTCCACCAGATGAAATAGAAATTCCAGCTGTGAAGGACTTCTGAAATGTAGCCATTTTCCAACACAGCAGACTCCAAGCGCTACCTCATATTCTTTCCCCATACAGGGCATAAGCTTCTACGAGCCACTGGTTGTGCTCCAGTAGAGGCTCAGCAAAGAATGACATTTTTTTTGCTTCCATCATACAGAAGATGTTGGGTAGAATGTGCTAAATGACAGATGGTCCATAACCAGAGTAGTGTGTTGCAATGCCTGGCAAGGGCCGGTAAAGCATCCAGGAGAGATTTAACTTGTTTATAAATGTACTTTCACCTGGGACACTACTTTCTGCTGCTTCCCCCGATCACCATTGAATTTCAACATGTTATCACTAGCAATCCAAGCTGAAGAGTAATAGGTAACATTGTATGAGTAAAAGCATTTTTGGTAAATAATTTTTAAAGCATTGATAAGTTTATTATTAATTATACATCATTCTACATTACAAGAGTTCCAGCACAAAGCTGGTCCAAAAACCAAGGTCCAAAGACCAGCTAGATGCAAATGGCATTTCCTCATCTCGTTATCTAAGGTAGCTAATAGTTTTTGAAGTTTTTAAATGGGCAACAGTCAAGTCATGATCTTGCTTAACTTTATGGACATAAGGAGGAGTTACACTGAACTGCACGGAAACAAGCATGTAAATTCCAGCACATGTGTTTGCTTACCGTTTCATCTCCACAAACTTACTTTAATCTTGACAGTTCTTAACAGTATTAAGGATCACCAGCTTGTATGGGGGCTGGTTCTCAAAACGCCATTGGGAAATAAAGATACTCATCTTTGCTTTAGATTGCAGTATTTCCTGGTGATTTTCTGCTGGTACTGATTTCCTAGTACAGTAGTAATATTTAAGCCACGCGTTACAATTATTTATTTCTTTGGTGTCACACACAGACACGTGGTATTATTGATATCTTCATACACTATTTTAGTTATTACCAGTCACTCTGATATATTTCTTTGCTGTACTTGATTTTTTAAAATAAATATTTTTATGGTTATGAATGGAGTAGCTACATATAGACTTTAAATCAAATCATATTGATCTGATAAAGGTAGATCTCAGCACTAATATTATCCTGCTGCTGCATTTGTGACAGCTGAAAGAGTTCACCAAAAAGGAAGAACAAAACTGCTCTCAAGCTGCTACTTTTGCATTGGCAGCAGCTCAGGAACAGTTATCTGAGACAGAAAAGTTTACTGAAAGTCAACTACCATCTTAGATTGAAAACGTATTTTATAGTATCCAGAATTCTTTTTATAAACATGTTCCACGATCTCCCATTTATATCAGTTGCAGATTTGGGATCGAAAGCAATTAGAGAGGAGCTATGAGTAAGACCCAGACCCAGACTTGCGCACCCAGAAGAGTTCACAGGTGAATGCAAATCGACGTGAACTCTTGAGGATTTCCGAGTCCCCAAGACAGCCTCTTAAGTAGGTTAATGAGGCACCTAAAGCCAAGCTGTTGCCCATGCTCAGGGGTGATGCCATCATGCATAAGGTAATTTTATACCACTGAGCAGGCAGGACCAGGGGAGCCTAGAAATGCCAGCTGAAGGAACATCTGAAGGTCGTCTACTCCAGCCTGCCTGAAGCAGGATGATCATCAAGACCAGATCAGGTCAGCCAGGGCCACGTCCTGGAAAACCTCTGGAAGAGCTCCACTTCTGCTGCAGAGGCAGGTGAGATGGCTGGACAGCCTCAGCTCTGCGCTCAGTCTGGCATGGAAATGAGGGTAAACAGAGGTGTATTTCAGAGCCCTCCTGAGCCTCCTCAGAGACAGACAGATCTGGTCACTGGAGGCCATCAGCCACATTAACGCAGAACATGCACAAAGTGCCCAAAGAGCTCCAGGTTTGCCAAGGAAGTGTGAAGCAATGGATTTAATGCCCACTTCAGGCTGCAAATATTTACACCTCCCAGTCGGGATCTCTCAGCAGAGCCTCAATTACCTGACCAGTATATTACCTGTGGTCTAACGGGAATGACTCTATCCCCTCCTGGCGAGACTGCGCAGTCAACACCGGATTAATGAGAGCAAGCGTACGGACAAGAGAAAAAAACCAGGTATCCAAGCCTCCTTCGCTGTTGTGCTACAGCTGACAGCTTAAGCCTCTTGTGACAAGCTAACTGTGGCCTTTATACAAATCATGTCTCTTGCCTAGTAACCAGCTATATTAAAATTAATAAAAATGTAAAGAGAAGGCCTTAGAGTAATTAGCAATTGAGTATGGACTACACTTTTATTATCTGTAGATTTTAGGGAGTTGCAAGATTTCTTTAGTGCATAACACACAGCCAAAAACTGAAGGCATGCATTTATGAATCTTATAAATTTATATTGCACTCTGTGTATACATAAAATTGTTGTCTGCATGTAACTACACACATTACAGCACTGAACAAAACTGGTATCACAAACTGTGGGTTTGCAATTTACCTTTCTAGAAAATTTTGCTATAAGCAACATCCAGTTTTCACTCTTGGCTATATGTTACCTCTAATTTTCCAGCTGGCTTGAGTGAAGCAAAAGAAGGTCAAGTGACTGGTCCAGAATTACGCAGCTACTCCAAGGCTCAGCTGGCTACCAGGGCTTGCTTCATCCACTACACCACCCGATCTCCTTACACCACACAGCCTCCCACAGCGAAATGATAGAAGATGACAGTGAGATTGGCATTTATTTTTCCCCATTAAAGCCTTATGATGCAGTCTTTCTTATATTCTGGTTTTAATTTAGAAAACTTCTAGGCTGAGGCTGCTACACAGACTTAAGAGAGGAAATACCATAGAAGTACTTGAAGTAACGTAAAGTACCTAAGCCTTTATCATGACCTGCTTGTTACAGCTATATTTGTTTCGTAGTCTTCTTGATCTGAATTTGTTAAACTGAGTTCTTGACTTGGATGAAGCACTGCACAAGGGACTTTGAAAGCACACGGACAAAGAGATGGAGGGCTGGAGTCTGTTCCCACAAAATCAGCAATAAAATCCTCATTGACTTCAATAAGTGCAGGTTGAGGTCGGGCGTGACCAGATGCAGCGGCGCACCGCTGGTTGCAGTGACCCTTCTTCAGTGGGTTTAAAAGCCATTTTTTGAGGAAGGCAGACTCTATCCTGATTTTACCATCAAAGTGAGGTCAGTCAGAGCCAGTGGAGGTTAGAAGATCTGAAACTAAGAACTTCTAAATTTTTTTGTAGGCTGATCACATTTTTCAAGTGCAAATGTTGAGGCACTTTGAAAGTGAATTGCATATAAGCAATTTAAATAAATTAAGATCTGTAGCTTATTGGTGTCTCGTTTTTAATGTAATTAATAGCATACCAAATGCATTGCTTTTCTAAGACAGGTGAATTATCAGAGAGGTGGCTGTTATCTACTAGAAATACTGGTTTTATAACATGCTAGGTTTTCTGAAGGTCAGCCATGCTGTGATGTTGGTGACTGTTGCAAATATTAGAGATTTCTATCCTGTAACGTTACTGTTCTTGTTACAAGAATTGTATAAATACTCAACCTTTGACAAAAAGTATTGTGTGTCCCCTAGACTGATAACAGTTGTATGTGGGAAACCAGAGAAGCGATTTTTTTTTTTTCATTCATTGAAACTGTCGTGTAAAAAGACTGTTTGAGAGGTTAAATCCCAGTTTGAGCAGCAAGTCAAGTGAAACAAGGAAAAATTTCACTTTGATGAGTCAGATTTAAGAATGTTGCTGTAATGAAGGGTAATTATGATGACGGAAACTAAGGACAGAATTGTAATTGAAAACTCTGTTGTGGCAGATATTAAAAGACCCCGGAGTTCTGGGGCTGTTAAACATTACCATTAAAATCCTGGTAATTAGAAATACTTGACAAAGGATGGGTGAACATTTAGTAGAACAAAATCTTAGCTATTACTTTCTGATAATCCTGTTAAATTGCACACTCTATTACATCTTTAAGTCTTCTGTGACTGAGGCTGCTTGATGGCATAGTTGGTTTCCAGCATCTAAACCTTCCACCTTATTGCTTTAGAAATAGATTTCACTAAAAAAAAATAAAAACAAAAGAGAGAGAGAGAAGAAAATACTAGAAAACCTCTTGCACTCCAGCCCGCTGCTCTAATCAAGCACAGACCACATATTTAAAGGTCTAATTCCCATGAAAGTTAGCTTGTGACCCTGTTCTTTACATTGTATGAGTGAAATTTCCCAACTCCTATATAGCTGTCTAAAGTTCATTTCAGGCTGAGCTTGTGGCTGTATGGCATGCACTAATTCCGCTCTCTTTAGTGAGTTCTTTGGGTGCTTTTTCTCTAAGCAATGGAACTGTTTATGTTTTCTACTTTGAAGATCTCCTTAGTTTCTTTTTCCTTGGGTTACATGAAGAGCTGCTTTCTGATCATCCACATAGAAATGAAGTGCAGTGGAAGGTCACCCAAAAGACCACAGACATGTATGAGGCTATTTTCATACTGTCGTACACCAAGGCAATTAGGTAAGACTTGTTTAGTATATGAATTATTTTAGACAATTTGAAAATGAAGTGGTTTGGGTCCTGGAACACAAAGAAGAAAGAAGTAGCTGGAATATTCCTATTAGAGCCAATGTAATAGAATTTACCATTTGACCAGCAAGTACCTCCCATCATTTTAGGGCCAATATGGGGTCCAAGCCTGTAAACACACAATCCTGGCAGCCCCGGTGAAGAAGTCATTGTGACCATAGCAACACACTGCAGCGTGAAGTTTTTCTGCACCTCCTCAGCTCCCACCCTGGCACTGCTGGGGACACAGACCAGCTGTGCATGACTGATCCTGTTTATGTCACCACTATTTTAACTCCACATTACAAACCTTGTTTCCCCTGCGAAGAGCATCTGCTCTCTGAGTGACATGCTTTTAATGTGCTGATTTATCATTGTCAGATACAGGATTTTTATTGCTGAAATTTGAATATTGTATTTAAGGCACTTTTGTGATTACAGATGTTTTACATATAAATTGCCTTATATTACAAAAAATATATTCTGTACTTCTCAAGCAGTCTCATTCTCATGTGTGTTACATTTTTGTATCTTACTCTGCATGGCTAAGTGGATGTGAATGCCTGTCTGCTTGGGATAACTGCAACCCAGGCTACAGCGCTGCGTTAGCAACTGCCCCTCGATCATGCGTGGGCCGTGATGGTTGAGGAAACACTTTGGAAACAGAAGGTTGGGCCCTGCCCACAGACTTCAGCTGTATCCGCGCTGTGGGTGCCCCAAAACTCTGAGATTTCTGGGAGTTCTCACTAGGGCCAGAAATGCCAGAGGCTGCGAGTGCTCTGCCAGCTCCATGCAACCTGGCTGGAGGTAAGGAATGCGGCTTCAGGCACAGCACGCTGCAAGTGAGCTGCTGCCTTGGAGCCATCTCTGCACTCCCTGGGAAGGGGCAGGGAATGGGAATAAAGGCCTGCGAGACCTCTGCGAGGCAGTGTAACTGGAGGAGCGCTCCTGCCTGGGAGAACCAGGATGCAGCAGCAGAAGACCAGGAGGGTGGCCAGCCTGGCCCTACCTCCCACCCCCGGCTCTGCCGGGGCCAGTGGCCGCTACGGTTGTGAAAAGTGCAGCAGCTCAATTCTTGATTAAAGAGTGGAAAAATATAGTATTATCAAAAGTAGGTTGACAAAGGTATATGTCTGTGTTGAACTCTGTTGTAGGTCATTAAGGGCACTCATGTCAAAAGTTGCTTGGGCTCCTACGTTTTGCTAAAAGTGTTGCCATGTCCAAGAAACAGGTTTGGCCCTAAACTTTTCTAGATAGTATATAATATTCATAATCAGTTATTGCTTTCTTAGCATTAAAATATGGAAACTGAGACCTAAACAAGTATTACAAATTCCACCTCTTGTTGGCACCAGAAAAATTACTTGCATCATGTTTCAGACTTTGAGTTCATATCAAGAATTCATGAAGATACAGGCCAGCTAACTAAATACGTGGAGCAACTCCAAAAGTATGCACTGAAACACATCATACCTCAAATATAAGCTAGTCTCCAGATATTATGTCAGACTGTAATTGCTTGTATATCATCAACTGAGCAACCAAAATTTCTCAAACTGCCTTTAGGTAGTTATTTCCAGCTGGCGACTGACCATGTCACACTGCAATGGCTATAATAGCTTTTAAAGTAAGCAGGAAGATTAAATACAACTTGATTTAGTGCTCGTAGAGAGAGACTCCACACTAAAAATGCTACTTCTCCTGTCTAGCTCCCATCCAAAGGGGGAAACACCATCAAATCTGTGATGGGGTTTACTACTCCTTCGTGGGATCTTACTCCATGGCAGCCAAACAGCCAGGAGCTGAGCTGCTGCATTTCTAGATGTGGCCAGTAACTTGAGAAGGAAAAGGACAGAATACAGACTGAAAAAAAAAAAAAAAAAAAAAAAAAGCAAAGCCT
>JANZLQ010000001.1:47469940-47480878 GCA_026212715.1 Elanus axillaris | reverse complement strand
AAGGTGCATCATTTTTTATAGCCTAAGGCACAAACAAGGGTGGTATGGCATGGAGTATTTTTGCCCTCCCCCCCCCCCAAAAAAAAAAGAGAGCAGAGATTTGCTAACTATCGGATCAGTAGATAATAGCTTTCACAGGAGTCAGAAACAAGGCTAAAACACACATCCCTTAATGTGGGGAGACAATCTGTTACTGTCCCTTAAATTAAGATGAGTAACAGCCCTTACATGAAAGGCAGCGAGATTTCCTCCTCCTGCAGAGCAAGAATTGCTAGAGCTATACAAGACCTCCAGGCACTCCATCAGTCCTTTGAGTTTTTACAAAGTTACAAGAGCTGTTAATGCCTCTAGCTATTTCAGACCCCCACGGGGTAAAAGAAAAAAAAAGGATGAAGTCATTAAATCTGCTTGTGCTCCTGGTAGGTGCTACTGAAATTTAAAATGCTTTCCCTTTTGGGATGAAATGTCCAGAGGAGATGCAATCTGCTACCTGAGCTGCAAAGATTTGCCTGCAGGCAGGACAGTGCCACACGAAACCAAATGCTGCCCGGTGGGGATCGTGCGGCTGGATGAAGAACTTGGCTGGTTTGTTCTGGGATATGTGAAAACTGGGGCAATAGTCGTTAATGCAAAGCTAAGGATAGGTACTATCCTTAGGCCAGGTCCTATAACGGTATGGGCATGGCATCCCTGCGAGGGGCCTGGCCAGGGCTTTCTCCTGTAATGATCAGTGCAATCACAGCTGAAAAGTCTCAGTGCAGATATATGAGGGTTTTTTTTCTGGGTGGTTTTTAGATTAGGTTTTGTCTAATATTAATGTATATTTTTACAGCTGAATGGTGGTAAATCCCTAGCCTCAGAAACCTACTGTCCCTCTCAGAAAAAATATTCTTCCTTCTAATATATTTATTCACTTATATTTACATATAAATGAAAACTAATAGCATCAGATAGCCAAGGTGCATTTTCTACATCAGTAGCAGAAGAAACAGTAGATCCTGTGCATTTATTATGATTAAATATTACCGGCGTCTGTCACACATGAATGAAGCCATACCAGGGGTTGATTGTCTATCTTATACAGAAAGAACTCGGAAGACAATTTTCTATGCGTTTTTTAAACCAGTTACCTATCCCCAAGCTATCTGCTGGTTTATGCCAAGGTATCTCTATTGTCCCTGAGATGTATCTGCCTCAGCATAGTTTCTAATACCATGCAGACAGACAATGTACTCAGCAAGCTTGCATGAAATATATAAGTTCAGCAGAACTATGCAGGAATTATTTTCAATAGGACAACTGAGAGCAATCACACTACTTAATATTATAATGTCAACCAAGAGATTATTGTAATATTGCCAGAATATTTATCAAATAATGAGGGAGAGTATATTTTCAGTTCAGTTGTGAAATGACCACATCTGAACCCAGGGATCCTGTATTTTTGACCTGAATGACCTCCACGCTGTGATGACTCTGCATACTCTTAAAGGAAGGGGATTGCTTCTCCTGACGCTGCTGCTTCAAAGACCATCACGTGGAGGAAGGAGGCATATTTTAATGCAATACTACATTGGATCATCTTAAATAGTTCTGTGTGCCTTGCAACTGCTTTCTTGCAAATACCAAGTGCCAAACTTTTTTTTTGCATATTTTCCTTCAACATTTTTTTTTTATTTGAAGTATGCTGTTTATTTTGAAGTGTCAATTTAGCTCTGCCATACTGTGTATATCATCAAGACAAGCTGCTTTAGTTAACCCAGGAAAATATTCTTCACTGGGAATACAAACACTAATAAAGTTATTGGTGCAATAAATTATTTTCTTTTTGTATGGAGATCAAGTAATTCAGTGCTTACTTCAGAAAAGACAATGCAAACTATATTGTGAGTCCATTAGCCGCAACAACAAATCTTTTCTGGCTCTAGAGGAACAATTAATTATTTACATGTTTCTCATTAACTTTTTACCTACTGTTAACAGTAGATTTTAAAAAGAATTCCTTTCTGTCTGTGATCAAAGTTTTCAACAAGCCCATTTACAAGCAGTATATTTAGCCATTTTTAATTATTTGCAGTCTATCACAGAATGACATTTGCAATTTGTAAGGATTGCTGAAACGCTGCAGGTATTCCAGAAATTCCTGACGAGTCTTTTTGAGCAGCCAATGCTTTTACTCCCTGCCCTTCACAAGCTGTTGGATCTTGTGCTTATGTATCAGATGATACCATGTATATCTTGTCTTCACCTTACAAAATAATAGCAAATCTCAGGAAAGACTTGAAGCTGCCTGTACATTCACCCATGGAGCTGACAGTCATGTATTTCTCTGGAGTTGTAGCTCTGCTTTAGCACATCCTGGTAGCACTGTTAGTGGGATTTAGGCAACAGAACATGGGTCCATACTGCTATTTTAGGACAAAATCCCAAGTTTTCTCCAGCTAAACCTGGATTCAGTTGTGGCATGACAGTCTCAGAGAAACTTGTGATAAAATGATCTTCATATGTCATCTGAAAATCTTATAGAATCAGGAAAATTCTCAATAATTTCCACAAAATTTGATTGTCTTTTGGTACCATTTTGGCTCACTTACATCTTAAAACCTAGAGAAAGCCAGCACATATCCAAAGACTATTCCATTTATTGTTCGATTTATTGAACCACTTGGACTCTCACATCTCTGTGAGCCTGTGAAACTGAATCCTTTAGAAATCAATTCACCTTCCAAACTAAAGACATTTTTTAAAAAATTAGGGAAGGGTAGTATAATAGGAATTAGAATCTTAGGTTTATTGAGTCATGCTAAAAAGTGGACCGTGCCTTCCCAAAATGGCTGTTGAGCTTCCTTTGCATCGCTGATCTGCCTTATTCCCCATTTGTTCATGCCCAGCACCTACCCCCTGGCTCTCTAGGACCAGGATCCTTACTCGGGAGCAGTAATGTGTCTTTTATCCGAAGGCTGAAAATATGGCTAATGCAACAGTTCCTGCACCATGAAACAGCCGATTGCTGTTCTGCCGCTCGCTCCGAACTTGAGAGACTTATTTGCGATGCAACAAGCTAGACACTGTTGTTCGTCTTGTCGAGCACTGCCCAGCACCAGCTGCTTCTGAGGAAAGTTCAGCAAACTTGATAATGAGCACTGGGGGAATAACAGAAGTTTCTTCTTCAGCTGAACAGTAATTGGCTTATGTCTTACATATTTTATGTCCATTATACACTCAAAGATGCTGTAAAAGGTCTGTGTAAGCTCTTGGTTTTCATATAGGTGTTTATCCTAAATTTAAACACATATAGTAAATTCAGTGTTGCGTAATGCTATTGAATATCACAGATTTAAGATTTATTACCAAAGGAAATTGCACTGAAACAATTTATTGGAAACAAAACCTGTGACTTGATGATGGATGGCTTTGTTCTCTAGTCTTAGGCCAATTATTTAACAAAGCATTTGTTACATTTGACTTTAGGCCAAGCAACGATGTAAGTTGATGTATTCCAGAATAATTAAAAAAATGGACAATTTGTTATACATTAGAAAGCCTACAAAAGACCAAAGCACATTTAGATAGAGTTATAAAATCAGCTACCTTGATAACTTAGCCAGTGGTATTTAGTCATAATTTAGCCATTGATATTTAGTCAGCTCTACTAAGTGTATAACAAAATGCTGTAACAAAATGAATCATAAACTCCATGTCCCTTAATGCTACTTACTGAGTTAACTCTTCAGCGAGATGCCGTTACCTGCAGTGATTACAGGTTCACAGCATGGAAGTCAAAAGCAAATTTGGCAGGAGCAAATGCCTCCTTCTTTTTTTTATAGCTGAAGAGGAAAAGTGTCCTGTAACCCGGTCTGCTTCAACATGGACCAGAGTTTTTTAAAGCTCTGTGCATACTGGGGAAAAAACAGCTTTCCTTCCCCCTGTGCAATTTTCCGAGAACTTACTTAGTTGCATCCAACCTGCCTAGCTGGGTAGGCAAAGGGTTTGGTCCCAATTTTTGGAACGTATTTTGAATGCTGAAAAGAGATCTGCAGACCATTATTTTAGGCTAATAAATTGTGAGCATACTTCTGAAAAAGTGCTTTGCGCTGCTCTGGTACCGAACTCGAACCGAAAGGGCCTGGGCGGCCCCATCAGACCGCTCAGCCGGAGGATGAGGAGAAGAATCAGTCAGGAAGAAACAACAACAAGCACCACCTTTTCTACACAGCTATTAGAGAAATAGCTGCTTTAATGGGCTCTCAACCATTAAAAGGTAGAATTAGAGGCTGAATTAGACTATTCAATTAATAGGCAGTCAGCTGTGTAAAGCCTATCATGTGACATTTATGCTTTAAAATCCAAATAGGTAAATGTGATTAAAGTCCCTAATAAAGCAAAAATTTTTTACTTGTTTTTATGTTAATAGATGCCATAATGCTTGTATGAGATTTGCTGTGACAGACTACTAATTTCAAGTACCTGCATTGCATCAGTTGGAGATAAAAAATAAAACTGGGAAATGAAATATTTTCTCTGCTGCATTTGAATTGTTTTCATCAACCTTCAGAAGCAGTGATTGCAGAATTGTTGGGTGGTTAATAGGAAATCTCATGTCGCCGGTAAAACCAAAAGGATAAGAAAGCAACTGTAGAAGGCAACAATGGGGCTAACTGACTGTAGGCAAGATCTGAATTTTACGAATATTAGAAGCCAAGGGCTGTCGTACTCAAGGAGAAATGTCCCTTAAAAAGTGGCTAAGAACAGCTAATCCAAGATGAGGTCATAAAAATGTCCATGCTTGTCGAAATGGATGATAACAGAAAAGTTGGGCCAAAAGAAAGGAAGCATTCAGAAAATAGCCTGAGAGGTCTATGTATAGCGTGAGACAGCAACGCAATTATTTAAGAGCAGCCCATTATCTACTGCCCAGAAAGCCAAACAGGTTTGTGAAGCAGAGTTATGGTTCCAATTTATGCGATATTTGGAATGAATGCTTAGCTTAGTGTAAAAAACCCACACAAAATAAATCCTATTCCAGAACTTTCATTCCCTCTAAAATGTTACTGGTCCATAACAATAAATATTATTCTATTAATTTTATATTACTAGGTTTTCAATGGTAGGTGAATTAGATGAGATCTCTTCACAAGAGATGAATTTATGAGACCACTGTTATTTATAAGAGTTGAAATAACGTGTTTGGAGTGCTTCTGTTTTTCTTTAATACCTGCTTTTCCCTCCACACAATTTTCTTTAGAAAAATTCAGTAATGAATTGCTTTTTACCCATCTCAAAAGATGAAAACCTGGAACTTGCAAAATATCTGGTTGAGAATACTGAACGGAGGAAGCCTTGTGGAAAATAAATTATTGGGCTGACTATAAAATAGCCCTTAGCTCCCGTGAGGTCTTTCTGAGCTCTGTTGGAAACTTGCTTTTCCCATGGGGTGATATGTATAAATCAGATTAACTCCATGGAAAGCAACGGAGTAAATATATCTGAGAGAATCCAGCCCTGTATTTCCAACATTTCTCTAGTTTCAGTTATTTTCAAGGTGGGCTAAAGCCAGTGGCCACTTAGAGGTTTATGACAATATTAGCAGTAAAAAAGCTGAGATTTTGAAAATACAGCTTCTGTAAGAGGTGAGTCTCCCATCCAAGGCTGGCAGTAAGCTGTTTATGACTTGTATTTCAGCAACTCCTGTTCCACCTTCCAAGGCACCACTAACCACCAACACATGATATCCCCCACATACCTTTTTTAATATAAAAAAGTTGATAATTATTGCTTAATATAGAAAAGAGAAGCCCATGGAATGTCTCACTGCACCTGTGTTTCTGAAATTGATGTACTCTGTAAAATTCCTAGAGGAAGAAGTTTTAGGAAAAAAGCAAAAGGGAAAAGCAGGGAGCAGCAGGTCCCTGTGGATGACAGTGGAGGTGCCATGGCTGATTTATAGGTCTGGAAAATATTTGCAATGCCCGCATTATACTTGTTCCGGGGATAAAGAGAGGATTTAATTCACTAGTACTATCAATCTGTTACCTTCCAAGGCAGTAAATTCACTAAATTCACTAAAAAAAGCAATTCAGCTTCATGAAGTTGTTGTTGTAATATATCATTTATCATTTACTGTATGTAAGTACCAATAGCACAAACATTTAAAATCATCAACAGAACTATAAAGAGATGAAAGAAAAATGTTTCAGAATAAATCTCTGACTTTTCCAAAGCAGCCTAATCTGCGATAAGGTTACAGAGTGAAGCATACGTTACTGGGAGCTTGAAATAAAATTCTTATTTGTTCTGTTGCAAATGTTTTAACAAAATTGTTAAAAGTCATTTCTTCTGTGTGTATGATACTGATGGCAGGAAGAAGAAGGGGAAGTTTAAAAGTAGGCTGATGTGCCTTGGTTTCCTTTGCAATGGTGCAGTGAGGTTTCTCCAGGGGATTTCCCAGAGACTGTAAAGCTATATACTATAGGGAGCATCCCATGGAGGAATCTAACTGTCCCCATTAAATCTGCTGGGATGCCTGTCTTTTAAAGCTCATCTTTAGAGTTAATCTGATAGTGATGAATATCAGGAGTAGTACTTAGATTAACTTATCATCTCTGAAAAGAAATAATATTTGAAATATTTTTCTTTTTTGAATGAATGTAGAAAGGCAATTGAGTCAAATTAGGGGAGTGATCTCTGCCGTAATACATTTCTCTGCCACTTAATTTCATTCATCCACTAGTTAGCCGTATTTTACACTTTTATACCATTTATATTGTATTTTCGGTACAGCTACGATTTTCTTTTTTATTTACCCCTAGCATCCTTTGCTTGTTCAGCAGTCTAAAATCCTTGAAGAGGCAACATCTGTGTTGAAGAAGTAGAAGCAACCATCAGGTCCGCTCGAGAGGAGCCCTGCCAAGGCCACTTGCAGTAATCGCGCTTTCTTTGAACACAACATCTGCTTACATAGACTCTCTTACCAGATCAAATTGTAACAGCCAAGAAAAGGAAGATGAAAGAAGAGATGACAGATATATGGATAGTCAGTTTTAATGCCAGTTGTATACTTTTTTTAACCCAAGCCAAATTCCCAAATTCCCACCTTTTGTTATTAAACCTGGTGGTTCTGCTCTGATTCTCATTATTCCTGCTGGCTGGAAGATCGGGGCGGGGGGAAGAGGAGAGGGATTGGCACTGCACTAGTTGCCCTTTATGATTTTGATTTCTTCAGAAAGAAAAGTTCCAGAAAAAGCCTGAATGAAATGGTTCAAGGTAGGAGCAACACCTTTCCACTTCATGCCTTTCCACCGCTAATACTGATGAAAAACTTCTGTGAAATGCCTTTTTGCTGTGATTTCAAAGGAAACTGTTTCCTAAATGGAAAGTTCACTCAATGAGAAAATTCAGTCTGCAATTTTTCTGAGTAATAGTGATTTTTGTATTGGTGTTATCTGTCCATAATCAAGGCTATCAGTAGCCATTTTTCTTACTCTTTCTTTTTATTACCGGGACAAGATAAGTCAAGACTTAGGGAGAACAGGCAAAGAAGTTTTTCAGAAAAAGTCCAATTCCTTTTCCCTACTATATCCTGTGTTATTGGACTAATCCACCAATGTAAAAGTGTTTTGAGGATTTCCACTCCATGAGAGTATTGTGATACTTCCCCACTTATTAATATTACTTTTGCAGAACAATCAAAATGTAACTGTTTTTTTAATAGAGTAATCCATTTCACCTAATTTGCACGATAAATGATGTTTGCAGAAGCTGAAGCAGTTCCTTGTGGAAGACGGGACCATGACCAATTCAGGCATCAGAGCAGCTCACAAAAAATGAAAGAAATACTGAGCTGATTTAAGAATGAAAAAGATTTCTAAAAAAATTATCTCCTTCCTACTGATTTTGTGGAGATCATATACTTTTCTGAAAATGGATTCTGATGAGGTAACCCTAGCCAGTTCCAAGAGACACAGTTTGGACATGCGTGTCCTCTTTTTGTTAGCATTTGCTAATTGCCAATCTCTTCACATCGAAAAGACATTTTTGGTTTTGAGCTGCTGAGCAACAACAACCATTCTCTTAGATATGTCTTAGGGCACTCTGGAACAGAGGTGAATTGCAGATGTGATTTATATTGACATCTCTGCAATAGTTTGGCGTTTCCCGGTAAAGAAAGGAACTCGAATGAGAATGCACGCCTCAGTCATGACCGTGCCCTAGCACGCACGAGTTCACAGGGTGCTTGGCTCACGAATAGCTCACCTGCCCTGGCAGAGGTGTCCATCTGAGAAGGGCACCGATGGAGCAGGCTGTAAATTTAATAAGGGCACGCTGTGCCCAGCTAAAGATCAGATGGCCGGGGCAACGTGCATGGCAAAACAGTGAGCAAGAGCAAGAAGAAGAGAGCAAGACAGAGGTTCATCCCCCTGCACAGCCAGAGCTGTGGGTGCACCACCTCGGATCAGGGATCACATCCAACTTTGATCCATGACAAGGGGCAGCGTAGTTACAGGGAACTGATTTAATTCCTCTAATAGCTTCACTTATGCTGTCTCAGAGCCCAAGCACTCATGCTCTGTACATCCTTAAAAAACCTGGAGATAATGAATAGGTTTCTTCACTTTATCTCTGCTTTAGAGTTTGAACTCCCATAGTTTGGCCCGCTGGCTAATGAGGACTTATCCACCAAAAAGCCATCAGAGTTCTCCCACAAAGGAAATAGAAGCTGGAAGATAAACACACCAACTGATTGAATGCAGAAATCACTCTCTATACTCCCAGAGCTATGCAAAAGGGGATATGCTTTTGTATAATGAATTTTTACGCTAAAAATCACAACTAGTCCTTACTCAAATGAAGAGTTGGTCCTGAAAATTACATGCACTACTTCTCATATTATTTTCTGAAGAACCAGAAATGCTGTCTGTGTTCTGTACACTAGGACACAAAACAGAGCAAAACACAAGCTCTGATCACTGTGTGACCACTGTTTATTTGCCCAGAGTAGCCACACACTGACATGAAGCTCTTCCCATTTAATGTCACTCACCTATGCAGTCTTGAAATACCAGTGGTGTGATAAGGAGTAGTTGTCTGGGCTAACGATGTGCATGAACACTGTTCTTTGGTTATAATAAGCATGCTTCGCATTTCTCTAAAATATATGGACACAGATGACTAAGAGAAATAGGAGTCAACAGCAAAGAAAGAGAATCCCAGGCCTGAACCCCTTCTCATCCCTTTTAGGAAAATCCTTTGGGAGGGGGCATTTGCTGGAGACTGCTAGGACTCAAGTAAAATTCATTATGCCAACCCTTCCACCTGCTCAGAAGCTGCAGAAAGAATTGCAAGAGTCAGTGGACACAGCTAGCCCACATCAACAGAGCAGGCATTGCCCTGGGAGCACAGCAAGTTTATTCCTTGTCACTGGACTCAGCAGGTATCGTCGATCAGATAAAACAAGCAAACAAAAATGCACAGAGGAGAGTTTTGGCACATGCAATTGTGTAAAATCAGACTCAAAAAAACCCCTTATACTATTTAGCGAAGACATCTTTTCCCTCTGAAGGACTCTGTCCTACTAGGAAAGTGTGTGTACAGGCAGGGTCATGCTCTCTATGTCACCTGTGAATAACAAATCTCTTCTATGCCTAGAAAGTCAGCCCAGGGGACAGCCTCACAGTAAGAGTATATTCCTCACAGGAAACAGAAGGAAATAAACCTGGACTGTCATTTTTAGACCCATATCTAATGAGTGTGTCAGTGCTTAAAAGGATTGTACAACTGCCCCATGGGTCAAGTGCAATAATGCTAGCCACACTCAATATTTGAGAAGAGGAACATGGTACACCCCTCTCTTCCCCTTCCTGGCGGGAGCCAGGTGGATGGACACTTCCACACGACCTTCAGAACATAGCTGAGTGTTGTGTTTCATACCTCAAAACTTAACTATAGCCCAGGACTTCTGCATGCAACTCTTAAACCTCCTACACTGACTCGGGAGCCTGAGCATTTCATGCTCAGAACAAAGTGTCAAAGAGTCATGTCTTTGGAGTCCTTCAAGGTATTTGCATTTTTATCAGCGTGCTATCATTCAGTTCCATCCTGAGGTTTGGTTCTGCATCTGAAGAAAAAGCAAAGATTGTTGTTCTTAATACTCTCCCCACAGCCTTCCTACCTCCACCCAGTCCCGTCATCCCCGAGCCAGCACAGCTCCTCCAGCCCGTCCCCAGCATCGCAGCACCGACTCACTGAATCGCATCTCTCAGGCAAACACTGTCTCTTTCTTACAAAGTGAAGAGATCTCAATACCTAACGTGCGTAGCCACCAAACAATTTCTGGCCAAGTCCAAAACGCTGCTGCCAGCTTCCAGCTGTGACTTTTGGCTTGTTTTAACTCCCCGTATCCATTCCTACCATTGAAAATCAACTTAATACAACACGGACTGATGTCAGGCCTTCAGTGTTGTGTTGTCTTTTTGTACAGACAGTGAAGTGAAGCTAATTGTTTCAAATGTTCACTACCCACACTTGACGACACCAACTTTCTGGGGAGTTTCAGGTTCTCCTCTTACTGAGGTTAATGGTGTGGAAACTGTGAGAGTAATTTCCAATATTTTTTATGCAGGTTCTCCATGGTTTTATTTTCCCATGATTATTTAGATTAATCTTTGGGAGGAAGTAGAAGATGTTTTTCACTATTTTTCTGACTTCTGTAAGATCTTGTCTTGGACTGGGAGAATGGGAAATGAGGGATATTTGCACCTCATTGCCTGACCTGGAGATGTTTGTCCTCCTGAAATGAAAGGAGCCATATCCAGCTGTGCTGGTTTTGACTGGGATAGAGTTAATTTTCTTCACAGTAGCTAGTATGGGGCTGTGTTTTGGATTTGTGCTGGAAACAGTGCTGATAACACAGGGGTGTTTTGGTTCCTGCTGAGCAGGGCT
>JANZLQ010000001.1:47414267-47469700 GCA_026212715.1 Elanus axillaris | reverse complement strand
GGGAAGTGCTGAGTGAATTCCTTGGTTTACTTTGCTTACATGCACGGCTTTTGCTTTCCCTGTTAAACTGTCTGTATCTCAGCCCATGAGTTTTCTCACTTTCACCCCTCCGATTCTCTCCCCCACCCCACCGTGGGGGGAGTGAGCGAGCGACTGCGTGGGGCTTGGTTGGTGGCTGGGGTTAAACCACGACACCAACCCAGGGAAACTCCGTGGCTGGAACAACGGGAAGTTTCATTTCACCTTCACCAGGAGTAACCACCTTCAAAGGTTCTACCCGATTAAAACTTGCTTAGGAAAACAACAGGTAAGGAGCTAAGCAAGTCTACAAAACTGTCCCTTTTCTTCTGTCACCCTGAAAACCTTCTGCTCACATTTTTTTGCCTGCTTACTTTTGTTTTGGTATCCAAAAGACCAACAAAGGCTGAATTGTTTATGGAAATCTCTCTTGTTTTCTTGTAAATTGGTTTTGGTTGCCAATATTTCAGCAGGGATAAATCTCAACCCCCAACAGATTTCTGGTTTTTCATGTTAAAGTTAAACATTAGGGCTATGCCGTTTAGGCCGAAACTTAGAGTCAAGGAAGATCTGGCCCCTATCAGTTTGTAGAAACTGCCACAAATGAATTCAAAGCGTTAACTGAGAAAGCCATGTAAAGGCAGAAATTGTGTCCTGTTTAAAATAAACTGGAATTTTATTGTTTTTCATACGTTTGTACTCAAGAAATGGATGAGGATCTCTTAGGAAAAAAAAATCAGAAATCCTGGCCTTGGAGTCTTAGTGATCCTGAAGGAACATAATCTAAGCACCAGTAGAATCAATGGAAAGACTCCCACAGACTTCCAAAGGGCTACAAGTCAGGCCTATGAGATAGCTGATCCTATGAGAATATTAAAAGCAGTGCTTTTGCAACATTGAAATCCAAAATCAAAATTAAGAAAAAAGTTTTTGAAGTTTATTCTTAAATAATCTATATTTCCCTCAGCGAATCCAGTCGTAAAACTCCTCAAGGGATAGAGTCAAGCCAAATGTACAACATTTGAAACTCCTTGGCTGTACTGCAAAGTATTTTTAATGGCTTTGTTTATGCTTTTAGATTAAATGCTCCTCACAGTGATTTGTGTGGAATGTTTACAGACTTGTGCATTGCTCTGTTATCAGATAATTTACAATATCCTCACTTAAACAAGCAGACAGAAAATAATCAAACCTGACAAGTCAAAGAAAAGAAGCGTTGGCAGTTACGGAAAACACTGAACAGTGAGTGGGGATAGAATATTTTCTAAATAAAATGCCATGAATATCAGAGTATAGCATGTGATTTAATAACAAATTCTTCATATTGCCCAGTAAGGTGGCAATATCCATTGTCCCACCATAAACATTGTTCACGCTGACTAGAAGCAGCACAAAGGACCTGTGTGGTAGCAACAGGGCACTTTCCAATGGGACTAAACTTTAGAAAAATGTGATTGAGCAACATGAGCAAGTGAATTCTGTCACTGCCTTTTGCTTCTGTTTTCTATTTCTGTTATTACTGCTGGTGAGCCGACCTTCTGAGACATACATCTCATTTTTCAGGATGGGTTGGCAGAGCAAACACTGCCACACTTTATTTCAGTAGCAAAGGACTATTCTCTAAAATACCAGGCAATGACACAGCGACCCAAGATATAAACCTTCAGGACTGCTGTTTGTGCTGCACAGACGACTTCTGCAGCAGTTTTGCATAAATGTAGCCTCCAGGAACCTGAAGCGAAACCCAAACTATTTGCAAGCTTCTATTTTAGCATTTTTCAAACCCCTCTCATAATGAAACGATGACAGATATGACCGCAATAATCTGAAGTTAGCGTTCTCTGCTTTAAAATCCTCACAAGCAGGCACGTTTGGTTTACAACCCTAATTTCTCCAGGATCACCTCCTACCACCGGCAGTGACAGGACATGCTGTTCTCACCCTCCGTGTGTGCGCGGGTGTGTTACCGGGTGTGTAAATCAGAGCAGCTGCAGCCAGGGCAGCTGCAGGGACACATGCTCTCTGCTGAGCTGTTTGTGTGTTGGGGGGACGACTGTGGTTTGTGTGCAGCTGGAGGGCTTCCCTCTTGGAAATTCTGGGCTTAATGTGTCATTAAGCCCTCTCCAAGAGACTGGACTGAAGAGAAGGAAAGAAAGAAAAAAAAAAAAAAAAATTGAAACAGGCAGGCAGGCTGATGGTTTTTCCTGCAAAGTTTAGTACTTCAAAAGTTAACTTCTAAGCAACTTCAGATGAATGGATAAAACCTACCCTGGACAACATGCAGCAGCCCTTTCCTTACCATCAGCATCTCCAAGTTGTTGCCTACCTGTGTTGGATTCCCTTGTTGGCCATTAGCACTGAGTCAGCTCCATTAGGTAAGGATTTTGTACTTTTTCATTATTTGATAGCCATTTGGGGGATAGAGTTCATGTGTATTTTAAACTGAGGTGTTCTTATTTACATTTACTTCTGAATGTAGGTTAGAGTGATAGAGGGCTATTATTAAAGTCTCCAAAATAGAATGGAGGTAAGGTTAAAATGAACGACTTCTCAGGTAATGAAGAAGCTCCCAGTGATAACCAAGCATGCTTACAGCACACAATGTTTATTGTCCATTAGAGGACTCTCCTTTTTTTCTTTTTTTTTTTAGTAAAGAAATTACAAACATCTAAAGATTCTTACTTCCTACTAGAAAAAAACCCAAGTGATTTAAAGAATATTCGTAACATTTTCCCATAAATGGAATATATGAAATGAACTATAAAAGAAGAAAAAAGCTTTAAAATAAGGATCTGTTCCTCTAAGGAAAGAAGTATATACACCGTATATCAGAGCAACATTACAGATTAGTTAATTACACATATAATAATGCACAGCTACACAGTCTCTGGCAATAAAAAGTTCATGAGTAATTTTTTCTACTACCATACACATTAAATGTAAGGCTTGTTTCACGTAGAATAGAGTTCAAAGAGGACATAGATTTTTACATATGTAGCTTGTTTATACAGCCCTATTAATCTACTGCAGGAATACACTGAAAATCATGTTAGGCATTATTCAACTAGTAAAAACAGAGTTAATAAAAAAACCTGAGAAAAGCAGTAAGACCAGAGCATAGTACTGTGAGTGATCACTGGTACAGCTTTGGCAAATTCTGTGGAGGCACTCCCCCCTTAATGGAAATATGTTGCAATATTTTACAAAATGTAGTTCCAGTAGAGTTTCAACTAGTCTTGAAAGTGATTGTCAGCCAGCACTCGTTAGCTCTATGAAGATTAAACAATTTAAAGCACATTTCATTTGAATATCAAAGGGTCACTCGGAAAGGTTTGCAGGACTAAACACAAGGCAAATGACCTTACCGCCTTTATCTTCAAACAATGCCTTTAATTTCTGAAACCTTTTGAAGGGTTGCCAGTTTTATGGAGTGTAGCAGCTACTTATCTGATAGAACAAGGTTTTCATCAAGGGGAAATGACCTTTTAACTCCTAGTAACTAAGTAACTGTATTTTCCATTGTATTTTTGTTACTGAAGGTAATACGTATAGACATAGTTATTAAACTGGGAAGCCAAAACAAGAATTAAGAAATAGCTTGCTGTCTCTTAGGTGATGCGGAAGGATTCATAAGGCTTGTTGGGTCGGTTTTTTTCATAGCGAGAACTTGCAGTAAATGAAACTGCTCAAAAAAGTTTACATTCTGACAGATTGTGTTGTGACATTATAAGGATATTAACAGAGCCATATGCTGTTTACTTCTGTACTCTAACAAATTTGCTAATCCCATAAGAATTTGACTGCGAATAAGGAATGTCTGACCAAACAGCTTTTTGCAGATGCCTTGTTAAGAAGGAGATGAAAAAGTCCTTTAAAGGCCAAGGAAGAACTTTTTCATCTTCCGCAATCTTATTTTAGGGGACGAAGCTCCCAGTGACTGTGGATATGCTCATTATTGGGGGTTTTACATCATTTCCTGTGACTGAGAAACATGAAAGGGTTACCAATAACACCCAGAGCTGCTCTCTGGTAGAAGATTAAGTAACGCATCAGGGACAA
This sequence comes from Elanus axillaris, assembly GCA_026212715.1. Classification (NCBI taxonomy): domain Eukaryota; kingdom Metazoa; phylum Chordata; class Aves; order Accipitriformes; family Accipitridae; genus Elanus; species Elanus axillaris. Next base: position 47,465,623 of record JANZLQ010000001.1, on the reverse strand, counting down.
AAGCAACTCAGTGAATCATAGATGTGGGAGGGCCGACACAACACAGAGCTTGTCAGACTTTTCTCAGGTGAAATTCTGTAAATAAGTCAATCAAAAGAAAAAGACAATAGATTTTTTACAGAAGTGTTTTAGACAAAAGTATTTATCTTAAAATAGATAGTTTCTTGTAACATCACCATCAAGATGGAATTACTCCCCACCCCCTCCGGAGCCTTTTCATAACATACAGTTGAAAAAGTTTTTAATTTGGATATGAGCTTCCTGCAAAGGCACCAGCCTCCCTCAAAGCTCACGAAATCCACTGGAGCTTCACTACAAGGTGTTACATATACAGTAAAATCAGATACAATTAACTGTTTGCAAGTTCAGTCCTGTGGATTCTCCTCAGCTCTGAAGCACATAACGAAAAATTGGAGCACACCCTGAGGTGAAGAAAAGAGGAGAAGAGAGAGGATGGGGTCAGGGGAAGGCTAGGTGCCGACAGCCAGCGGGAAAAGACTCTCAAACGATCCGAATGGTCTAATTTGATTCAAGAAAGTAAATGAGAATAGTCTAGTGTGGCAAAAATTATTCAGTCTGTCTTGCAATTTTATAAACCCTGGTGTTGCTTTCACTAGAAGAATGAAATGAAAATCGGAGTATGTAATCCGCTTTGCGTGCTACCCACAAGCAACCCTTCATCTCAGTGTGAGCTTCTGCTGTAAAATCTGGGTGCCATGGACTTTCCATGCTTTAAGCAAAAAAATCTAGTGGAGCTGAGAAAACATTTCCCCATGAGTATTTCAAAGGGAATAATTCAAACTATTCAGGACCTTCCCCACCTGCTTCATGTGTCCACTGCAGATGACAATCCCTCCCATCCCTTGGTGGGACCTCAGACCTGCCACCCAGGTACCAGCAGCCCTCCAGAGCCCCAGGGCTCCTGAAACCCTCCGGTCCCAGAGCACAGGAGGGGGCAAACACCCCCAGGGAAGCCCCAGGGCATCTGGCCTGAAAAGAGCTTGCAGGGATCAAGGTCTCGGGCCATGAGTGGGTTTGGTCAGGGACGTTCCCGTCACTTTAGAAATTACTCTGGGATTATTCTGGCTCCGCGTCTTCACTCTGTGGAAAGCACAACAGACTTTTTTAGCACTGTGCAAACAAAAAATACCCTGCTGAATGCTTTCCTACAGAAGCAAACCCAAGAATCCCTGGCCATGGCAAATAAGCAGTAACAAATCCCAAAGGGAGAGGAACAACCTTTACAAAGTGGTTCTCTCCTGATATTATTTTTAATTATCAAATGCTGTTTGCAGGTTAATATTTTATTTCCCTGTTATTTAACTTTTTGCCAACATCAAGTCATCCCATTGGCCTCATTGTCTGGAATTAAGCCAGTTCGTATTGTTTGAACTGAGTGAAATCTGATTTTATCTGATTATCTGCCATCAAAGCGAAGCTAGTAGCAGGGGTTGTACAATGACTTCTGTTTGCTGATAACTTTTTGGTTCTGCTCCTTCTCATCTGAAAGACAACAGGGTTATGCTTACCGCAGGAATAGTTCTTTCATAAGGAAGGCAAAATCGGGCAGCTGTTGCAGTCTGGGGGTGAAGAAACCTCTTTCACCGTACAAGGAATGTGTTTGTGACTCTCCTGAGCAGTGTCAGTGTGTCACTACTGCATTGTAGGACTTTGGATTTTGGTAGGGAAATAATTGTTTAGCTCATGCGTTGGCCTTTTAATCTTCTGATGAAAATTAATGATTGTTTTCAAAGTTGTACAGGCTTACGAAATACGTTTGGTGTGAGAGGGCTGCCTTTCTACTGCACCTCTCAAGGATTTGCGTATTTCCCATTGACCTGGTAAATGTGTACACTGTTTAAACTCCTTTAACAGCTATTTATTACTCCACGCTGTACTAAAATTGAGGATCATTTTATTAGACACTGTTCATAACAGTATAGGACATTCATGGCCAAAATGTTTGCTTTAATGGTCCTGCTCCTCTAAGTTATTTTGTCTCCAAATGCCAAATCCAGAGAAGTATTGTATACATCTAACTTCCTTTGCAATCAATAGGTGCTGCAAGTAGTCAAGACAAATCAGTGTTAGTTCCTAAATTGACAAGACAAATTGCCGTAGAGAGGAAGCATCATCATTCTGTTTTACAGATGGGATGGAGATGTGAAGTGGCTCAAGGTCATGCAGAAAATACTTCGGTGGAGCTGAGATCTGTACCGAGGCCTCATGAGTCACAACCCAGTCCCATTAAATGCAGCACAACTCGTAACTGAAAGGAAAGCCAATATAGTAAATAGGGCTGTAATAAAAATGCTGAACCTTTCTCCATCTTTCTTGTAAACTCTGAACTCAAATGGCTACACACACAAACTCAAGGGGACACAAAGTATTGTTGGTGGGTTTTAGACTACTTTACAAATTTTAGATGACCAATACTCGAAATTTTCCCCAAATTCCCTTTGATTTCAATCAGGAAAGGATCCATTCACTTCCAAAATGCTGTATCTACTCTATCATACAAATATAGTTGAAGAAAAGAAGGAAAAGTCATTCCTGCACTAAATTCATTAGAGACAATTTCTTTTCTGTTTGTTCCTACTTCTTCCTAGACCACTTCTGTAGGCTAATAAAACATTTTTGGCTTTGAAAATGGCTCTTTCATTCCAATATATTTCCTCTAGGTTTTTTTTCATGACCTAGGTTTGCTGCTTAAGAAGGCTGAGAATATTGTGAGAAGTACTATTTTGTTTCTTTTCCCCTGGGTTTGTACTGTACCTCTTCGAATAGTTTGTTGGGAAAAGTTCTCAAGGCAGCCAGATTACTGGTTTGTCTGACTTTGTCTACCAATTTGTTTCTTTGGATCTTTGTAGGTTTGTTCTGACTTTTTGGCTACTTTCTTCCTGGGTGAAACATCTTTCCTGTCACCTCACAGATGGAGGCTTAGTGTCGGACATTGCTGATGCCCAATCCACTACAAAAATGGATATTGTCTTTAACGCTTGGTCAGCACCGTGTATTGCTTGTTTAATGATTTTTAAGTTTAGTGAACTTAAGTTCAAAGTAGTGTATTCTACCTTCAGTTATGACCTTTACTAATTTCCTTGTGGCAGCTACAGTGTGTGTTTTGTCCTAAGTAGAGATTATTTATGGTGAAATCTGAAAAAAAGTGGATTAGTTTGAAGAATATTTTTCGTCTGACCTTGAAACACCGGTAAAACCATGTGTTAGTGCATGCAATTGTTTGTACAGCTTTTCTGGGAAGAGTTTTGTGTGTTAAGCTCTTAGGAGATTTACTTAATGAACGTATGTACTCATTTGCTTCTTTCTGACACACATTATTTTGATTATTCTGATGTCTATTACTTTGATTGCTGTGTTCACACTGCATGGCATCCATGGGGAGCCACAAGGGAATATTCTACATATTGAAAGGAAAAAAACTGATTGCCTAATCTAGTTGAGGGATTGTAGTAGTCTGCTCTGCTCCTTTTGCGGGTTTTATATTAATTCTTCGATTGAGAGCAAGTTTATCTTATTCCTGTATTTTGTTCACAAAGCAGCTTCCATGAGCTGGGTAGCAATTTATCTGCATACCACAATAATGTAATGCATCTCCTGTGGTAGCTGGACCATTTTACAACTCAACTGTCCTTTGACAGCTTTGTATGTTGACAGTTTCAGTAAATGGTCCCTCATGCGGTATCTTGCTAATGCCTCATCAGCTCAGTAGCTCCTGCACTTTCCATGAACTGGTGGACAGCCCAGCTTTTCCTCCTCCTTATGCTAATACAAAAAGGCATACCATTTTCCATCCTGGACTTGTAGTCTTACTTTTCATTTTTTAAATGGCTGATCAAGTTATGCTTAATTTGTCTGGGAAGGCAGAAATCTACAGAAAAAAGCTAGAAGATGATATGGAGACAAGAGGATTCTAAGAAGTTCCTGAATTAATAGCTCTATAATGAGTTTAATGGTAAAAGTGGAGAAAGACTTGGGATCTGAACTAGAGCATTTCTTTACAGAAAGGAGGCTGGTTTATGTCAGCTCCTGTTTGCGTCTCATCTCTGTTTAAAATTGTATTTTGCTGATGTTTGACTGTCATGCAAACTTTTCATTGAATTTTATCTTACTGATTTTCTATAGACCTATATGAAGAGCAAAGGGAGGTAAAACTCAGTCAATAGCTAAGCTAACATTTTGTTATTCATAACTTAATAATTTAAAGTTTCCTTAGAATTAGCTTTCTTAGACCTCACTGCATTAGTCAGATATGTTATTTGTTGATCTGGTCCAGCTACAAGAACAGGCAGATTTGCAAGCACCTTTCAGAGATTATTTTTAATAGTTGTCTTTGTCCCTTTCCTCCTATTATTTACTTTATAATCAACTATGGGTATGCTATAAAATTAGACGACTGTGGCTCAGACTCCCTCAATAACAGCATAGATACTCTGATTCACTCAGGCTACCTTATCATCAGTTCTGTTTTCTTAATGGGCTAGACAAAAAAAATATAAAAATTCACAGAGCCATTTCCTCTGTTCTTTTATTAGATGTTAAGATTAGAGCTAGCAACAAAGACATAAACAGGGTGAAATCTAATTAATTCCTTGTTTCTCTTTTGCAAGAAATACAAGGAAAATGAAGAGGAGGCTAGCTCCTACCCCAATGTACTTACAGCTCATTCTTCAAGTGCTAAAATATGTGGACATTTCATTTTCTGAATGTGTATAAAGAAGAATAAAAATAAAGGCAAAAGAAAGCTATCCTGCTCCTTTAGCTAGTCCATAACCACCCCAGAAGTTGTTTTTTGCTCCAACAGAGCCTTGTAAGTGCCAGTGGGACTCACACCCCATAACATTCCTGAAATATTTGGGCTTCTTTTCTCCTAAAATATCCTTTAAAAGTCTCACTCATACTTGTTGAATATAGGAATCTTCCAGTTTCAGATATTTGTCAGTCCCTTGCCTGGACTAGTTATTTCAATTGATCCTGTAAAAGAAATCCCTAATAAAGCACTGTGAACACTTACACTGGGAAAGCTGGAGTAGCTTGTAGCATTCCCAGCCTGGAGCAAAGATGCATTTTGTTCATCCTCCGCTCCCTGCGTGGGGTATCCGTGCAGGGACACAACCTGCCCTACCCGATGGGTCAGCATTAGCTGAAATGGCGGTGGGCAGGACTGGCTTGTGCCTGCCCTGCACCCACCTCCCAGCACAGCACTGGTGCCATCCTGCCCACTGCAACACACCCCAAAGGAGTGGAGGTTTGATACGTCCTTAAGATACCAGAGCCAAAGACTACGGCCACGTGGAAGAACTCGGGCTCGGCTGTGGAGGGCTGAAGTTCGACTTAATCCCTTTCCCTAGCTTGTGCTTGTGTGAGGGCATTAGACTTGAAGATACTTGAAGATGTACTTCAAAATAGCTGGATTCAGGTTGCAGGCTATGATCCCGGCACAAGCTATACATCTCCCAGAGGAGGTGTACAACTATTTTCTCCTTGCGACATGATTGATGCCTTGCAATACAAATAGCTTTGACATAAATCATAAATCTACTACCCGCCCCCATCCCTCCATTCTTCCTTTTTCATATTTTCCCAATAACTGATATCTTAGTCATGAAAATCACCCACAGTTATTCCTGCTGCTTCATAACGTCTGTTATCCGCTAACATTTCTTGTTCTGTCTGTTATTACCTATACTCTTTGCATGGGTGTGTAGACACTTTCTCTCATTAATACGCTCCTGACAATATTATTCATCTGCTGTTTCAAAACAACTTCATCTTCTGTCTCAGGTCTGAGCTTGCAGATTGCCTCCTGAGAATTCCAAGCATCCTCATTAAGTGCTGGCTGGATGCGAGGGGACCTGGCAAGCGGTGCCAGGTCAGCCCTGCACGGCTCCCAAAGACCCCAGTACAGAAACTACTCACAAGGTCAAGAACTGTGCTGGAAGGAGCTTCTTTACCACTCAGAAGGGCTGGTGGCAGAGACACCAAATAATACTTGGATATACGGTGATTAGCTGGAAAACAAGCTGTCTCCCAAAGTCTGTTTTTTGTGGTGGTATTGGATTTTATTTTTTTAAGACCTTTGAAGCAGTCAACTTTATTCTGGCTTCTTTTAATCAGGTTCTCTGAGAAATCCTTCCTGGTAATGAAGCACAGGCTTTCTGAAAGACCCTTTGGTGAGGTTCTCAGATTTAAAACCTTGCAGCTGGTCAGCACATGGGGATAAGGTATGCCTTTGACAACCTTAGCATATATTAATATTTATATTGCTTTCAGTGGGGCTAAACTGAATATAAAACTAAAATATTGCAATCCTGTAAAAGGTAGCGCAGATGACCACATGTGTGCATAAGCATAGGAAACATCATGTTTGGCCATCGCTGTTATCACTGCTTCATGTAATTATTACTAAAATTAGTGCTGCAGAAATGCCGTGGGAAGAATTATGATGATCGCAAAAAATACAGTGTACAAATCCACCGTTAAGTGGGATTTTTGCTCTGAATTCCATCAGGGGTTCACCCCTGTTGTAGCCCAACTCTGCACTCTGATTATCTGCATAACAGTTTATAGACTTTACGACTTCCCAGAGATAACCTACTTCAGGTTGAGTAACTGCTGTTGATCTACACAGGAAGGGTTGTTTTTTTTTTTTTTTGTGTGTGATTGCTTTAACAATTGAAAACAATTAAAAATTTATTTTCCCACTGAGACAGAACTGGGAAAAACCCAAAGTGCTAACTGATAGCCTGATATTTTGTTAATCACTTCTGACAGGAAAGATGTTGTGTTTTAGGATAGAGGAGCTGGATCAATCTCTTCTGTCACAGACAAGTGCCCTCAGAACTGGTCTATTGATTATGCCGGAGAGAATATCTTCAGATCTCTTATTTGAACTGTTTCAGTTTCTATTAGTGATTAAATACATCTTGGAATAAGGGCTTTAGTGTCAGTCTCCCATGTGTTCATCTGCTGTAAAGGTGTAAATACTGCAGTTGACAACAGGTTGATTCATTCTATGGTGTAATATATATTTGTGATTTATCAAAAATAAAAATAAAGTAATTCCAGTACAGAGTTAGGCAGGTAGATAGACTGATCATTCAATTGATCAATACATGTTCTTTTGGTCAAAACCATACACCCAAGTGCATCAGCCTCCAAACGCCTCCCTTCCTAGGATCCTAAGATGAAACCTGTTCCCAAAACAGTACAGGCCTTCTCAAAACTTGCACATTTCTATGAAAAGTTTCATTAACAGCATATAAAATAATCAACACTGAAAACTGAAAGTCCTGACCAGGTCTCACCCCATCACACTGATCAACACACTGATTTTCAACCGGTTTATTAATCAAAGGTCCTTTTCTGCAAAAAGCAAGCCATGGAGTAGCCTGTATCCCCTATTGTTTTATGCTTAAGAGAAGGCCTAAGGAAACTGGTTATTTTGTGCAAAGAAAACAAGAGAAAGTGAACTTAAATTTGGCTTTACAAAAATCACAACTTTACTGAAGGCAAAGGAGTCCTCAATTTGGGAGGCTCTGATGAGGGCCCTGGAGCTGGGGCAGCAGGTACCCGCTGGCCCACAGCAGGCAGCTAAACAGAGATATATTTGAGGAAATTCTGTATGAGGCGCTGGGGGCTGTTGCACTCACTACTTGTTACATGAACTGAGATCTGACCTCTTAAGAGCCCTCATAACTTAAATAATATTTTCAGCCCGTAAGACAGGCCTGGGAACACCCGTTCTCTAATATCAGAGGGTTTGAGCAAGGGGCTGGCGAGGCGTTCCCCCCCAGTCCAGTGCATGCAGCTGGGGATGAGAAAGGCTGCTCTGGGTCTTGCTCCATACCCATATCTAATAACTTCTTCAAGGCCACGAGATTATCCCTGCTGCTTAAAACCACCTTCATTTCCTAAAGTGTTGCCTAGCACTAAAGTGCACTGTTAAGCTGCTGCCATGTTTTTCCATTCTGGTAGAAATTATTGTTCTATATAGTTTGATTTTAAGAGTGCATTCTGGCATCCATTTGGGGAAAAGGCACTATATAAAAGCAAAATCAATATGAGGGACAGTTATATTTCCTGAGCTTTTTCATTAGCTATAAAATATATACATTCAAGAAGAGAGGGGGAAACTATGTCAGTTTTACCTAGACTGAAGGAGGACAAGACAAAGCACGGAGGAAAATGCATGAATGTGCCCTGGCAGGAGTATGAACTATGCAGCTCTGCTGGGCACAGGCAGATCTCTGCTCTCCCTACATCCGAACACTCCTGCAAGACACTGGCCTCTCCTGTGACTGGCATCAAGCCACTGGAAAAATACAGAAATAGATGTATTTTGGTAAATGAGCTGTTTGACTTGTTCTGTTTTTGTTAAAGCCAAACTGACCGTTGGCTGAATATTCACAGGGAAACTTTGCCTTTGCTCAGCACTAAGAATGAAAAGAAGAGCAATAAAATAGCGCTGAGGCAAATTCTTCCTCAAACCCCCACTGAACTCCACCCATGCTATCTTTTTCTTTCTCAAAGTATACCAAAATATTTTTCTTTCTACCTGAGCAGTCTGTCCTTTCAAGCATCCTTGGATAAACCTCTCATCAATTCATGCAGTATATTTTCTAAGATTTGCCAGCATAGAGCAGGAAAAAATTCTGAAAAACTGTAATCTATATTGCTACAATTATAAACTTAAAGATATTGTGGTGAATTTTTACCAAAACCAAATTGTTACTGCTTTAAGTCCAGCTGAACAATTAAAATTCATACTGCTATATTAGCCAGTGTTCTAACACAGGTCACTAAACCATAAGAGTAAGCATCTTATTTTAGCTTGGAGTAAAATTTGAAATCACAGCGTCTTTTCAGTACCAGCATGCAATTACGTGAGTGAGAAATTGCACACAAGCCTCTTTTTTTTCTCTTTTTAACATGGGCCTTCTATAATGGCATTTTCATTAGTAGGAAATACCTGGTGTCTGTAGAAAAATAATTTGTCCTGGATTTTTGAAAACTAAATTATCCCCTCTAAAAGATTAGCTGAAAAACACTGTATAAATTTATAAGCATTCCAGACAAAATACAAAGTTTTGCTTCTTTCTGGTGACCCCTAGTGATCTATTTTGTGAGAGAGTTCCAGAGTGAACCCAACAAGTTATTTATTTCTGAAACTCAGATAAGGCATCTGGAAGATTTTATCAGTGTGATTTTCCCACTACCCCATAATTCAGGGAACTGGGAAATAAAGGCCCAGAAAACATATCAGAGTGTGATTGCTCATTTGAAACCCAAGTGAAGCTGTGAAGGAACGTGCGAGCTGACAATAACAGACAGCACCAAAGAGCAGAAGAGCTTTTGTAGGACAGCCCCTGCGTAAAATTGGTCCCTTGGGTTTAACATACCACTTACACTACGTGATTACCATCAATAAGTTCTACGTATATCTTCTCATGTTTTTCTTTTTGCCTTATGCTCTCCGTTTGGTTATTCACAGAAACCCCCATCCTGTTTTGGCTCTCTTAGGGCTCTCAGGGAGGTAAGATAGTGAAGCAAACCAGAATTGGGCTGCAAAACTAGGGGAAAAGTAGCCATTAAGTAGAATTTTATTTTTACTATCACAGATACCTGGCATACAGATCAAAACTTATTTCAAACCCATTTCATGAAGATGCCTCAGAAATACGTCTCTCTCGCTGTTTGCACGACCATTATATTATATGACTGCAAGGTGTAGCTTGTTGAACATGTAATTTCATCACGAGAGAGTGCTCCTTGCTGTGCATACACTGCTGCATTACAGGAAAGGTTTGGATTAAAAAGAACAAGCCTCCAGCTAGCGCTGCCCTGCTCCTGCAATTGTACATTGTGTCTCATACAAATAAGAGACATTTGTCCACCCGATTCGTTCCTCTTGGCTTAATAATTGTAGCGTGAGCTTTAGCAAGATGTTTTGGTGCTGTCACTGTCCCAGGACTCTGCTTTCCTCCCACCCTGCCCAGAGGCCACCTTGTCCCAGCACCTGCTGTTTCCAAGTCTCCAGCTCCCACTCGGTCTTTTCCTGGGCAGGGGTTGGAGCTTGGACATTTTGTCTCCCCTAGCACCCTTCTTCCAGGGGCAAGGGGTAGGAAAGCATTTCTGGCTTCATCTCGAATTGTAGCAACAAGGTGGAACTCTACATTTTTAGTAGTCCTTTTGCACATCTCGGTGTCCTCCTCAGACAGTTGAGTTTTGGGTTGATAACAAGTAAGATGGAAGAGTGCGTCTCATTTCTTACACAGGGATCTCATGTTATGAACCCTGTCATACCATGTTAAATTCAAGGCCATTGGTCCTGTCCAAGTCTGTTGATTTTCACTAGGAATAGACCAGTCACACAGAGAGCTGAGTTTGGCTCATTTTTGCATTGTAGCAGCTGCCCTCAAACCCATTTTCATTAAAAAAACATTGAGACCAGCCTTACGACACAGATTCCCCTTGCATATTTTTTTCATTGCTTCTTGCAAATCAAACTATTGAAAAAATAACATTCATCTTCTGAATATTTTGATTGCTAATGTGAGGAAAGGCAAGAAAATTTCCTTTCTGTTTTTATGGCAGAAAGATTTATCACAGCTTGCTAAATTCTGGAGTGATTAAGTCATATTAAAGACATAATGAAAACAAGCATTTGATTTCTGGCCTCTGAAGTTTTATACTTGGTTCAAGACCACATTTTGATCCCGAATGTGATAATATTTCTTCACTATAATACAAATATTGCTCTCCTTCCACAACTGGTCTCAGTGAAGTCAATAAAATATGCAGACGAGAAATGCAAGCAGCATTTGGCTCAATATAAAGATTGATAATGTAACCACCTAAAAAAATGCTTTTTATCATCAGAAGTCTCCCCTGTTTTTTTATAGTTTTCATGGAGCAAAATAATCCATCATACTTGAACTTCATGCATGTTCCTGAAGCCAACAGTTAGTACAAGTCAATTTTTAATTATGATATTTTTATAAACCTACAATTTATTTCCTGATTTTGTAAAACACTTTAAACAGCAAGTCATCGATATAAATTATGTAAATCTCAAGTGACCCCAAAGTCATTAATCTGACTGGATTTCACAGTGAAACATAATATAGCAATAACCCACTAGGTCTCCATCTGACACCGCAGAGCAGCAAAGATGGCTACAGCAGTGATGAACAATGGGAAATCACCATTCTGTTCTAGACTAGTGTGATTTTTAACCTCTTAAATAAAATGCCCATTGTGTTCAGAATACTTGTTGCACTCTCACAATTAGGGCCAAAGGAAAATGGGCCTGTTAACTCTGAAGAAGAGAATAAAAGGTTATCATCTATAGCACCGTGCAAAGAGCAACGAACCCCTACTTGAAAATATTGAGCTTTACAGTCAGCCTGCCTGTGAACTTGCCCTCCTGCAGCTGCGAGGCAATCTCGCCTCTCCAGACCCGACACCTGTTTCTCTCAGTTAAGCCACTTTGTGCGTGCTTCCTTTAAAACCTCTTTTTTTTGGTTTTCCAGCTGTTCTCCCTTTTGGTGGCCACCTCAGTCCTTTCCAGCCGCTATCTCTTTAGGCACAGCTGTGCTGGCTCCATCCTCATCTGCTGGCAGCAGCCTTCTGCCTTCCCTTCATTTGTGTGCATGGACATCGCTTGTATCCTTGTGGACTTAATGCTCTTAAAATACCATTGAAGTATGTAAAGGATGAGAAGACGGCACGGGGATGAGCGAGGATTTTTTTTTGCTTTTGCACAGGAGAGAGACTCACAGGATTTAGCTTTTATCCTTCACTAAAAAGAGCACTTCGTGTGTCTCGGTATTTTTTTCTTTTAAAAGTATGATGTGGTTATTGTCTGGGTCTCAGCCTCCATGAACTAACATTGGCCAAGTTCATGTAGACCAAAAAGAAGAGGAACTAGTAGAAGGCAAAATATCCTGGCTGTTAGACCTTTCCAGCTTCTCTTGCTTTCTACGCCCTTTCTTTCACTTTATGGAAGTTTGTACAGGAGACCAGCAGGTGACTGGAAGCAACTGCAGCATTTTAGGGTGTTTCCTAAAATGTAGTTGCAGCGTAGAGCAGGATGGCTTAAAAATAATCTGATGACATTTACCTTTCCTAGGGGACAATTCCTACATACTCTGTTCTTTCCTTAGCACTTGAAATAGTTTCTCTTCCTATTTACAGAGCAAGATATACAGTCTGTACTTCAGTTCATATTTTTTGAACTTCATATGCTCTTCTCCATATTAAAACATCTCACAGGCAAATGCATATCCTTATATACACTTCTTATATTAACCCAGTTACACGCTGGCAATAAAATTCCATAATAAGAAATAAGAGCTCTCATTGCACATTCACAAAGCCCTCCAAAGAACAGAGGAAGAACAGACCGTAAGTCTCATAAATCCAGCTTAATTTATTCATAGTAAGAGTCTACAAATCAGACATTTTTATATTCCAGGATATTTATGATAAGACGGTGAATATATACCCCCCCAACAATAATTCAATAATTGATGATAAAATAACAAAATAGATAATAGTTTTCCAAATTTTTTTATTAAAAAGTGAAATATTATAAACAGTAATGTGGCCTGTAGGCATTAAATCAAATCTGCAGTGGGTGAGGGCAAGAATAACATTTCAAAACTTTCAGAGCTCTCTGATCCCCTGAACCAGAACCTTCCAGCTTCACTGCTTCAGTAGCTGCAGTAATATGCAGATATTTTCCCTTGATCAAATATACCCAACCTGGGGGAGAGATTCCGTGCACACTCTTTTTCAGTCTCCAGATGGTTTTTCAGGTGTTACAGCCACAAGAGAAATGGGGTGGTCTGCTAGAGCTGTCAGTCCAGCCAGCGTGGGTGGACGTATCTTTGGCTTTTTGCAGGCCACACAGAGGAGGACTTGTTTTGGTCACACCTGGGTTCTAAGAAGATATACTGGAAAGAGGATTTGGCAATGCCACCATGCAGAGCACCTTCAGTTATATTATAAAAGCCCCTTCTGTACAAAACACATCATTGCTCTTGCTCAGTCCAAGTCCCTTGCTATAGAGGCAGCCATCAAATCCATCCTAGAAATATTTTGCTCAAGCCATCTAGGTCTTCGCTTTTCCATAGGTAGAAATTCCCTATTTTCCAGCCCAAGTATTTTCATAGAAGTTGCTCCTAAGGCAGATGTTCTCACAACGTTCTCCCTTAGCCTGCAGAGTTCCCTTCCCCGCTGTGTACGTATCAGCAACATGAAATGCATCCTCAATCTCCCTTTTGCTAGGCTAAGCAAATTAATTTTAATCTCTACTTAGAAAGCGAGCTCTTCATTCCCCTGATTATCCTAATAGCCATTCCCTCTGCTTGCACAAATCTGAACATGCACACAGGGATCCAGATGAGGTCTATACAGTGGCATTAATTTAACTGTTGCTCTCCTGTATTTTCAGCACTGAAAGTAGCTTTTCACACTACAGTGGAAACAGTCACCTTGTGATCAGATCCTATATCCTTCTTTTATTGACCCAATTCAATTGTTAATCCTCGGCTTGCTAATGTACTGCTCTGCCCTGGAAGTATTCAAGTCTCATTTGTATGTGAACAGGATTTAAAAGGGGGGTTGGAGGTGCATACTGGATTCAGTGGTATTTGTTAGAGAAAGGAGGAAAACGAATGTGCAGCAACAAAGGAAATTCTGTGACTCAGCTAGAAAGGTAAAAAGCAGGAATCCAGAAAATATCAGTCTTTTGAGATAATAGCTTTCAATGTTCAGCTATTCTTCACCAGTTCCCTATCTAAAGCCTCTGTGGCACATGCTGATGAGAGAGAATTCGACCCGCAGAGCCTGGAAGGAGAAAGCGATGTACACTCTAGGCCCACTTTTCAGCTGCTTAACAATTATGAATGCTTTTTGTTGATCATATAGATTAGGAATCGGGCAAACAGGACTTTCCTACCTGGGAGGAAGGTTCTGATTTACAGTATTTCTGCTTATGGTATGTATTACTCCTGTTTAAAATTGTTCAAGTGTGTGTCAAGGTCAATCTTCCATGAGGACAGAGTGGCCGACAATGCAAAACTGGTGTTTGCATGATTTCGTGCAATTATGAAATTCTCCTGCTGCTCTCGGGAGTTACACACATCAGATCATTTCTGCCTTGCTCTTTCCTATTTAAGTCATCGTGAAACACTCAAAAAAATGTAAATGCAAATGAAGATCAGCCTGCTTCCCGCCTGACAGCAGTTTACAAAACTGATAGTGAATCTCTTCACAGCTCTGCCTTTTTTTTTTTTTTTTTTTCCGGGCACCCTAGTGAGTCTATCTTTCTCTAGGAAAGATAAGGCATCCAGCCTGGTTTGTTAAAAGTCAGCCTAGCGAGTAACATGCAGCACCACCAAAGCCCACGTGTTTTTCGGGCCTCCGCCTCCCAGAAGAACATGCCATCTAAACGTCTAGGAGGGACCAATCCTATCTCATTCTTCATAGTCACAGTGGGCTTTTATAAAAACAGAAGGCACCTCATGGGGCTTGGAGAAGGAGGACAGTAATCCCATAGCCCAGATGGCCTCGGCGGCCACCACGGTCCCCTGCCCCTTGCTGTGCATGAAATACAGGAAAGTCGGGCAAAATATAGATGTGTTGGAATCGAATGGCTTTTTTCTAGAGTGAAAGGAACAGGGGCTTAGATACTGATTTTATCCAAGACCTGTAGGAGAAGATTACTTACTGCTGTCTGGTGTCTGCAGAGAGCCACAGTCTTGCTCTCACTCAGCCAAATGAGGCACTGGCGTTCACGCTTTGTTTCAGTCTTCAGCAAGCATTCACAATTAGCGTAAGGAGAGTAATACTTATGTATTAGTTTCTGTATTTGTCTTGAAGAGGCAGACGGATAAAACTAAATAAATGTCAAGTGTTAGACCACGGGACTTAATGTGGTTTTGGAAACAGGCAACAGAAGTTTTAGTTGCATACAGAAATATTTCAAGATCATTGAGATCACTTCCATCTGATGCTAATGACTGTGGTTTCCCAAGTCAAACCCCAGAATTTACAGTTAGGCTCAGCACCCATTTTGCTTAGACCACTTCTTATGAGCAGTAATGACCAGTAATGAAACAGTCAAAAGCCCAGGTGGCTCTCCTGCAAATGTACATTTTAGAGTCTCGAGACCTGATCCTGCAGCTGCCAGCTTCACCCTGAGAAAACCATTAGCAGCTGGCTTCATGTCTAGAAGAAGAAAATGAAATATGCTGCATTTTCACAGCCATCAATCAGCAGATGCGGTGCCAGGAAAGCTTCATAATGATGCAGATATTGCCAACTGACTTTGCAAAAAAATGTTCTTTTCAGGAGAGAAACATGTAGGCAAAAACCAAGAGATGATCTCAGCGTACAGTTGTGTGCGTGGGGTAGTGATCCCTTTCTTATTTGGACAGGGGTGGGGGACTGAGAGCAGAAAGCACCTCCCCTGCCAGAAGTGCCAGTGCTCGCCCTTGTCCCTCGGGGCAGCAGCAGGAGCCGGAGAGCCCCTTCCTCAGCACCCTTCTGCACCACCTCGCTGGAGCTGTGGCAGCGGGCTCGTCCCCAACCCAACGTGATTATAGACGAGTGACTTTGCTTGCCTTGCTGAGCTTCCTGTTATTCTTTTTATGCAGAAAGTCCTAAGAGCAGAAAACCTTAAAATGAAAAATAAAGTTATGCGACGGATGCAAGTAAACACGGTGGGGAGCAATACAAAATTATTAATGAAGAAAATGTTACTGTTTGGGGTTTGTTGCTTTTTTTCTCTTAACGTTCTGCAAAATGACTGAAAGCTACCAGCAGCATTGCTGCTCTTAAATGTTGTATTTCCAAAGATTTGTCTGCATGTACCCCTTGTTATTATCTTTACTGACTTCCTGACAGAGATACTGAACCGTCTGGCATGACTCATGCTGTGAGCAATCCTTTTGTGAGAACTGAATGAAAACAGGCTGATAACAAGGGCGATTTCATTAAAAAAAAACAGCCAGGTGACTGGTTACATGGGACGTTATTGAAATTATGCATGCAGAACTCTATCATATCATTTTAGATCATGTTTTCCATGGCACAGGAGAAAGTATCTTTATAAGCTCAGTGGAGAAAGGTTGGAGATGATTGAAGTAAAACAGCAGGAGGAGGCTGATATGATTAAGTCACATAGCCAACTGCCCATGTATAACACAGTAATGGAGGTGAAAGTAGAGGGCAAACTAAAATTAAGTCGAAAGGACACAGGAGACAAAAGGCTACACATATAGGACAAGGAGAGGATGCACGATGAGCTGATTTGTACCGCAGGTAGAGTGCAAAATTCCCATGTCCTGTGTTTAGATATTTCCTGTTAATATTGATGCAAATGCTGTGCTAACTAGTGCTGGAAGGGACAGTCTGTTTAGCAAGCATGCATGGAGAGAGGCATGTTTAATTAATTTCACAGTCATGGGCAGAGGGGTCAGATGACAGCCTGTGAGTAAAATCCCCAGCAGCCAGACTGGACAATAGGAGAAAAAAAAGAGTGTTTGGGAGAAAACCAGGGTCAGCTCTGGACCCACTGTTATGATTGTTCAACCCGCTTCAGCACAAAATAAGGTCTTCATTTTGCTACAAGCCACCAGGTAAGAATATCATTATTGTAGGAAATCTTAGTTGCTACAAAGACAACATAGTCTAAATTGTTCCCTCTGGGTAGAACGATGCTAGGTACAAGTCACAAAACAGCTGGTCATATAAGCCATAGGGCAACCAGGATATCAGCACCGTAGTGCTCTCCAAGGAAGAAGTGATCCATAAGAAGTCATTAGAAACTTCTTCAGTTTGGTGCAGAGGCTGTTGTGGGTCACATCATGTCAGGTCGTCATTTGGTCCCCAGCAATCTCAAGCATATACATTGGCAGAACAGAAAGCTTGCAAGGATCACTTTTGCTAGTCATCTTCCTGGAGCTTTTCCAGTTTCTCGTGGCTTTGTTTCAGCCTGAGGCTGGAGTTCACTTCAGAATAATTTCCATTAACAATTTACATCGTCGCGTACACTCACAAAGAGTTGTGCAAGTCACAGTTACCTTCTCCAAATGTTTCCAAAAGACAGCAAGACTGCCTGGTACAATCCTGCAGTCATCAGGCATGATAGAAGGGGCTGCTGGAAATTCCTATAAATTCACGTAGTCACTAAGAGGATGTTATTCTCTCCATCTGTGGATAAACCACTACAAAACCAGAGAACAGTAACAGGGTGCTAGCTACAATCCCAGGCAGGAGTGAAAGATCTGCTTCCAAGGCAAGGAAGCACTCAGTGCCTTGGAGAAGCCGACAGGACGCTACCCAGCACGTGGGGCAGAGCAAATATTTCACCTTCCATTTATCAACACACAAAGTTGTGATGGGAAGCGCTCACAAACCAGGAAACCCCAGAGCTCAGGTTGTTTGTGCTGCCTTAATTTGCTCCTTGTGCTTGCAAATTCTAATCCCGTCTCTGTGGCACGACCACACACCGATTTGCTCGAGGACTGGCACTTCCTTCAGTGCCCAGGATGGATGGCACTCCGTGGCAGAGCAGTGACCCCGTATTTCATGTCATTCTTATTTGTGAGCACATGGCTTTAATGCGTGTATGCCACAAAGTAGCAAAAGCCATCTTGGAAGTGCCATTCATTTCCTGATAGGCTTTTTCCTGCTTTATTATAGTACCTGGGTGCTTAATGCGCAGTCATTAATTTACTTTCACAGCCTTTGTGGGGTGAAGGGCAAATATTATTAATGTTATCAAGGCAAAGGAAAGTAGCGTAAGTCCATTAACAGGGAAGGAGAGCAGGTAAAATTACATAGGGAATACAGATGCATTTGAAGTCTGTGTTGCTTCTGTCTTCTCAGAGAAATTTAAATACAATCAGATATTTAGCACAGTTCATTTCAAGATGGTAATAGGAACACAAGGCTCAAAAAGAAGAGGGACAGCTAAAAATGGATATAGCCAAGTTGTCAGTAACTGCAGAATCCACCTTAAGTAGTAGCCAAATCCTTATGTGAATCATCAAAAATTATCTTCAAAAACTTACGGAGAACCTCTGAGATCCAATGAAGGACAAAGAGAGAAGAACAAATTCAGTACTTAATGTCAAAAAGTGAAGAAAGGATGAATTGAGAACCCACAAACCAGACAGACTACCTTCAATGCAGGTTCCTAATGACTCGCAACTTGCAGAGTTATTAGGAAAAATTAACAAGAATAAAATTTGTCACTGAGGGTAGTGCACATAAAGCACAGCAACTCATTAGATCTGTGCACTTGGTCTTGAGAGGCCGCAGCTGGAGTACTATGTCTAATTTTGATCATCATACTTAAAGAAATTAGAGGCAGTTCAAAAAGGGAGCAGCAAACCTAACAAAGGGCCTGGAAATATGACCTGCAAGGAAAGTTAAAAGGAATAGGCTTGTCTCAGAGAAGAGAGCACTGAAAGGGGTTGCGTTTAGTCTTCTAAACTAAGGCAGCAGCTGGTTATTCCCCGTATCCTTGAACGGCAGAGGAAGAGGGAGAGCGGCCTGACCTCGGCACAGGCGGAGGCTGGACGCTTTCTAACCGTGAGAGTTGTTTGGTGGTGGGACACTTGTCCGGGGAGATGGGCGTCCACAAAACTCCCCTCACCTGGAGCTGAGAAGGGAACAGGCAAACCCCACAGGTGGGGGGCTTAGCAGCATGAAAACCTGCCTCGGAAAAGGGGAAAATAAATAAGGTGATGGGAAAAAGCCGGCGTGGATTTTTAAGAACTAATTGCGCTGTATGAGCCCCTTTCCTTCTCTGACAGCGCTACTGTTCTAGCGAGTGAAAGGCAAGTGAGAGGTGGGATGCGTCCTGACTTCAACCGGCATCTCCAGGCCAACAAGTCAGTGGTTTCAGGGACAGGGGAATGGGACTAACAGTGTCCCATCTGCTGAGGTGTCCCATCTCTGTACCCAGGGCTGCCCAAAGGGGAGCCAGGCACAAAGCTGCTCTCCTCTTCCATGTCAAGTGCAGAGACTTTTTTTTTTCTCACTCTTTCACACTGGAATGAAACAAAACCCCTTTGAGATTTTTAGTAAAAGCACTTAGAAAGAGAGGGAAAGAGAGAAAAAGATCCTTTTCCCCTCTCCCCCTTCTCCCTCCCCACTGATCCCCTAATAGCCGTCGGCCCAGGAGATAAGGGCATTAATTTGAGAAGTTTTGCTCAGGCAGACCCAGAGCAGAGCCTGAGCCTCTCGTTTTGTGGTTTCTCATGTGCTTTGATTTTTCCAAAGAGCAGAGCTTCCTCCCTTTTCTTTTCTCCTTTTTTTTTCTCCAGCAATTCCATACTAAAAATCACACAATGATAACTTCAATGGAAAAACACACTTCTGTGAAAATCTCAGCTGTGGCAAGTCAACATTTTCCAACAGAAAAATTTTTCATCAGAAAGCTCATGGCCAGCTTCGACATCGAGATCTCAGCAGCAGCTAAGCTTTAAGTGCCTCATATTTCTGCATATCAGGGTCATCAGTCAGGCACCCACAAAACGAGGAGCATAAAAGTAATGATCACCTCTGACATGGCTGGAGTGACTTATCTGGCATGGCACAGGCCCCCGTGGCAGCCGTATCAATCACCTCCTCGGGGCAGCATTCTCAGAGTATTTTTTTCCTCCAAAATATCAATACTAGCTAACATTTTTTAAACACTGTCATCCATTTCAGTCAATCTTATTCTTCATAATTTGAGTCTCTTCCTATTGGGATAGTTGGAGTGCATTTCGTAGTATGAAGTGTCAAGAGAACAACCGCATGAAAGAACAACATCCTTTCCCTTGCCACTTATATTTGTTTGCCTGAGAAATATGTGCAGTAGCAAAATATACACATCCACCCAAGCAAGAGAGTAACGGTTCGGATGCACCACCACATACTAAGCATCTCTTAGACATACTAAAAAGGTCAACATTCAAAATCTCTGCATGACCAGAGATCAGATTTTTAGGTAGTTTGATCTTGCTACCCAACCTTCTATTATTTTTTTCCTCCTTCATAATATTTAGATTATTTAGATTAAATCTTAATGGGTAAAGCTACTGCTTTTCTATCTTACCCATGCAATTGCCTTAACTTATTTATATGCAATAATCTCACAAAGAGCTTATACTTTTCACTTTTATCAGCCAGAAAGCATACTGGAATTAACATCTGGTATCTTACTCTATTCACTTTATACTGATTCCAAATACTCAGGGGCAAGTAGTTAGCAGACAGAGAGTAAAACAAGCATGTAAATTCCATGCCAAGCCCTAAAGAGACACGGGTGTGAACAAGCCCCTCCTTGTTGTTGAGCAACAGGGGACTGCTCAGAGCCCTCTCCTCAGAGGGACCCTGCAGATATTCCCCTGGGGCAGCACCTGAGGCCCCGAGCAAAAGAATCTGCAAAGTTTTCAGGGAATTTCTGGGAGCTGCTCGGAAAGATAAGTGCTGCATCAAAGCAAGACATTCTGCTAAGAGCGCAGACCAAGCAACGGTAACATCTCTAAAGTTCACAAACGTTATCCCACGTGTGGAAAATGAGATTGTGTATAATCTGTGGTGTACGTTGTTGAATGCGGGCGGATTACATGACCTTCTGCAGTCCTTTCCTGCCCGATTTGCTTTGACCTTTTATTGCATTGCCGAAATGTCCCGTAGTTCCTCGCTCCTGGCTCAGGCTAGACCTCAGGGCAACAGGGACAGGCAGTCTGTTTTCCCCACTGTATTTCTCTCTTTCTCCTTCTAGCAAGGTTTTGTCTCATAGACAGGAATTTTTTTCCCCTGTCAGTGTAAGAGGGGCTAACTTAGCTGTAGTATTCATTTTACTTGGGCCAGAAGAAATGATTAATCGGTTTGTTTATTCTCTTTAATCTTAACATTGTCTGTTAACAGCTCCAACTCCTACTTGATCTGGCAGAAGAAAATCAGCTCTTACTTTAGCTATTATACATACATATACCTATCATAAAAAAGCGGAAAAGCAGACTCTTCCACTGTCTCTCCATATATCACATGCACACACATATATGATCACACCTCCATTCTTTACATCCTGCTCTCCTGGGAAAGGAGACTTAGCTTAATGATTATTTGCAGAGCCTTTTGCAAAGAGCTGGACTGCCGTTTCTCATGAAATCACAGCCAAAATAACCTGCTGCTGTAAGAAATCTTTGGCAATGCAAAAATACTGCAAATTGTTATTGCAAATAAGATTCAATCTGTATAAAAATCTATGTCATTCCTGGCTATACCCATGATGCCCATGGACTATCCTAAGAAAAGGCTTACCTTGAAAGAGAAAATGTCATTTTTCCTACCTTAGAAGAGGATTTAAATGATGGGACACATTCCAAGAATAGGTCTGGGAAGAAAATATGAAAGCTGCAGTCCTATGATCAGAGTGATAATGTTTTTGGTCCCTGATTAAAGAGAAATATTCAGCTTTGATGTACTCTTTGTAGTCAAGGACTCATAATGAATAAGTAACAAATATCAAGAAATGAGTTTGAGAGAAATACAGAAACTAACTGTTTCAGATGGTCCCTTCAAGTCAGACCTACATATATTACCCACATTGGTGACTGACACCCTAATGGCAAATCAGACTTGCTGGCAACATGAAGAAATTTGCATTGTGGCTAAGAAGAATTGCAACCTAAAAGGGTGCAAAAATGTAGGAAGGGCAGCTGTCTCTCAGGACACCTGAAGATGAAAACTGTCTTGCTGTTGAAGAAATATGTAAAAATATTGCTGGTGACATGGATCCAGAGTGTTTTGGATGCATAGCTAGGGGAGCTGTTCATTTATGTGGCTGATCACTACAGTACGGGAGAGAAATCAGAATTAGACATCCTTGCTTGAGGTAGAGGACAGGGAAATATCTCCATTATAGAAGGACCGTCAAGAGACCAAAGTGGCCTCCCCGCTTCACGTCCCCATGCAGATTCTGTAGCAATAGTTTAGAGATAAGAAGGATTATCATGAAAAGCAGTAGGCTGACCCTCTTTTCAGACTGTTCATGCCAAAATGCCTCTGTGCTCTTTACACTGGATAATCAGGGTTGGGATAAGTGCCATGCCAAGACACACTTCATTCTTCTATATATTTATGCTGTGTGCATGCATTGCTTTCCTGATGCCAATGCAATAGGAGCTGTGTAACTTCCAGCTTGTTATGTGATGCGCTCTTGCAGGAGACCTGTGTTTTGGATCTGGCTGTTCCACAGTCAGAATAAAAAGAATAAAAAATAAGGGCTCATCCAATAGAGCAGGTCATGTGAATGAAGGCAATTGAGATAGGAAAAACAAAAGCACAGAGATCTTGCTCCTTGGAGCAAACCCAATGATATGAGTGCCTTCAGGAGCGTGTTTCGAGTGAACAGAGCTTGGGTTAAAATGGCATTGGCGACACTTTTCTCTACATCAGAAAGATCTACTGCAGTTTCATTTTGAACATGATAAACTATTTGGCCTAGAGAAAAAGACACCTATTTTTCTAGAAGTTGAAATATCTCCTTTCAACATCTTTGCAAATGAAATGACTCGATGCCTCCTGTTTCAAAGACATTTAATTTCAGGTTGAAGAGAAGTTTAGTCTGACTTTCAATTATTATTAGTCTTTTTTTGTGATTTTAGAGATTCTATTTCTCTGGAAAAACTGAAAGGTTTCATTTTAGATTGAAATAAGTCACTCTTCCTCACTGGACCAGTGAATTGCAAATCATCTACTTACTAAATTTTCCATGTGCTGGTAACATCTACTCAACAGATGTCTTTTTCAAAATTTACTACAGCACAGTATTATATCTGTGTCTTTCTGTCCCTCCTACATGCAGTCTTTTCCTTTCTGCTTTGCTCTGGGTGCTGTCTGTACTTACATTATTGCAGCAGAAAAATGTAGAACATTAGCAACTGTTAATCCTTTTATACCTCAAGTCTTCACATGTTTGGCCAGCTCTGCTTCCCATTGTGTCTGTCTCTGGAATAGCCTCAAAATTCCAGATACAGCAAAACAACCCAAAGTGTATCTTGGTCCCATGGTACTGCTGGAAGGCTATTTTAGAATTAAGATAATTCAATGGTTTAAGTGTGTTTCCTGGATCCCTAGGAGCAAACTTTTATCCCGGTTTGCAGGGATTTAGCCATTCAGTTGTTATTAATATTGAACCATGCTGTTGAATCTGCACGTTCTGTAAGGAAATAACCTAGATTTTTGGCTTTCCTTTACACTAGACACTTATTTCAGCAAATAATAGAAAGGATGAAACGAAACTTGTCCTCAGCCTACAATTTTACAGTGGCATGACAGAGAAGGAATGAGAGGCTAAAAAATAGCTAGCAAAGATCTTCACAGTAAATTTGGACCCTGGCTTTTCTTTCACACCACATTTGAAAGTAATATGTGGGGTAAAATAGAGAGTTACTGTTCCTGCCAAAAGGGTAATCTGAAGGTAGGTGGGTAAACTGTGGGGGCTGAAGTAAAAAAGAGGAAAATAAATGCATCTCAGCCCTGTGATCCTAGCATGATTCACCTTGGCAGGCCTGAACATTGGGTCTTCTCATGTTAGTTGAACAGAAACACACTGTCGGCAATGTGCTTTGAATGAGAGACAATAAGCCTTGTGCTGCATACTTCTGTTGATGGAAAGCTGATTTTTGGACTGCTGAGACTGAAACATGCCAGACGTTATCAGCTGCAGAATTAGTCTAGCCAATGCAAAAGACTCCAAAAAAACCTAATCCAAATTCTAACCTAAAAAAACAAAAAAAGCAATTCAACACCAATTCTTAAAAAAAAAAAAAAAAAAAAAAGAAAAGGATTAATTAAAATCAGGCAGGTAGGGAAATTATTTGAGAGGCATGATGGTGCTATTTTTGACCACCCTTTGTCTCTGAACTTTATTCACAACAAACCTCATTTTAATTGTAAATGTTGCTTAAGTAACATGGACGAAAGTGAGAGTCCAGTAAGGATATTTAACCATACTGCAGTGCAGAATAAAGGACCTGGCCCACCTCTAAAACAAGTGAATGCGCTTACCCAAAGCAGTTCAGCTTCGATAGTCCACGAGGAGCAATTTTCCTTGCTGTACAGCATGTGGACCAGAAAGGCAGGAGGGCAGGAGCCACCACAACCAGGAGGCTGAGCGGCGAGATGCCTAAATTCCCACAGTGAGACTGGAGCAAGTGACAGCACATAAACCTTGTCCTTTAGGGACTCTACAGCGGTCTTACCCACTTCTCAAGTCTCATCTGTGAAACCCTCTTCCACAGTAAGTGTTTCTGTCAGAAACTCTCTTCCCTAGAACAAAAAAAGGAGACATTTCCCATCTTATTATAGCCAATAAGCAGAGGTTGGGGTAAAGAAACTGGTTTTAATACCCCACGACATGGTTTCTGCTCTGCAGGGATATCATGAGGCAGCAGAACATTTTGGTATCAGACCTGTAGATTTTCTTGATGAAATTATGCATTTTATAAACATAATTGATATGAATTGGTGCAAAGAAAAATAAAAGGAAGGGAAATAGCTTTGGAAGCTGACAGAGTTAGCTTGTTCTTATTTATAGTTAACAATATATAGTTAACAAAACTATATGGAAGAGCAGTTTCAGTGGGAGGGAGATCTGCCATGGAACACCCAAGTGCTCAGGCCATTGCCCCAGCACATGGCAGACCTGGTTGCAAGCCAGGGAAAACCAGCCAGCTCCAGATCTGCCAGCCGAGACAAACCCAGCCAAAGATATCCCCAAGTCGGTCCCCCTCCTCTCGCCTGTTTGTTTGCATTTCACTGCTCTTCTGCCGGGTCTATTCTGCAGACTGCGCTCTGAGCACATCCAGTACCTCTCTGAGCATATCCACAGCTTTCAAACGATATTTATACAACTGAATTCAACATCAAGGCTAAAAAAGGTTAATGGGATCCTCATTTCCGAATGCAGAAAGATGAACGTTGTGGGGGATAAAAAATAGCCTTCTTGAGGTCACCTATGAATAAATGTGAACAGGTGTAAGGTCTGCACAGCAGCATATGGCACCACCACTTCTCAGTCTATCACAGGCAAACCCCTCTTTTATTAATGGCCTGACAGGCGTGTTATTCAAACTGCGGGGTTAAAAACATCATTACATTTCTGTAATATTCCACCCACACAGTGGATACTGTAGGAGATGCAATAGTCAGTCTTGCACGTGGGACCACAGCTGACTCTGGCACTGGTTTGGAGATGTAGGTGCACAGCGTGCCTTTTGAAGTGGCATATACCTGCTTTAGCGGGAACTAAACCTTCTCGGAACTGGGTTAACAGTAGAAAACAACAGAAGTAGAGCTTCCATGCTAAGATTTAGCTGTGTGTGTTTGTGCAGGATATTAGCGCATGCCACACGAATCTACCTATACAAACTCTCTGTTCTCTAAACAACTCATAAAACACAACACAGAAATGACCAAAGCCTGACATTCACCACGTTTCACATAATCAAATTTTACAAGTTTCAAAAGCAACTCAGCAAAGATGGCAAATTGCTAAAGAATAAAGTAGCAAATGATAAATTGATTGCCTGCTGTTTCTTTGTGTACTAATTTGTGTTATGGCTTTCCAATCTGAAATTGCTTGAGTAGATTTTTCTGTTTGTTTTTTTTTAGCTCAAATTGCAAATGAAATGACTGTGGTAAACTGAATGCATCAACTGTAATGAAGAATTGATCAATTGTTATGTTGTAGGGCTTTTCTGAACAGTGGTTTCTAGCTTATCTTCTTAAGATGAAAATTACAGTTATTAGCCAATTACCAAGGAAGAATGCAAAACTGAGTCTGGTTTTGATAACAGAAAGATGGAAGAAAACCTGAAATAGTGCACGTCTGCCTATAATCGCCTTGTCTTACCTATGGATGGTGATACACAGATAACATTTTCTGTTGAATTATTCCCTAGCAAAAGAATTAAGCTCTGGTTACTTCCTCCTCCAGTAATGCTGGGTTTAAAACCATCTTTTTCAATAAAAGGTGTAACTCTATTTTATAAGCTAAAAGTCTACTCTCGCTGTCATCAAGCAAGAAGGAGGTGGAGGAGTAGAACTGAAAGCTCAGCATGGGAATGGCTCCATGGAAATAGAAAGTACTAGGATTCATCTTGTCTGGTGAGAAGAAACTATACTGCATTATCAGTGTCTAAGAAAGAAAGAGAGCGGTTCCCACTGAGAATACTCCATCTGGCAATCTGATTTTCTTTTATTTACTTTCTAAAGAACTAGAAAGAGCCAGTGCTGCAACTCCTGTAAAAAGCACTGGCACCACGTCGACTGTGGTGGAGGAAATCCCCATCCCATTCCATCCCATCCCATCCCAACCCATCCCTACATGGGAAACCCCACACGGAGCCAGACAAGCCACTGGAGGACCGAGCTCATTTCCTGGCTCAGAAGACCTTCTGAGGAAACAAATCTCCCCAGCACATTTGGAGTCAGATTTAAGTGAGCATAAATTTTTAAACGCAGGAACCTACACTGTGATCAAAGTTAGTTCAGTGTAAATGAGAAAAAAAAAAATCAGTCGGTTTACCTTCTGCACGGCTGATCCTGATCAAAACACATCTGCCTATAATATGCACCATATGGGGCAACAATTGCCTCGTGTTTATTCCTATGCATCCCTAATCCCCTGTGTCCTCTGTAAGCGTGCATATCTGTACCTGCAGCTCTAGCTGGATGGCCAGAGGAAGGCATTTTGCTTTATGCACATATAATTATGGACACACTTTTTCTTATTATGGTAATTATATCCTAAAAGATTGTGCAGGTAGCAGCCTTAAATGTAATGAAGACTCAGCTGATACCAGCTGAACTGGATTTTCTTTTATATCAAAAAGCAGCTTATAGCTGAAGTCCTTGTAGATTCCTGAAAACTTGATATTTTTATGCTTCTACTACTCCTAGTAAATAGGCAGAGGTCTGTGGAGCTACCAAAGCAGAGATGACCCTAAACAAAAAGGAAAATGAGTACCTGTTAGAATGGTGAATGGGGAGTAAGTTCTGCTAAATAAAAGTAGTAAATGCATTTATCTGGAGGCTTTCATGTATAGGAACTGAAAGCCTTGCTCATTCATGGCATGAGTAGGCATCAGCAGATCTCGTTCAAGTGCTAGACACACAACGGGCAGCATTTTTCACAACCAGAGGTATGAGATTCCCCTGAAACACCAGCATAGCTGAGGGAAACTGCTGGCTGAAACTGTGACCATCCTCTTTCTATAGGAGGAAGGCACTGATGCATTTTAATTTTGAAGATAATTATGACTGTATGTACAGAAACCGTATCTTTCAAATGTTGAAGAAACAAACAGTGAGGACTGCTGATAAATTTGGTTTCTAGAAATCTATTAGACTTAATGTCACACTTCCATGGTTGGGAGTACACAGCTTTATCTTATCACACTGGCCAGGCAGGCTGCTGACTATTTCTAGCTCATGACCTTTTATTTTAATATTTTTAAATCCATCCAAAGCGCTATAATGCATGAGAAGGGTTTTTGCATCCGCAGCAGGAGCTGCTATGTGCTCTAGCCCGTTTTGCGTCAACTTTTTCCCAAGTTTCGAAAAGCGGGCAGCCTACGAGAGGGCGAAGGACAGGCTCAAAGAAGACCTGAATTTTGGTAGGAAGGTGGTGAGATCCTTCCAGGTTTGTGCATTAGTTGGGAAGTGGAGCGTGTCCATGTACATTGCTGCAGAACACTAACGAATAAAGCCTTACTCCAAAAGGAAGAGCAAACCAAACCATTCTTCTTAAATGTCAAAAATCTGACAGAAAAGCCCATTATAAACATGTGAGGAGTGTGCAGCTGCCGAAACCACTATTGTGCCAGTGAACGGAATGAATAATAGCGATGAATAATAGCAAAACAATAGCAGGAAAAATTGCCTCGTCACCCTGCATACATTAGGAACTAAATCACACCCAGGACACACGCGCAGATCTGGCATTTGGCGGAGCTAAGCTGCCTTCAGTCGGAGTCCCCTTATCTTTCTGCCAGTCTCTGCTGCATCCTGGATGCGCTGACAATAATAAGTTAGTGGTGACACTTTCCCCAACGCTCTGTCATCCACATACAGAATTAAATTGAAGAAATGGGGGGAAATGTGGCCAAAATTCAGCATTTGCCATGGGAGCAGTCTGGAAAAATGTGTGGCTCGCAAATTGTAATTAGCCTGCGTCGCACTTGAGGCATGGAAACAGCTCCAGCTCTCAAAGGGGTAAGCCATGGAAATCAAATCTCCATCTGAATAGAGCCCAGTGGGTTCTAAAATCAAAACATGTGAGTTCATTTTTGCTACTGCTATTTGGGAAAGCTACATTTGCAAGTGTATGTTCAACTGAGATTAGGAGGTAAGAAAGAACCTTTTCATTTTGTTTCATTTTTTTGTTCTGAGGGATGAGAGCAAAACAGACCAATCAATAACAATAATTATAATTTTCTTTTTATTGATTGCTCAGAAGTCCTTAAAGGCATCATCATTAACTTAGAGATAACTTGAGGAAATTTATGAGGTTTTTAATTCTCTTCTGACACAGCAATAGTAAGTGATTTCTATATTCAGATGCTCAGCCTTCCTGGCTCTGAAGCTGAGCCAGAATTAGTGAGGATGAGACTTGGTAAAATTTAATACAGTAATTGACACAATTTGGCTCGGTTGCTTTTCTAACTGGCACAGTTAGTAGATGAGGCTATATTTTGCAAAGCGGGGGATCTACAGACTTCACCTGTCCTGTCCAGCTGCCTGTTGTTTTTTATCTCTGTGATCATGTGTCATCCCTGTTGTGCCCACATTGACGAGAGATGCCAGATAGCAAGTCCTGGAGACCAAAACATTTTAAAGAACACTTCTGCTGGAAACTTCTTGGCTCATCCAGGTCAGTTGGCCACACGTGCATTGTCGTCCCTGAAAATACTTGTGCCTTCATTCTTCCTCTTTAGGAAACACTGAAGAAAGTGCTTTTCAGCACCTCTCCTGTGACAGTGCTCCAAACTCCACATTAAACTACCCAGAAGTTCCTCAGACTTTGCTCACGTTTCTTGCAGGGACCCCTTGTCGTCACCTATTTTGTCGGCCCCTCTTGGCACCTCTTCTGGCCCCATACAAACTGCATGTCTGCCTCTATCTGCGTCCTCCTCTGCAAGCTGCATGTAGTGCATTATTCTGCAAAGCATTCAGGGGAAACACAGACTAGAAGAAAAGTTTCATATAATCAGTTCCTCCTTTTAAACCACAAGTTAAAAATAGAAATGCAAGCCAAGATAAGAAATACTAGCATGAATAAATAATTGCTTTCTCTGGAACTGAACGCTGGTCGTTGGTTTGTCAATAGGATATCGCTTTACTTCATAAAAGACCACGATGATATGTGACCTTGTTCCCAGGCATAAGAAACTCAGATGCATCATAAAGACAACATCTTGAGATGGTAGGAGGATTTTTTTTTTCAGCTACACTTTCTCTCAAGGCCCCGTGCTATTGCCTTTGTGCAGAAAAAAAAGAATGCCCTAAGAATTAAGCAATAAACTCACTAGTCCTGACTGCTGGAAGCAATCTCTGGTAAGAGTTTCAGTTTCATATACCGTAAGTACAAAATATCAAGGATGTCATATAGAGCATCCATGGGACTGAGGGAAGAAGGAAAGGGATCTCTTCCCACACCGCTGCCTCTGTCACTGCTGCTTGGACCACACTCAGGCACTGCAGGAGGATGTATTGCAGGCTATGGGTTATTTCCAAACATAGCAGATCCCTAGAGCTGAGCAGTTTAAAGCCTGCCTTGAAAGAAGAGTGCTCACTCTCTAAGACATACATTTGAAAGAGCCTTGAATTGTATGCTGAGTTCCCTGGCTTACAAGAAGACACCTTATTTTCAAAACAGTGTAATATCTAAGGGGCAGCGTTAAGCAGCAGACTCCGAGAAAACCATGTTCCTCCTTGGCTTGATTTTCCTTCATTTTAATTGTGTCTGTTATTCAGTACAAATAATATGTATGAAAAATGTCTTATTCTTTTCAGCAGGTGCTCAGCCTCTTCCTGGGTCAAATTTTCTATAATTACATTCATTTTTACACAATGGTTCATTTATCTCTATCAGTTTAGTCTTACGAACACATTATGACTTGTTTGAGACCTGGCCATTATGTGTATGTGGTGTTTGTACAATGTGCTTCCTTATCACTTCAGTTCAGTAGGAGATTCTTCTGCTTATGAATTATCTGAAAATACCTTTATTTATTAACTATCAAGGTTTTTTATAAAATTATTATATTTTACCTACCAGAGGAGCATGCATGGTTCAAGCATTTTTATGTAGTGATCACTTTCACATTCACAACAAATTCCTGCCTCTCAATATTTTTAGGAATAAAATTTTTGTCATCAGCATGTGGAATAATTGCATTAAAATAAGGCAGCAAGTGTTGGTTAAATAAGGCAGCAACTTTCATCTGTAATAAACCGTCAGATGTGTCTTAGCTACAAATGCCTTATCTATTAATAGATTATTGTTCACCTGGAATTTGCATCCACCAAAAGAAATTCTTAAATGTTGTCACATCAGAGCCTTCTACTGTTAGTTTGAACACATCCATTAAGAGCTTGGAAAGAATTTCCCTTTTCCCAACATCTGCCTTCCTTTTCTGACCAACCTCTCTTCCAACGTATGGTAAATCATACTACGGGGAAGGGGATGTCACTGACACACTAAAGCTTCAGAAGCTTTCACTTGAGCTTTGCTACGTCAGTCAAATGCAGCCACTGGCCATGGAAGAGGCTGGTGATTAAAAGGTTTCCTTCTGTCTGTAAAACAGAGAGAGAAGAAAGTGAACACATCCTTTGTCTGCAACTAATTTGGAGTTACGGCTTAACAGCCGACGCATTTCAGACTGGTTTTTCCAAACGAAAATCTTTCATAATTTTCCTGTGAAGAGAAATTCAAACACTCTGGAAAATGTTTTGTTCCACTATGAATTCTAAGAAACGAAAAGTGGAAATCTGAAAATCTGCCAGAGAGGTACTTGAAAAAATTACTTGAAAAAATTGTGTCATACAAACATAAAAAATGCGAGTATTCTCTTACATAATTTGAAATATATATGTATGTGTGTACATGCATATACACAGACGCATACTTACATATACCTACATGTGCTTATTTTCAAACATCGTACTTCGAAAGCTCCCCAGCACCTCCTCTCTTTGCCACGTGAAGGCGGGCAGGCAGCCCCCCTCCCCCGGCCCTGGGGCTCGCTGCGGTTTTGGGGCAAAGCTCCAGCTGGGCTCCCGGGGACAATGGTGAGGAAGAAATCTGTATCTGGGGATGTATAATGGTGAGGAAGAAATCTGTATCTGGGAATGTATTTTTCCTGGTCAGAGAACAATTACAGCACATTGCCAAATGGTGCTGTTGGGTAGTATTACCTGGATCAGTCAGTGGGTTTTCATTCGCACTCCACACAAAAATTATTTTGCGATCTGCCACCTATTTCCCAGAGCTTTAGAATGCCCTTTAAATATATTGCGTGGCTGGCACCGCTTTGCCCAAAACAAACATGCACCTTGGGCTTGTGGACTATCTTGCTTTTAGGGTTTTCTAGCTGCCATCACCTATTGATATTATTTGATTTGCAGCTGCTATTCAAAGCAAACAAACAAAATCTCACAGCTTCTTAAACCTTCCTCCACCTAAGCCACTGATATTTACTGGGAGCAAGAGCGACAGGTAGAGCTCTGTCACACCGCACTCACCTGCCTTTAGAAGATAAAAGCAAATGTTTAGTGAATTATTTTCTTTCAAGTCTTCAGCCTGCCGCTCCATTTTTCCTGGCATCCCTCCCTGACACATCTGATGCTTCCTCCCATGGCCATGACCATCAGCCGGGACGGATGGACCCTTAGCAGATGCCTGGTGGTCCCCACAGCAGCATCTTTTCCACCAACACCTCTGCCTGAGAAGCGCGTGTGTGGCTCAGCTGCTTCCAGACCACCCAGCTACAAACCTGCTTGAAATAAGCTCCAGCCAGCAGAAGTTTGAGGTGTTAAATGTGTGGGTCTGTGCTGGGGGCACCCCAGAGTAATGCCCTAAACCCACTCTTGTTTGGCTGCTCCCTGCTATAGCCCTGTGGAACCTCAATCCCGCCAGGTACAATATTGAGGAACCCACCAAGAATGGGCTTCTGGGCTGCTGCTGTCCCCAGGATCTACTGACACGCACGTCTTCCTCCAGCCACGGTCACGTCAATCTTTCCTTTAGGTGCGAGGCAAACCCCAGGTCCGTAACAATATTTCAACCTGAAACACCAGTTCAGATATCCACTTTCTGCTCATTTTCCATCAGATATTTCTGGCTGCTTCTGCCTTCTGCAGGAGGCTCTCCTCTTCCCAGCGAGCCCACAGGCTGCCCCTCATTTCATTTGCACATGACAACTTCCCGCACATTAACGTCAGGAGAATCTCGACCTCCAGGCATTAACAGCAACTTTTCTTATGGCTTCAGTGGAGACAGATTTTTCCCCACGGGACTTGCTTTATCATGCCGCCACAGTTAATTCAAATGCTGTTTTCACTTAGCAGCTGCAACAGGTATTCTTATTTGTTTGCTTTTTGTGTCAGAAAGGAACCTCTCAGTATCTCTTTGCAACAAGTTGCTGCCACAAAATTGTTGGGTTTAAAAAAAATATGTTTGAAGTCTACTGAAGAGAACAAATCCTTATGTCTTAGCAACAGCTCCTTGCCTATATCAAGAGTGATGGTGGTTCAAGAAGCAGCTCTTTGCAGGAGACTAAAGCACCAGCTCCCATGCAATATGTAATTCCAACAACACTCTGGACAGAGAGCAGCAAAATCTCACTGCACAGTTTAATTTCTTCCTGAAGGAAATCTGAACGGTGATAATGACGATGAGCACTCAGCTGCCTGAAAAGCCAGCATTTTTTTCATAAGCTCTTCTAATGCAATTATAAGAATAAATCTGGGCAATTAAATTAAATATATAGGTTTCTCGTATGTAAAGATATAAATATTTCCTTTTAAAGGCAATCTAGCCTGCACACCAGAGAGTAACAGCAACTCTATACAAGACATGGATGTAGACTTTTATTGTTTCCCACAACAGGGGGGGACAATTTTGATACGGAGCACTTCATCACTGTACACAAACTTGACATCTGCATCTGACTTTGTCATGAATTAAAAATGAAGAGGAAGGCTTCATCTGATTAGAGTGTAGCTGCAGTCACCATAAGGTACAGGCGGGCATCCCTCAGGTGAACAACCAAGAGGGCTCAACTGTATCTTCTTGGGGGTTTTTTTAATAGCATTTTCATAATATAGTCTGATTACAGTGATGCCTTTATTTATTTATTTCTGCGGGAAAGGCAGTAGTAATTAACTTGTACCATGGCCTGCAATTTACATGTTAAAATTTATGATGATTCTGTCA
This sequence comes from Elanus axillaris, assembly GCA_026212715.1. NCBI lineage: Eukaryota > Metazoa > Chordata > Aves > Accipitriformes > Accipitridae > Elanus > Elanus axillaris. The sequence continues at coordinate 47,432,085 of JANZLQ010000001.1, read as the reverse complement.
TAAGGCCATAATAAGCACCATTTTACAAGGGAAACTCAATAATTGAGGGATTGTTTTGCTCACGGCTTGCTGCAAAACCTGAGCCGAGCTTCTGCTCCCTCCTGCTCCGTGCCAGCGCACCACCATCGACTCCGCCATGGTTCGGCCTGATCTGCATCAGGGTGAGAACAAAATCTGTCAGTCTGGCTCCAGGGGAGCTGACAGGAGACCAATTTGCCTTGCTGCCTCCTCAATGACAGCCCGCAAGCCTAACTAAACCCAGGCACAGGTATATAAACATACTCTGACATTAAATACGCCTTTGGAGGTGGTGGCTGCTTGAGCCAGGGCTTCACATATATGCTTTTTAAGGAGTGAACACGTGACGTTTGTCCCAAATACTGTTAAATTTAGTGGGTGAACACCCCTCTCCTTATCGACGTTGCGTGCCTCCCCCACGTGCTCCTCCAAGCCCCTTCTTGCTCTTTGCCAGTCCCATCTGCAGCGTTCAACCCCTCTAACGTTAATATGCGCTACTCCAAACAAAACTATGTGAAGGATGAAAAATAATTAGCCGTGTCTCAGTGTCTAATATATTTGCATTGTTTAGACAGAGTAGTTAATCATTGGTAAGACTGCAACATGTTGTGTGAATTTGGATTATAATTAATACATATTGAGCAGAAGGATATTAATTATATTTAAAGGGAGTACTTGGTATTATTATTATTGAGAAAGTGAATGCAATTAATTTTATTACAACGCTCTTGCAGGATTCCTGTGGCAATACTGTGCAAAGAGCTGTTTACTTTTAGACACTCTTGTCTTTTGCTCAGAAAGTAGGTACTTAGGGCAAGCAAAAGGCACCACGAGTCGTAGTCCTGGTCCCATTAACACTCCTGAAGCACTGATTGATACTGAAGGGGTCAGTGAGGGTCTGCATTTTTTGATAGTTTTAAAATATAGGGTAAACTTTTCATTTGTGTAAAATAGTTGGTCTGCTGAAATGTCACTTATTCCCTTGGGTTGGGAATTGGCAAAGGACTGTCTCCGTGTGGTCCCTACCGCTGGGCCCAAATCCCCAGAAAGGACATCTGAGGGAGGGAATCGGATCCCAGATTTAATTAGAGGTGCAGTATTTCCAAGTGTTCCCTCTCTAAAATGGCTCTTACCTATATAAAAGAAAAGCTTAGGGCACCCATTTTATTTTAAAAAGGCAATTGTATTAATTCAGCTGAATTTTGCATTGGAATTGCACTATCGCTTTGACAGTTTAGTTCCCTGAAAATTGCAATAAAGACTCTGTTACGCTACATTTTGTCCCCATTTGTCTTGTATACCATTGCCTTGCCTTTGGCACAATAAAAATAATCTTTAAAAATAGTACCATAAATGGATTGACTTTGACCTTCTGAGTATCTTGTCAATAAAATAAAAATGATAAATCTGTTTCAGAGTGCCGCTGGCGTAATATTAAAGCAGAGTTATAATCTGAAAAGTGACATTAGAAAAATGATATTATGGGGAGGGGTCTTATTCTCTGTCAACGGTGTCACATACGTACTTAAGCTGTATTTACAGTGCAAAGAGGTGATTTGCTAACTGCTCGGCTTGCTCCTGAAACCAGCTTGTGCAATTCCTGCAATGTGCTCTCTGCCTCTTACATCATCATGAGCAATTAAAGATTTCTGCAGCAAGAAATTACCTGAGCCTTCTGTTGCCAATGCATAAAGCAGAGCAGCTCCACCTCAGTCTCCTCCTGTGACCCACTCTGCAGTGCCCACACAGTGAAAATGGACTTTGCCCCATAGAAAAATGGCTAAGATAATAAAGAAAAGGCCCTCTTTTCTACACGATAAGCTTTCTGAAAATAAACAACTTCTAAAAGAATCCCTGCAAGGCTTCTTTTTATTAGGTGATAAAAAACTACTGAATATTCTGTAAAAAAATCGAGATGTATGAAAATAAACAGGGCAGGCGGGTAAACAAGCATATATCGAGGGGCAGCAGTTTTTATTCAAACTTTGCGATGCATGTGCAGAAGCTCTGATGTATTTGGCTTTATGGGTACATGCCTCAGGTGAGTCTGACCTGTCGCTTGAATATTTGCAAGCCTAACTTGAGCTTAATTCTAAAAACCCTGTACTGTTGGTTTTTCACCATTTCTTTTTCTCTGTTTTAGCATTTCTTGTTTTCATTATTCTAAATATGTATTTAAAAGTATGTGAAGTGTACTTTATACTTGAGCATCAATATATATTGTGATTAAAATGCTCGTGCATATAGTAAACTAAACTAAAACCCCACATATTTTCAAAGACCACAAGGCTTTGGAGCCCCAAAACATTACTTGATTTCTGAGGAGGAGCAATTCAGATGTTAACCCATAAAACTAGACTGAGATCACATTAAAGGATTGAGGTTTCTGGTTCTGATTCAGATATGGTGAAAACTTAGATAACTAAAATAACTAAAATTAATTCCAAATTTGATCTTTTCCCAGTGTTTGCCTTGAAAATTAGCCCAATCCTAAACCGAATCTGAACATGAGACATACCCCTGCTTTAAGCACAGTTATTAACAGTACCCAGTTGAATTAACCTGAATTAACTTGTTCAATCATTGTGCTTTTTCACCCTTTCCAGCTCCCGAGTGCTCACCGGAGGGACACCGCATCCTCCGCAATCCCTACCGCAGCACCAGGTTTGACTCGCTGGAGCTGCAGCGAACGGCGATTCAGGACCTGGTTTGTGACCACTCCTTGCCACCGGCATGGTACCGTTTCATGATCGACAACAGGCCTGCAGAAATGCCAACGAGATGTGTTGAAGTCAGTAAAACTTAAGCATAACCCTAATGAATTTTAATAAATCTTTTGATGTAGTTTTCCTTTCCAGCCACCTCTATACTCTCATAGCCAGTAGGCTGGAATGGGGATAAGGGAGTGGTAATGGAAAAACCACTTTTCCAATAGTAGTAGTAGTAGTAGTAGTAGTAGTTGTAGTAGTAGTAGTGGTAGTAGTAGTAGTAGTGTTACATCCAAGGCCAGTAGTCAGAGACGAGGATCACTATGGATTGGGCATTATTCAAACACAAAACAAGGTGTTTTCCAACTCTCAAGAGAGATACTCTAGTAATCCACATATGTCACTGTAAAGCAATTCTGTTGCTTTAAGAATGGATTCTGGAACCTGACTTCTTCCTCATATAATTTAGTGTGAATTAGGAATATGGCCTTATTATGAAACCAGAAGGGAAAAATCAGAAAAATGAATATTAAAGGAGATTCTTTAGTGATACAGAAGGAAAAGATAAATTTGAGTCTTTTTCCACTATTACCATTTCTTGTATTATTTAGTTTCATAAGTATGCTAATGGATTTCTAGAGAAAAAAAGCTCCACCACATAAGACTACTCTCTAAAAAAGACAAAACTATAATTACCTAGGTTTATGTATGTTTAATATGTATGACAATAACATTTAACTTGCAATCATTGCTGCCAGAGCAACCTGAGACCCTAACTAAAGTCATTGCCATCTCAAATAGCCCAGCTGCAGGAGATTAGAATAATTTCAAACACACTGATAAACAAAATTATTCAGAAAATAATAAACTAATTACCATAAATGAATTTAAAGATGAAATATTCAACCTAGAGTGCCAGGAAGTTTAATAGTAGGTGATGCTACCCTAGCTGGAGAACCTTCTCAAAATTAGCAAACAACGTTTCACATCCATTCAAAATGGACCTGTGAACCTGTCACAATAGAAATATATCTCAATAATTGAATATTGAATGAAAAGTTAAGAGATAATTGTTACTTCTGTGGGATTTCTAACTCTGCATATACAAACCATAAATCTAATTAATGAAAAAAAAGGCATGATTATTATTGAAATATTCATTTCATGGCAGGTCATCCTTGAATATCCCAATGCATTATGAAGTTTATTTTTACAGTTTGTTCTATAAGTGTGCATATATTCTATAAAATTACTTAATTTGTCATTATATTTCAGCAATTTAGAGTATGTAGTAATGTTCAACTGTATGAAATTTCTTTCGAACAATACATGCTTTGTTTCTTTTAATCTCTTCTCTGGAGTTTTTTATTCAGGTTTGTAGAGCTATCTTCATTAGTTTAGTTTCTTATCTTGTAACATAATTCTTGTCATTGGTTTCTTCATTATCCTCTGAATGACAGTAAATCTCTGCTTCGCTGTGCTGATGAAGGATTACATCTGTTAGATGTCACAACTGGAAGAATACGCTTCTTTTAGATCTTCACCTTCTAAAGCTGCCTCTACGTTCTCTCTCTTCCACTTAATTAAATCATTGTTTAATTTGGTTTTCCGTTTAATTTGAGCAAAACCTCTGGAACAAAATAATTTAAATTAATAACTGCACAGCTTCCACTCCTTAATAAGCACTTATTATTGGACATTCCAGACTGGCTGGAGTGAGCTGATTTTAATTAAACAAATCAAAGACAAAAGCCTAAGAGATAGAAGAGAAAAGAGACCAAATAAAGCCCAACAAATCAGCTGGAGAGTTAATGAGTGCATTACTCCAGCACCTTGTGAAATATATGCCTGGTGATATCCTGTTGATACTAGTTGGATACAATTAGCTGCTTATCGATGGATGAGATTAACTTCTCAATTCAAAGTAATAGTAGGTAAGGATTCTTGTCACCCAATTGAGGTCAAAAGGGATTTAAACCGTAATGGAGATTTAGAGGTCCTGCCCAGCTTGGGAGAGAACTGTGGCAGGACAAACGGCACGTGCTGGGTGGGCACGAGGGAGGTGAGCTCCAAGAACGGGCTGCGGTGCCTGGGCAGGGGTAGCTGACTCCTTCAGACACACTCTCAAAACCCGTATTCTGAATCTTGCCACAAAAAAAAGCTCCACAATAAAAATGCGGCCCCGTCTGCATAGAGTTTCATAACCACAGAAGTATTCTATTCAACAGAGAGCAGAACCAAGTCGCATACAGAAGTTATGATAGCCTCAGTCTGCAACCGTGTCACAGCTAAGAGGCACAGCAGCCTTTGTAATGAAAAAGAACTAACAGCTCCTAAGAAGCTGCTTCTCATCTACTAGTTTAACAAACAAGGGAAAAACAAAGGGAAAAAAAGACAGAAGAAAAATCCAAAAGCTTTTATGTCAAAGAGAGTGAAAATATGAATTGTACTCCTGAATTCTCCCTCCCTTGAATCCCAACTAGTTGAATCCCAACCCAACTGCTATCCATAAACTTATACCTCCAGTGGCAAAATACTTTTGATTGAAACAGCTTTCCAATTTAGGCTTTGCCTGCTGAATTTCTCTGGGGGGTAACAAATGATCCTGACCTTCCTTCCTCTATTTCTTCCTCGCCTCTCCCCCTGTGCTCCCAAAGGAGGCACAGCAATTACCAGATCCTGGCCATGCACTCTTGGCCACAGCCACTTCCCCATCCAAAACCAAACCCTAGTAGAAAAGCAACAGAAACGTGCAAATTTTGTATCCCCAGGTATTGAGGCTGCTGCCTACAGATCACAAACAACAGTTTGTTCTTCAAGAACTGCCAAATTCACTGTGAAAGGCAAAAACACTAAAGGAAGAAAGCATAGGGATGCTTTTACTAAGATTAAGGCACTGTACTAAGGGGCAAGAAACAATGCACAGACATGGCCAGACCTAGTAGTAAAATGACCTTCAGAGAAAAAACAAAAGTGACATAAAAATTAAAGCTCAACAGAAAGTACATTAAAAATACAGAGAATTATTTAACAGTCAATATAGGAAAAAAACCCATCAGTCACAGAAGTTCAGGCTTCTGAATTACAATAATACAGGTTATACACATACCTCTGTATACATGTACATATGGGCAAGCTCCGTGAAAGGAATGAATACTAACAAAGAAATGTGAGACAGCACAACATGCCAATGTTATTGAAGATCTGCTCTACAGTCAGATAAAAGATCAATCTGTAGATTACAAAAGAGCAGTACATGCTGCCAACCATAAAACAAATCCAAATGCCATGCCATGCTAACGACAGGCAGGCCTCGCAATGCTGGCTCACACCTCATGATGAAGCCAGAAATACGGCTGGAAATGCACTTCTTCCCCTGGTTTACATGGGGGTAAAAAAGCATAGATTATCCTCTGCAACCTTAAGGAAAAATGTCAATTAAGAATTTGATTATGCAAATAGTAATTGGTTCTGGAGCCAGCAATAATACTCTTGATACCACATGCACGAGTTGGCTTCATTACTTCTCAAAGCAATCCTAATATATCCAGCTTTGAGTAGTCAATTGCAAACAGCAAATGATAAGCTAAAAAGAAAGGGATTAAAACCAGAATCACTACTGGAACAACTGTGACTATCAAACACTTGTCCTCTAAAACACAGGATTTGTGGTACCATATTCCTTGAGCAGAGAGATTAAAACAGAGGTTACTGCACTGACCACAAAAAATCACTGCACACCCACTGCCGAGGTGAGACACCGGTCTCACTGGTCTCTGCATTTTCTAAAATGTCAGAGTACCTCAGCAGCCAGCAATCCTCCCACAACACCCATCAATACTGATGGCCCAGATGTATGGTTCAGCATTTATATATGTGTGCATTAAAAATATGCATACTATGCGGACTGATAGGCACATACCAGGTGCGTACACATGCATTTACACAGATACACACACACACATAGGTATATATGTGCACAGCACCGCATCCCGTCAGCTTGAGTTCAACCTCCCAGAGCCTTGGTTTCCTCCCAGCCTTAAGACAACCCCTCTCTTGGGATCGCTTTGTTTTCCGCAACCCTGTTGGCATGCATGGCGGGAACCTCCAAGTGACCTCTTGCGCCAGAGCGGAGGTCCACCAGCCCCGGGTGCTCGTCCCTGCTGGCAGCCAAAAGTGGTTGTCCTGAGGGGAGGGCAGGAGCAGGGCAATAGTTTCAGCTTTGCACGTCACCAATCTCCAGCAAACCCTGGCTCAGGGGCTTCTGGAGTCAGACTTGGGCTGTACGAGACTTTAAAGGGATTTCTCTCCCATGAGCCACCTCAGTCACTGTAATTTTTCAGCATCCACAGTCCTGCAGCAAGGATTTCTACAGGTTAGTTACGGATATGACACTGTTTTGGAAATGCCCAATGATATTACCTGCCTGTGACTGTATACCAAGATTACTGCCAATATCCTCCTACAGAAATTTAATTCTCTAAATAAGCAAAACCATCTCCAAATTTGTATATGCTTTAAATTCATGTACAACTGTAAATGTGGCATAAAAAGGACATGCTATGCAGTCAGGCCTGGTGTTTTATCAACAGTTGCAATTTTAACAATATACATTTATTTTTATTTAGATATATATATATACACTACGCTCAAACATAGGCTTAAATGCTAATCTTTGGTGTATGAAACAAGGTCATGTTAAAGCGTGTAAAATCTAACCTGCCTATGATACTTAATATTGTAGCCCCTGGAGAAGAAGATTTACTTTTCCCACGCTCAGTTTAATTTCCTCCTCTACTTAAGCTGTTGTAGAACATTTTATACTCACAATCGAAATACAATACCTCAACCACATACTATTAATTTTTTATTTTGTTTCAATTTTTATTTTGCTCTGAATCCAATCCAACTTTGATTTGCAATTGTTTTATGAACTTAAAAGCAAGTGACACTTTCAAGGTATTATTTCCTGTTTTCATTTGTAATTCTCTTTCTCTCATGTATACGTGAATACTCCAAGATCATAATAGTAGGTATGAAGAGGTTTTGGTTTTCTTATTTGTTTTTCAGGCATACAAAAAGCCTTCTGTAGAAATTACAATTACAGCCTCTATTGTTCAGAAGCATGTACTTGAAAGAAACACAAGACAGGCAGTGGTTTAATTGCTACTACAGATATTCCTGATATAAACTGATTTCTGTGGAGTTCGGCCCCAGATTGAAATAAAAAAAATCTTATTTACTTTAACTTACTACAAAGAAATTCAAAAAAACTAAGTAAAGTTTTGAGTGGGTAACAGATGCAAAATCACAATGCTTTAACTGCCAACCAACAGTATACCAAAACCCCTTCCATCTCCATCTAACTAAAACAATGCATTGTTCACATATGGTGCTACTTATTTTTAACAGCATAATTTCAGTGGAATACCCCAGTGACAAGAACAATCAAGCTTGATTTCTTTGTGCAATTATAAAGAACCTTAGAGTGTTCAATCAATCAAACGAGTTGATTCTCCAAACCCCAACTAAATGGAAGGAGACATCATTGGATTAAACAAGAATGGTTTGTCCCATTGTTTTGGCAAAGGGGGATCAAATTTAATATTTTTTCATTTAGGTTTTCTGAACTGAATTATTTAAAAGATTAGCTAGTGCCTAATTATGAATCAGAAATACTTAATGAATGCTTACCTGCCACATAGAGGTGTTGCGAAGATTAATTAGGTAAGCTTTATAAAACGCTTTGAAGATTAAAAACACCACTTAATTGTAACTGGATGAAGTATGAAAGCATACTGAGCACTAAAGAAGCCCGGAAACAGCCTAAAAACTCCTTTTTGTGTTGGATAAATTCTCATTTGGGCAAGCTGTGTCACTGGATACCTAACACAGATGCACCGAATGACCTAAATTTAGGTCATTTCCAACAATATAGTTTACTTCACTAACTTCCCATGACATTGATCAGTTGCAAGTCCAGGTAAACATGTCAGCTGAAGCAACCAACTGCTTGTGATCTCTTCTGTGGAGTGTTAAGCAGACGTCCGCTGCAGCTCACCATCCAGGACACTGCTTAAAGACCTACAAGGGAGATAGGATCTGCAGGGAGAGAGACTATTTCTCATTAGACCTTCCAATATACTCAGAGATAAATGGACAGACTGTGGGCACACATGTATTTTCCAGTGTCGCTGCCGTTGTAGCTTATTTTTCTTCCTGCTGCGTAGCTTCCATTTTGAGTGGGAAGCACGGATGTTTTGCACACCACGGCAGTAGTGCTCCTGTGCAGCCTACATTACGTAGATCGCCTGGAGAAGCCCAGCAAAGCAAAGTGGTCTGATCCCCACCACTGGCTTCCCAGCAGACGAGCTCCTGCCTGCGGCAGACTGGGGAGGCAGCTGTGTAATTCTTCTTCTTCAGTTTGGAAATGCTGCTGAATTATGGTGTGAGATTCCCACAGCTTCATGCTATTCATAGAGCAGCCATGACTGCAATTACTGCAGGTGAATGCTATATCTTAAATGCCAATCATTTACTACCTCTGTATTCCATTTTCTGTTTACTCTCCCAAATGACTGCTACAAAATTTAACGCTAATTATGCTACAGCTGGGACTTGAAAATTTTGGCTTTTTGAAGCCTCTTCTCCTAGCCTTTTTTTTTTAAATATTTTTTCTTTGGTTTTTTTCTGTTCTTTTCTGTACTGCTGGTTGAATACATGAATATACATTTGCCCTTGCCTTCACAGGTCTGCTTTCTAATTCACAGGAGCCTCACACAGCAAATCCTTTTGGCTAGCATGGGGCAACTTGCCTGACTGGGATGGACAACATGTAGCTCAAAGCAGAAAATAAATGCATGTATGTCAAAAAGCTGCCAGGAAAACAGAAACAGTTGATTTATACTAAAATTCTTCCTTGGCCAGCCTGTAATACTGTATCATAGTTTGTTACAATAACTTGCTTTCTCACAGTCTGACTTTTCCTGGGTGCAAAATCAGTCAAAAGGGTTCATTACTGCTTGTAATTTGTGCACATTACATAATAAACTATTTTGCTCAAACGGTTTCAGTGCAAGATTTGCCAGAACAAATCCGGGGTGCTGCAGATCACAGCGGGGTGTTATCAGAAAGCCTGCACACAAAGCTGGCGGCTGGCATCAGCGATGCTAATCCATACTTTCTCGAGCCCTGAAATGGCTCAGACTTGTGGCGAGGATAAATACAAAAAGGGAGAACGTCATCATCCGCTTATTTCAGCACTGCGTTTTTTTCCTCTATGTGTTAACAGGGTTTACAGACCCACTTTTACATACGGACTGCATTTTGTCTTTTTTTCATAGCCAGAATGCACTTGCGTCTGTCTATTTATCTATATGGCCAACAGCACAGCAGATAGATGGGTGTCTCATTAATGAATTTATCTTTTCAGCACTGCTGCAAGGCAGGGAAGTACTATTACCATCTCAGCCACCTCTACCTCTAGTTTAGAGATAAGGAAGTGAGGTACATGAAGAGTAAGTGATTTGCCCAAGGTCAGGCAGCAGCCGGGGAAACTGAGGCACGGCGCGTGCCTGGCCGGAGGCAGCCCAGCGGCCGCACTCCCAAATGGAGCAGCGCTGACACGTTGCGGCCACTTACACTGGGAAAGGCAGGAGCAAATGGATGCAACAGCTAATTTTAAGCAGCAAAAGCTCTTCTACAGAAAATGGTTAGAGTATTTTTTCAGTTTGTTCAGCCATGGGTGTAAATGTTCCTTGAGACATGGGTGTTTCCAGGAGATCGAGTCACCTCGCAGCCATGAAGGTCACTGTTCAGCAACCAAATGGCAGTAAAACGTGGCAACAGCCCTTTACAGTGGCTGTTAGCAGCACTGGGGGAATGCTTCCCATGGCACAAGCAGTGCTGGCATCCCTACTCCTCCTCTTCCTCCTCCTCCTCCTCCTCGGGCAGCGAGCGCCAGTGCCAGCCGTGGGGTCAGCTCCTCAGGGGAGCACCCCAGGAGGGAAGGGTAGGTTGTGCTGTGTCTCCTTACCAAAACATTTTCCTTCAGGGCTTTCTGTGAGCTTGCACCCGTTGGGCTCCAGCACTCATTCATTCATCTCTTCTGCTCTGTGCCCCCCTACTCTAATTCTTCCCAGCTTGTGGGGTTCAAAACACCTGCGAGGTACCCTCACAAATACCTGCATTTCAATGTAATTTGAAAAATAATGATTCAGTCCAGCAACCTTTACTCAGACATGCAGAGGCCCTGAAGTCAGCAGATACCTGGAGTAAGAGGAAATTCAAGGTGCAAGTTTCTCAGCAAGAAGATAACACAAGTATGAAGCAGAGCTCTAGTTGCCGTCCTTCTCTCTGTGCCCGTCCTTCTTCCTTCGCGTACAGTACTTCTTCTCTGGATGACGTTTGCTCCGGTCTTCTGTGTAATTACAGATGTATGCTCATAAACATGCTTTGGAAACATGGTACTTCACATCAGATCTCGTTCTCTAGGTCACAATTTCACCGGGATACAACAAATTCCCAACATCTGCATTTTTTCCCAGCACAGAAAGCACTGGTGTCCCTCAAAGCTGTAGATAAATAAGCAGAACAAACCTCTTAAAAAGTTACACGCAACATGGCTTTTAAATAAAGGAAGGGAAGGGATTTGTCTAAAGGTCCAGGTAAAAGCATTTTCATGCTGATCCCTTCCTCTCCGGCACGCGGTTTCTCCCTGGGGACCTGCTGCACTGGAGGACCCCCAGTACCTTCCGCAGGGACACTGGGGACACGGGCACCTGAACGGGAGGGCAGGGTCAGCCCCTCTGCTCGGCCGCCGCCCCATTTCTGGGGGAAAAATAAAACTTTGGACAATTTTAATGGTGGCTCTTCTTTTCAGAAGCCTGACAATAACTAGCTCCAGAAGGCAATCAGACTGTGTCATGCCATATGCTTTAATTTCTTCAAATACCTTCTTCTTCTGGGTGTGCAGCCCCCGCTTCCCCGTCCCCGCTTTCTGGCTTGTATAGCTCCCAGGTAAAATTCAAACTACAGGAGGGCACTGGCGCGTGACTTAATAAATTTATCCTTTGACTTTCACCGCTTCCCCTGCTGTCACAAACAACTTTTGATCTTAAAAAGAGAAGCAGCAAACCCAGGCCAATGGGAAAAAATAGTGGGTTTTTCTTTTTCAATGTGATCTATAGCCAAATGTTCACACCAGGAGGAAGCGTGTCCCCGGAGTCGGACTATTAGAGATAGTTCACTATCGCTGGCTGAAGAAATGCAAAGCAACGGCAGCGGTCATGCTCTGTGGAACATGACTGATATCTGAGAGTAAATTATTTTCAGTATTTGGTAATAATTTTCAAACTTTAGCTCAAGTATCTGTATGCTTTGCATATTGGCAAATGATAGGTAACAGTGCAGAATAACGAGTTACCATTGTAATTGGCTGTGTATATTTTATTAGGCTCCAATTATACCTAATCTCCTCACTGAGGTACTTAAAAATAGCTTTGGATAATCATGTCCCTCTAGCCAGCGGGAAGAGCCTGGCAGGTACAGAAGGCAATTCAGATCCGAGATGCCTGAACATCCATCTGGAAGTTGGGAAAGGTAAATCTGGTGCAGCCTCTCCCAGCCATGACTCAAAATGCCGTAGTCTAAACCATTTAGGACCAAGCCTTTCTACTTTGGGATTTCCTACGTTCAGGGTATTGAGGGAATCTGTTAATAGATAGAAGCCTGAAGGTGAAAAACCCCAGAAGACTTGCTCAAATCATGTATAACCTGCACATGTGCTTCTTATATCTTCCATATGTGTTTCCCTTCAGGAATGAGGGAGAGGCTCAGGCCCCACAGATGTGTCCGGGATGTGCAGGAGGGGTAGGGCAGAAGCTGTCAGGACACCGGCAGCCGAAGCTGCAGCGGTTTTGGAGGAAGGTGCCAGCGTGTGAAGTTTTAAGCGTAGCGGTGTCCTGCTTCAGGATGGTCCTAACCTCTTCTTGTCCGTCGTGCTCCGTCAGCCTTTGCTTTCTTCTGCCACAGACGAAGCACGGATGGGAATGGCCAGCTGGCACCAACCAGAGAGTGCTTCCTGGAGAAGGGATCTAGCCTGTTTACATGCTTTCATCTCTTTCATACAAACCAACTGAAAAAAGAGGAAAATACTTTGGAATCCAGTTATTGTGGTCTTTGAGAATGTTATCTGTGTACAGTCGCTCCTCTAAACTGAGCAAGACATTCTCATCCCCACCTATACAGCTTTTTCACTGACCCTCCAAGTCCACCACACTCAAATTCTTGGGGTTTAGTGATTCTCCACAGAGTCTTACCCCATTTGCTTTAAATGGCTTCTTTTGTGTGCATCTTCAGATGAATAAATGTGGGACGCAAGCTCCAGTGTGGCTGTCGCTGAAGTCTGAATCCTTGCCAGTTCCCGGTGAGAGCAAGCGGCTCACGGCCTGTGCTACCTGGCAGGTCTTCTTCGGGGGCACCAAGGACTGCTGCTTGTTTCGGATACCCGTCGCCGTCAGGAACTGCGGGGAATTCTTTGTGTATCTCCTCCAGCCTACTCAAGGATGCATGGGCTACTGCGCAGAAGGTGAGGATCAGTAAAGTATTTATCAATAAGGTTGCATATGCCTCTCTGGCTCTGTGTTCAAAGGTCCTGGTATTGCAATGCACATCTCGGTGACCTTGCAAGTCAAGCATCACTCCCAGCAAGATGCAGACCATGTAGAAAATAAATCAGCAGCAGTCCAAGGTGTTCCTGAAGAATAGCTATTATTACCAGTGCAAAATGTAATCTGGTGTGTATTGCTGAAGTGTTCTTTGCTTGGTTACAGTTCACATGTAACCTTTCCTACTGTCTTTGGCTCCACTTTGGCTTGAAGTTGCACACCTAGTGAGCGGAGGCATCTCGGTTTTATTGAGGCACTGTACCCACAACACTGTATCTAAGGTCTATACTTATCTTCAGTAATCCAGTATCCCCCCCCCAAAAAAAAAAAATTTTGAAACTCCAGAAAGAAAAAAACCCAAACAGATAACATCTTTTTCATGACATTTATATAATTACTCTCGTCAGAAATAATTTTCAGCCTACTACAAGAGATCTAACCTCTGTTCAGTAGCTAGGAAACAAAGGAATAGCAGAAAGCAATTGCTCACTCAGTTAAACCTTCTGAACTTCAGAGCATGTTCAGGTGCATATAGATTTAGTCAGAAAAGACAGTTCTTTCTCAAAAGGGAAAAATTACTTTTATACTTTCCTTTCAGCGTTTTTGGACAGAGACATGACACACTGAGAAACTAGGGTTATCACCTTTCAATCAGGCAAAATTCAAGCTTAAATAAATTTTAAAGAGAAAGATATCTATTTTGTTATCTTTATCAATATTTTAACGTTCCCACATGAAGAAGAGGGAGGAAAAAAGGCTCAAAGAAAGTGAGATTAATTCACCATTTGAAATAAAAAACATCCATTAAAATAAATGAAACTGCTCTTTAATTTCCATGATTCTTTCTCAGAAATGACTTTTAAACTGAATTCAGCCATTTTGCAGTTTAAGTTTGGCTTTTTTTAAACTATAAGATTTCCAGTACCCTTGCTGGAAGAATTTTTTACCAATACCTTTTGGGTGATTAGTCTTGTCCTTTCTGTTGATCCACACTTGTTTAGCAATGAATCTGCCTGCATTTTTCATAAAAGAAGGTTTATCCCTACCCATCTATCCCAGACCAATGACTTTCTGCCTTTTTCTTACCACTGCTGTCGAAACTTTCACCTTTTTCCTAGACATTTCAGTGAGGTCCAGCTCTCCCGAGTCTTTAACTTCTTGTCTTTAGGATGTTTTTGCAGCATCAACTATTGGTTGGAAAACATCCAAAGCTGAAGTTTTGTACTGGGGTTGTTAACTCACTGTCTTAAATTCAGCTGTGAACATTGCGCCACAGGAGCCTCTATGCAGCCCCAGAGCTGGGTCCAGCTGGCATCGTCACGGCTTCTTGCTGGGGTCAATCCCCCAGCCCCATCCGCTGGAGGCTCGGGAACAGGGCATCGGTCGGCACTTCTGAGCTGCAAAACAAAATGAATTTAAAGCTTCGTAGCTTGGCAGAAAGGACACGGCTGGGAAAAGTGGCATACGTGCTTGCAATTCTGCTCACATCTTCCCATGAGCTGATCACCTAACTTTGTCCTTCTGGAATAATTTCCTGCAGAAAGTCATGATATGAGCCACAGTTTGAGGCAGCTTCCCTTAGAAACAAAAGAGAAAAGGATATAAACAACTGGTCCTTATTCATATTCTAAGTAACTTGTTTCTTTTTCTTACCTCTTGTTATTTGCCCTGGACAGTTGTTAACATATTGGTTC
Organism: Elanus axillaris; assembly: GCA_026212715.1. Classification (NCBI taxonomy): domain Eukaryota; kingdom Metazoa; phylum Chordata; class Aves; order Accipitriformes; family Accipitridae; genus Elanus; species Elanus axillaris. The sequence goes on along the minus strand of JANZLQ010000001.1, from coordinate 47,416,998 downwards.
TTCATTCTGCTATAACAGCCTCATACCTTACTCTCTTGGGCTTCCATAATATTTTCTACACTCCTCCAAAGAAGTTACTTAATTTATCCTTTCAAAGCATCTGAACCAGCTTCATGTTCTGTTTGAGTCTGAGTCTCTGGAGATGAAAGAACATCACCTTACAGTATTATACATCTTTTTGTTTCTACTTTCTAGGTGAGTTTAACAGGAAGAAAACTTTCAAGCTTCATTACTTGTCGAAGCCTATAGAAAGCAGGCTGTATTTTTAGAGCAATGGCATTATTCTGGGCAGAGGGAGATTGTACTGAGCAAACTCAGCCGAGGTGCATCCCAGAACAGCCTGGAAAGGATCTTCACAGCATGGCAATATGAGCTGGGTGCTCTCTGAGAGTTGGTTTACCTCTGCAACATAATGATTTCTCATATCTCTTCTGTACTTATTGCAAAACTTGGATCAAAAGGCTGTGCTTCAGGGGAATGCAAAGCTGATGGCCTTTGCCAGAGTAATTAATTTGTATTAATCTGAGTGTTTCATTTCAACAACATTTCTCTTACAGCAAAATTTAAAAAAAAAAAACAACACAAAAAATGAGGTCAACTATTAAAACAATGGGCAGTCAGTATACAATTAGCATTTTTCACTTTGTATGAAATACGTTTTCTTGCTTACATAGTTAATAATCAAATCCCAAGAATATAAAATGTAGCATTTCTTCCATGTTTAGTTATATTGAAATCTTCTTGCTGAGTGAACAACTGTGACATTAAAATAACATTATGTGCTACATCCTTCTTTTGTTCCCCTCTTCCAGACAAACTCACAAGCCTGGCTTTGCAACCAGTGATAACTCCCGAGCTTGTGCAAGGTCGCGTCCACCTGAAGTGCACTTACAGCCGCCCCTCCTCAAAGCCGCCGCTGCAGTACGTGGTGGTCTGGTCGCGCCTGTCCACCCCTGGCAAGAAAGAGCAGATTCAACGTGACGCCACCCTGCAATCCTTTTCCTACATAGAGATGAACGGCATCAATCTCAGACTGGGAGACACGGTAATGTCGCCCCGCCCTCAGCAAAAAAGGTCAAACACTTGGGGGGATCAAATCCTTTTCTTATGTCTTTGTTGTGTTTTTATTAGAGCTGCTCCTCACTCAGTATACCTACAGCTACTGCAGAAAACTGTTTCGCCACAAGATTATTAAATAGCATTTACCAGATTCAGGATCTGTAACGTTTCTTTGAATTGCAGTGAGTTCACAGAAGCTATCCATTTTACTATTTTCTAAAGGCAACTTGAATATTTGCACTTACATTGCAGCTTCAATGCCATGAAGTTGGTATGAGTAGCAGGCACCTGCGCCTGAGCCAATTTTTGCTTAGTATTTTTTGTATCTTTCAGCAGCGAGAATTTGCAGTAGAGGCAGGCTCAGCTATATGCACTCAGTAATTTTTATACTCATGGACCAGAGACACAATAACATCTTTTCACAGAAAAGAAGGATGGTACATTTTAAAATAGAGGGAGGTTTATTTTATGGTCTTTTTCATGGTGTTCTGCCTCTCTGATTCCAAATTCTTGGTTCAATAGCATACTGAAAGATAGAGTTCATTACAAAACAATCTTTAAGAAGTATATTTGATGGCTTACATAGCAACACAGATCTAGTTTCAACAACAACAACAAAACAGAAGCCAATACAAGATGTGGAAAAAATTGACTTGTGTATGAATTCATGGCCTTTCATGGTACAGAAACAAGACTTTTAAAGTTAAATTAGGTTCATAACTTTTATAGGCAGAGAGCCATTAGTGATGCTACAATGAACTGAAAAAATAAACAGGGATAATGGTCTTGTGTTAAAAGTAGGTTGGAAATAGTCTTGGCATTTTGCAGCTCTTCTTTGAGATATTTAAGATGTTTAAGAAATGTGAACAAGCTTTTCCAGTTCTTGAAAGGATGAGTCATTTATAACAGTAGCACAATCTAGATAGTTTTTTCTCATTTCTCCTCGTAATTATGCCTCCTGTGTTCAGAATCTGACTGATGCTGCCCTCACTTACTTTACAATAAGAGGCAGAAAATTCTGCCAGTTTAAGACAAGTTTGTGTTATGAAGAGATATTTTCGTCAAAATAATTTCACCTGCAATCACTTCAAATCTAGTTTAACAATCCTAAGGGATTCAGACAAAATATAGTTCTGTTAACTAGTAGCATCACCAAATCTTGATAAGACCATTTTTATTATATTAAGTTTTCAGTAAGCCCTTCTTTGTCCTCTGCTGATGCTACATGTTTAATTTAGTGGGTTTAGTGAGACTAAAATGTTCTCTTCCTTGCTAGATTTTTTTTAAAGGTCTTCATGGCCTATTTGACTAATTATAATTATCCATAAATCATCACTGGTGAAAACCAAGCAATGAAGCCTCAGCTGTAACTGATAATTCAGTTTTACTTAATAAAGATTAAAAAAAGCATTTCACGGTGTTTGCCATCCCACTCTGGGTGTCTAATAAGTCACCAAGGGGCAGACTCCCCTTTCGTCTCCAGTGGTGTAAACCTGAAGCAACTTAGTAAGTGGTAGAGACCAGTGACGAGTGGCGTTCCTCAGGGGTTGGTATTGGGACCGGTGATGTTTAACATCTTTGTTGGTGACAGGGACGGTGGGACTGAGTGCACCCTCAGCAAGTTTGCCAGTGACACCAAGCTGTGTGGTGTGGCTGACATGCTGGAGGGAAG
>JANZLQ010000001.1:47379973-47413592 GCA_026212715.1 Elanus axillaris | reverse complement strand
CAGAGAGGCTGTGGATGCCCCGTCCCTGGCAGTGCTCCAGGCCAGGCTGGATGGGGCTTGGAGCGACCTGCTCTAGCAGAAGGTGTCCCTGCCCAGGGCAGGGGGGTTGGAACTAGATGGCCTTTATGGTACCTTCCATGATTCTACGGCTACTGCAAAGGAAAGGTGACACCACTAAAGGGAGAGTCAAGCCCTGGGGACCAAACTCTGCTGCACAGGGGTCGTTTGTAACTTCCATCTGCCCATGAAAGATGCAGATGGAAGGTTTTTTTCTTAAGCTGCTTTAAAGGGAGGCCAGGCCCCCACTGATAAAAGCCATATTAGAGAGGAAACAATGAATTGGGAGCACTTTCCAGTTCTCTTTCCCCTTCTCCATGCACAGTCCAGTAATAGCATCCCCATGGCTGCATACCGTCAGGGTGCATTGGTGGCATTCATAGCTAAATTTGTCCCCCAGGATGCAGAATTTGCAATTTTTTAAAAAAACGATTGCTTTTTTTTAACCGACTCTTCATCTGCCTGCACATAGCCTGAATTTGGTCTCGGTGCTTTTGTAGCCTGAAATCAGCATCTTCTCTGTTCATTTCTTGATAAAAATCTACAGCCAAGTGAGATTTTTTTTAATCACCTTTTAGGTGATTGATATCTACACTATTTTTTATCTGTCAAAAAGTCTCCAGGTAATAGGTTAGTCACATAATAGAATATCTATTGATATATTTTAATACACATTCAAACCTTAGAAAAGAGTTGAAATTTACCGGCCAACATTTCTGAACTTGTATTGACTAGAAAGCCAGTTATTTTTTAATAGCCATCATGTGTGCTTTTCTCCCCCATCTTTGGGCTCCAATTTTGTTATTTCAGACAGTAATATTGGCAGCATAATGTTCGCGAAACTATTGCAGCCTTAAATAAATCTATAAAATGCCACTATTTCTATATAAACACTGAAAGAAGCCTACTGCATCTGATATGAAAATCCTGGCATTCCTAAGCCTTATTTATGCGATAGTGACAGAGGTCATTTCATCCCTCAAGGCACAGCCATCTATAAATTATAGCGGCACACTGTGAGTAATGAGTTATGCTAAGAAAGGTGTTTAGAAGAAAACCGTGCAGATTTTGCTCAGCACAGCAATCCAAAAGTTCATACAGCGAGGAGCATTTTTCACCGTACATAAACTATGATGCACATTGTAAAATAAAAATGTTTAAGCAAAACCAGGCTTTCTGAGCTGTTCGCTGGAAGTGGCTGCTTTGCATGGCACTCTGCAACAGCAGAATAATACACCCCAGTAAAAAAGGCTGTAAATTAGTGCCTCAATATATAAAATAACTAATTTTCAATCACAAGGGGAATGAAATTTCCCCCTGATTAAATTCTAATCCCATCCCAACCACTGGACTTGACAAAATCAACAACAGAAATAGGAAGACCTGCCTATTTGTAGGTTCCACCTGCGTTTACAATTTCTTTCTCAACCTTTGGGTAGAAAATGAGGAGCGTGCCCACAGAAACAGAGCTCTGGGTGGACTTGAACAGAGATTTTAAAGCAGAAAAGGTCAAAGAGATGATGAGCCAAAGTCTGCAGCTGATAAGACACCTTACTACTACCCTGGGAAAATTTCTTTCTTTAGCAGATGAATTATCTACAGTCAGCCTGCACACACTGTTTGGCCATTTGGCAACTAAAAAGAGCTGCCTTCTTTATATATAGCGAGTAGCAAAGTGACTAGAGCTGGACTTCCCGCAGCGTTGGGTCACGCTGCTGCACCGACTCCCTCCCTTCTGCAGCCGAGAGCCCATCACAGGGAGCAGTTTGTGTTCAAAAGCTTTAGGGTCTAGTTTATTAATTAACTCAAAGTCAGATTCTCCCTACTTGCCCCTGCCGGCTAACCCTTCTGCAAAGCCTTTCCAGAGACTTTGTTCCTACCCCTTTCTGCAAATACCTACAGCCAGATCATTTCTTCGAGCTAATGAGAACCATTTTCTTTTTTTTCCTCCAGCTTCCCTAGAAATGCCATCCTTCAGCTCTGCTCATCCTTTGCTCTTTTCATCAAGGCTGTAAACCAAAGCTCGCTCCCACACATACACACTCCCCAGCTCCCAGCAGAGCGACTCCTCGAGGCTTTTCTAACCCCGGCCCATTAGCGTTTAATAGAGCAGACAACAGCAGCTCGGAGGTCTTGATGGCCATCGCGAGACACCCTTTCACCTGGCATGATTGATTCTCTGCCCAACCCTTCCCCTGCAAGCCATGAGCATGGCTGAGTGACACTTACCCTTGCAGCCCCAGCCTGCCTTTTGACACGGGTGATGTAGCTGGGAGGGTAGATCCAATCCTGGAGTTAATAGAGTTAATTACCCACAGTGTAGGCACCTGCACCTTACGAGCAGCAGGAAGACTTCCCTGCCCCGTGAATGGGAAGAAGGAGGTATCCCTACATGGTACCTGCTGTTGAGAAGGGAGCTTCCCACAGGTGGACACCATAAACTACTGACTGGAGCAGCATCACTGAATTCCCACACCTCCCAGGAGATTAGATATCTGAGTCAGGAAAGTGCCTCCACCTACTTTTTAATCCAGACTTTCAGCTCCTACTGAGATATACCTGGTTGTATGTAGTCCTTGAAAGATCACTACTAGTAAAGGTAAATATTTCAACTTTAAACCATCGCTGTTGCCACTGTGGGGCCTCTGGCACTGCAATACAGCTCAAGTGCCTGCTGGAGAGATGGGAAATGGATAGCTGGTCTTCCTGGCTATGAGCTGTATTTGTGTCCTGCCTTTCCCAAGGGAGAGATCCCCCTCCCCCAGGCACAGGCTGCACCAGGAGAGGAAGCAGGGACTGCAGCCAGGGACCGGCACATGCATTTCCTTATTTTCTCTGGTGATTGTTTAGGTAAGACATGCAAGAGGTCCTTATGGGCAGATCCAAACCCAGTGCTACCATCTGCCAGCTCTCCCCATCTTGGGGACAAGTGCCGTTGCTCATGGGACACTGTTGAGATGGGTGGTGGCACCATTTCTACCAGTGCTTTAAGAAACATGTGGCTGAGGTTGGCCTTTCTGAGAGCTCCCGAAATTATCTGGCAAAACTAGGAGCCTTCACAGGTACCTGACTGATGAGCGGGGATGGGTTTTGATCGCAAAACAAGTATCTCCTCTTTTTGCCTTCAGGAACCCAACCCCTTACATGAGCACGAAACGAGGTATGGCCATGCTGGATGCACCGGCAAGCATTCCCCTCCACCCCCCAGCCTACGTTCCCCGTGCTACACTCAGAATTAATTAGAGGCATGGAAAAGGGTGAAACTGGAGGCATTCTTAAGATCAAAATGAGTATAAACAACCGATTTGGGGGAGGTTTGGATTCTGAGAGCTCTGGGGGGGAAAATCCCCAAACCAAAACATTTTGATGTGCAAGTTGTTAGGGGGAAATTTGCTGGAGATGGTGACAGGATTAAAATACTCTCGTATTTTTTTTCCCAGAACTATCTGACTGACCGTCACCAAATTAATGACTGAATTCTTTTAGCTAAATACACTGCTCATGGGGTTCACAGCAAAATGGGAAGGAACCTGATTAAGTACACGTAAGGGTGGAAGTCGTGTGTTCCAACACATGAGAAGGGAGAAACTTCTTTGCTACCGGGGCCTGTTTCAATCAGAACTTGTGCCTAGAAGTAATTTTCTGCCCCATGGGAAGATCTGCCAGCACATGGGGAAAAGGGAGGAGCTCACACCCAGAAGCAATCTGGTCATCCTCTCTGAAGGCATCCTTACATTTATGTCCCTTTCAAAGGGGTAATGAAAAAATATACTTTGATTTTTATTTTTTTTTAACAGATCCCATGAGTTTGTGGAAAAATACTGCCTAACCTGTCATGGCCATCAGCATACTGCTGTCAGTGGTGCTTTTATCTCTTTGCTTTAAAAAGGCTGCATCCTGAGATGGGGCGGGGGGAAGAAGAGAAAGAAAAAATTGATTACTCAACTGAAGAAAAAGAGCTAGTATTTAGCTGAAGGCAGAAAAAATCCTCCTCAGAGTGACTATCATAATAATTATGTGACAAACTGTCAACCTGTAGCTCAGTAGCCGCTGAACATATCTGCTGATTGTGAAGTATGCACCTAAAAAGGTAAAGGCACTACAAGGGGATGAAATATATAAAAGACAAAAATAAAATGTAACTCATGATGGCTGTCCATACACTTTGAATTTGCAAAGTTTGTGGTAATCTCCAAAGTGCTGAAGATAGAACGGGAATGGGCTGATAGTCTAAGAATATCTTAGTGTATTGTTACAGAGTAATTTTTTACTTTAGTGTTCAGTGCTTGTATTGGGTCAGAATGGCAAGGTTTTGGTACCAGGGTGGCTACAGGGTGGCTTCTGTGAGAAGCTGCCAGAAGCTTCTCCTTTGTCTGACTGCCAGCCGGCTCCAAGTCGGATGTGCCACTGGCCAAGGCTGAGCCCATCAGTGACTGTGGTAGCACCTCTGGGAGAACTGATTTCAGAAGGAAGGGAAAAAACTGCACAACAGCAGCTGGGAGAGAGGAGTGAGAGAACCAGCCCTGCAGACCCCCAGGTCAGTGCAGAAGGAGGGGGAGGAGGTGCTCCAGGCGCCGGAGCAGAGATTCCCCTGCAGCCCGTGGGGAAGACCCTGGTGAGGCAGGCTGTCCCCCTGCAGCCCAGGGAGGTCCACAGGGGGAGCAGATCTCCACCTGCAGCCCGGGGAGGACCCCACGCCAGAGCAGGGAGATGCCCAAAGGAGGCTGGGACCCCATGGGAAGCCCACGCTGGAGCAGGGTCCTGGCAGGACTTGTGACCCTGTGGGGGACCCACACTGGAGCAGTCTGTGCCTGAAGGACTGCAGCCCAGGGAAGGGACCCACGCTGGAGCAGTTCGTGAAGAACTGCAACCTGTGGGAAAGACTCACGTTGGAGAAGTTAATGGAGGACTGTCTCCTGTGGGAAGGACCCAATGCTGGAGCAGGGGAAGAGTGTGAGGAGTCCTCCCCCTGAGGAGGATGAAGCAGCAGAGACAACCTGTGATGAGCTGACCCCAACCTCCATTCCCTGACCCCCTGCGCCGCTGGCAGGGGAGGAGGTGGAGAAAACTGGGAATGGAGTTGAGCCAGGGAAGAAGGGATGGGTGAGGGGCAGGTGGTTTTTTTTAACATTTGGATTTATTTCTCGTTATCCTACTCTGATTTGATTACTAATAAATTAAATTTATTTTTTGCCCATGACTGTACTTGGTTAGTGATCTCTCCCTGTCCTTATCTTGACCCACGAGCCTTTTGTTATATTTCTTCTCCCCTGTCCAGCTGAGGAGGGCAGTGACAGAGCAGCTCAGTGGGCACCTGCCGTCCCGCCAGTGTCAACCCACCACAGTGCTTTATCAATAAATTGTACCTCTGAAACATATATGTGAGAAAATACAGTGCTTGCAGGGAATGAGGCTGGGTTCTGACATTTCCCAGGATGTTGCTTTGGGGAAGATCACCAGGACGTGCCTCCACTGGTGCCAGGCATCCTCATGTGCAACGCTGCTGCCTCTCTTTACAGCTCCCTTCTTTGCAGGAACGCTTCACGTGGCATGTTGAGACAGATGTCTCTGTGTGAACGTTTTTGGTAAAAAGCAGTGAAGCCAAAAGTGCAAAGAGCTCGGCAAGTTTAAATAAAGTATCTGCAATGCAGGTGCATTCAGTTTGCTCAATAAGCTCTGCAAGGGGATCAGTATTATTTTAATAGAGGGAATATATGTTATCTGAACTCTTTCTCTGTTGTCGCTGCCTTGTCAGATCCTGATTTTTGCAAACTCTCCTTGTGGCAGCTGTAGGAGAAGCAGCAAGAGGAAGATCAACGCTCGCCTTCTGCCTTCCCAGCAGAACTGTTCTGAAAACTCTGTAAGCTGAACACAAGTCTTTAGGGAATGCTTGGAGATAATAAATATCTAAGGATAACAGGGGCTTATTACATTGAGGAGACGATGACTTGTTCTCCTCTGGAAGCAAACCGGCTAACTATGAAGTATCTGAGGAATTTTAACTGTAAAGTATCTCTCTGAGGCCCGTGTCTCCCCCTGCCACCTAGTACACCCAGTACGACCTTCAGGCTTCCATCTAGTTAACAGAAAAACTAACACCATTTTCACTGAGCTGGAGCTGTCAGCAAAAGAATATTTATGAAGGCAAAAATGGCCTAAAAGGCACATAAACACATAAACCCGTGACTGAGCTGGACTGGAAATAATACACCTGAAGAGCACAGAAAACACTTGATTTTTCCCATAGCCGCACAAATGATTCTGTATTGCCAGTGGGGCATTTTCGTCGTGTGCAAATGACTTAAGGAGGATTCTTCAGTTTGGACAAAAATCATGACTTGGTGGTAATGAAGAGGGGGTTTAGGGTGGTAAAAGAAATATTCCAGAGTGGTAAAAGTAACCTATGCCCACCTCACCATATGAATATGGGAATATTCTGGTTTTGAGCTTGTTTTGCTGATACTGGTCATGAGGGTCATGCCTGAGCTGGCAGGTGAGAGCTCGCGAGAGCAGCACGACCGGGGGGTGGTGACAGAAAATCCATCCAAAGGAGTTTATCACAATGGAAAATAAATTAGATTGGTCCAATTCTTACTCGACGCTTAAAAAAGGCAGTAGCTATAAATATGCCATCTGACTATTTGGAATTGATTTAGTATGACACAATCTGTTACTTCATTTCCGAGAATAGGCCAAAAAAAAAATAAAATTCAGAACTACAGTTTCAGAACCTATTGTCGTTTGCTTTAAGGAAAATCTCAGTAGTTTAATCTTATGATCCTAGAAATTATGTTAGCGGTTTGGGTTTTCTGAAACCAATGAAACATTAAGATGGCAGATGGTGTGCGGTTTCAGCAGAGATAAAGGTTGCGTGACTGTGCTAGGAATAAAACTTAAATGGCCTTGTACATTGTGTCTGGTGGAGTTTTTTTGGTTTGGGGGAATTTTTTTTTTTTCTTTTTACAATACAAACCCTCTAGGCACATCTGCATCATCTTTTATAATGCAATAAGAAAAAAAAAAAAAAGGATCTTCTTGTGTTGCTGACACAGTTTCTGAGACCGGATGACTGTCAAACTGATTTAAATTTAAAAAAAAAACTGCTTACAAACATGGTACAGAGAGAGGATATTTGATCCAGTGGACAGAATGAAGTCTGGGATCCCAAGGGCTAATGTCCTAATCCTGACAGTAACATCTATGAACACTGTAATTCTCCCTAATTAAAATGAGTTAATATCACTAACCAAGGTGTTTGAAAAACTGCAGAAGAAAACACATTGTAAGCATTCCAGTGTTCTTAATTGTTATTAATTACAACAGAAGCCATGCTTCTTGCTTATTACATGCATCAAAAAATCTTCCAAATCTCAAGTTTTAGGCATAAATAATTTTAAAGCCTCAACCCCTGAAATATGTTTCAACAGCAGAAAAAAAGCTTAACAACTCTGATCAACAGGAATAATTATATGAATAATTATATGAATTTTCTTCAAGAAAAGCTATAGCATATGCTGGTTATTTATTACAGGTCTTTTGCACTGTCACCGCTTTTACGAGGGACACTTCTGAGCAGCAGTCGTTGCCTGAAGAGAGCAAAGGTTTCTATGCTGGGATTAAGGTAATGCCAATGGCCCTGATTTACTGACTTGGCATATCCCTGGAGAATATTTATACGTTATCTGACATGCTCCGAAAAGCAAGACACAGAAACGTAAGCCCTGATCATCATAACCAGTGCTGCTTTTATGTTCACTTTGAGAAAATGGCTTTCAGTCTGTTTGTAAAAGGCCCTAAAGCACCCATCAGCACCGTGTGCAGGTGTTGACACTAATGCACCATAAAGAATGTGAAAAAATACATCTAGTAAATACACCCCAAAGTATCCTGGTGGTTATGTATAATGGGAAGACACACCTACAAGGATGCAGAATTTCATTTTACCAAACCAGAACAAGGTGAAGACAAAAATGAATTTGTATCCATCATCTTCTTATGGTCAAGCACTTCAAAAACCAAATTGCTGAAGATAAATTTACACTGAGTGCAAAAAACAGGTCTAATCCCACTCAAGGATTGGACTGCCAGGCCGGCAGTCCAGGAGATTTTGAGATCTTTGGAGTATTGAAGCTTCATGCCTCCATGAATGGTGTTTGAAAACGCTGGCAGCCCATTCTGTGTGATGTTTGAAGAACGGGTTTGGGTTTTGTGGACTTGTCAGAATTTCCCAGGGAATGGAAATTCCCATTTCTGACTAGCCCTGAGTGCTGTTTCTGCTCTTGCCCCAGGAGAACAGACAGAGAGAAACGGCACAACCTGAGCTCTCTCCCCGGTGCACAAACCACCGAGGCTGTAATGCATTATGTACCGAGAAATCCTTCCTCCTGCCATAGCAGGGAAGAGGAATCGGGCAAAAATTGCACTCGCTTTGCCCCTGGGGCAGAGTACCAACATAGAGTCCACGAACACGAGGTAATGTCATACTTCAGGCCCTGGTATTTCTCCTAGTGCAATGGAATAGGAGCTCCTTTCAACCAGGGACAGTAAAAAGGAATAAATTCTATGGTATCATGCTTAATAAAAGCCTGCTTTGAGATCAGGAGATGAGAAGCAATTAGATACTATATATGACAACTGCAAACGTTTTCTTAATTGCCAAGAATGTTGAAGTGTTTTAACAACAATTTCACCTTATAAAGTTGAAGATCATTATTAGGAAGATTATTATTATGAAAATTATTATTATTATACAACCAATTATATCTTTTCATAATTGATTAAAAACACTCAAAGTTTCATAAATATCAGTATTGTCTAATTAAGCTGTCAAAATGGTCTAAAAATTATTTTCTTATTTCTAGTTTTTACCAGAATCACTACAAATTGCAGAGGATGGCAAAGAGCATGTTTTGACCATTCTGAGCACTGTACCCATTGCCTGTCCTGGGCACGATGATTCCTGTAAAATTACTTTGCAGCTAAGTACTGAGGATTTGGGTAAGAGTTTTACCAATCAGCATTGGATCAAAGTGTTTACTTTTTCCTGTGTTTATGTGATAATGAATTCTAATAAAAATTATAAGATGTAAATAATAACAAAGGGAAGAAACCATAAAATCAACAAAGTAGGCCATGTATTTGTTTGCAAAATAGAATAGATAATATCGTACAGATTTTTGAGGAAAAAAAATAATCTGACTAGCAATAACTTGAATGGTAGTCCAGTGAGATTTATGGACAAAATAACTATCAGTAGAACTTATTTTAAATTCCAGGAGCATAAAATTCCATTTTAAGTTTTTGTAGCAGTCATGGTCTTAGGTAGAATAATTTCATTAATTATCAATAAGAAGTTCACCTGCAGATTTATTATTCAGTAAATGTGTACTGAAGCCTTTTTTCTTTTTTTTTTTCTTTCTTTTTTTGCTGACTTACAGTTTTTTTTCTAACTTAATATAGAGGGAAAAAAACATTCTCATGCTTAGATATTATTCTCTTTCTAAAGGGTGGTGTTTTTATTTTACCTGAAAACATTGACAAAGTCACTTAGAAAATTCTTGCCCTTTTAATCAATAAATGCTTTCCTCAGGTCAATGTGTGGAATATCATGCCTAACCAAGCGGGGCATATATACATATATATCTATATATATATTTACTTTCCATTTGCACTAAATAAAATACCCAATCTCTTTTCCAGTAAGGCACTTATTTTTCTTTCCATAGGTGACTCAATGAAAAAGAAGTTTAGAGATAGGATTACAGCCACATTTTCTCTACCCACAAAAAGCCAGCTCAAAAAAACATTGGCAAAACCCAGATTGTTCCTGATATTTCTCCCTTTCTAAATCCTTCTCCTTTCTCTCCCCATCATCAGCCAAGTGCTTAAACAGAAGGAAAAAATAATTCAAATGGTATCATAACACAGTGATCTTAAACTGAACAGCACCTTATGGTTCCAGCAGCTGTGTTGGCTCTCGTACATGGAGTACTTTGCATTTCTCCATGGCTCAGTGCTGCTCTGTTCTACATATTGCTCTTGGCTTACAGTCTCTGCTGGTCCATCAGGCAAACATCCACTGAGCTCCTGGGAAGAGATTTTCTTAGATGTTGAGGTAGCTAAGAGCACAGGTTGGTGTGTGGTGGGACGTCCCCACAGACTCCAAGCAACTTAGAGACCTACCGTTTATGAGCATCAAATGTGAATAAGCCACATAAACTGTCAAAGTCATTTTTTTAACGCGCATTTTCTTAGACATCGATAAAGCCTTTCAAAATCCCACAGACAATGAATGCATGGTCCAGGAGTTGTCAAGTGGGGAAGGCTGAGTTCAACAGCTTGGACCGAGGCCGACTCCTTGCCAGGGTCTTCTCCAGTCCCACAACGCATATTGGACTGGGAGAAAGAGGGGAGGCAAGACTTGCAGAAGTAGCTTTGTTTTCAAGCTGCCAATGGGCGTGATGTGCTGGTGCCCAGAAGTCCCAGGATGGAGGCACAACTCACCAATTAACTAATCTTTAAAAGAAGTTGTCACGGCGGTGGAAAATTTCCATTAGTTTTAATCAACTCATTTCTGCAGCTTAAACTAATAACCAGCTCTAGCCCCTGATTGCTCCATTCTGAGGCTGGTTCCTCGGATGACACTTGGGCTGTTTATGATCAGTTGGGATATCTCTATACACTTAAGGTTGAGTATCTGCTGCTGGGTGTTTGCATAACCACATATTTGTTTTGCGCCTTTATTGTCTTTAGGGTCCATTAGTTTATCTGAAAGAACACTGTGGGCTTCTGAAAAACATAGTGTCAGCCGCAGTGCTATAAATTGAAAATAAAAACAATTTTAGCTGAGATTCGTTTATATCAAATAAATTAACTGACAAGCTCTTTGTCTGACTGAATCCATATAACAACACTGTTGTGCTAATTATGTAGGGAATAAGTGATAAGAAAGCTAATTACAAGCACAGAAATATCTCTCTAAGTTCAGACAATATCATAATGAATGCCAAGGCACAGCAGAGCCACTGGAGTTCTGTTTCTGTTAAGTTTATCATTACTATTTTGACAAGATGATGTTGTTTGATTTTAAACTTTTGTTCTGGGTTGTGAGCACAGCTCATGGGGCTGTAATGGCAATAACAATTCCTCATGGAAAGCTTCAGTTTAAATGAACCAAGAACCTTGAAAATGAGCCAGGACTTTTCTATAAGATGTGAGGCAACCTTTAAGGCTTTGATAGGAGAGATTATATGCTATTAATATTTGCAGGTTTTTAGTTCAGTTCCTATAGAACTCTACAGAGTTAATTTAAATTATATTTTATAAGTCTTTTCCATAAGGAGTAAAACATTGATTGTTTGACCGTGTTAGAAATATCATCTTAAAACACTTGAATGCCATCTCCTATAAATTATTAAGCAATTCCACAAATGGGAAGAATGATATGAAAACATGTGATTTTTCATATCAGATTAATTACATTGCCACTGTTTCTAGAACTTTGTTTTTATCAGCTGATAATTAATGTTCTGGGCCAGAAGACTAAACACTAATCACAAACACTGGTGGTTCTGAAATCAGCAGTGAGATTCTGACCAGCTTCAGTAGGGCCATGACTTCGTTTTTTACCCACCGAAGGATTCATGAAGCGTTGGGTGACTTCTTGAGGAGCAGATATACACTATGTAAAATGCAGACCACATGGCTCAGAACCAAATGCTGTCATAATTCAAGTTTTGTAAATAAAAAACACATCTATGGAAATAAAAATCCAGGTTTGTCCTTTACCTGAGACCTCAGCATGAAGGGTCAGGACCCAAGAGAAGTGGACACCACCAGTCTTGCTGCTAGAAGGTGGTCCTTTAGGAAAGATATGATGTGCAGAGGCAGAGCTGCATAAATAATTTGGGTTGCCATTGCCATATTGATTTTGTCACTACCCATCACTTCCATACTTACCACAGATACTTACATAGCCAGTACCACCATAGCTTATTACTTTTCCACATTCTTTTAGTGAATTTATCCTCACAACGCCTCTCTGAAAGACAGAAATAAAACTATCATCATTTTACAGACTGGAAAGTAAAGCACCATAACCTAGCTAAGCCAAAAGTACAAACGCAAATCTGCTGGTTTTGCCCTCTTGTCATGGATCCAAAGTTCACTAAAAACTGACTCAAGAACCCTCCCTTTCAAATCAAAAATTCTGTTTATTTTAAATGAAATAACTCCCAACAGATACCTCCTTGCAATAAAGCTAGGGAAAGATAAATGTTTTCCAGAAACGCAGACTCATCTTCTTCTTTGTCATGAGAACTACTCATCTTCATTCCCTGGACGTGGACCCATAAAGATAAGACTGTCATTCCAGAAATATTAGCATCTGTGGAAAGAAAAGCACCACTGAGTTTTAATAAACTGTCTACTGCGGGGGGGTGGTGGTGGGAAGCCCAGTAAATGTGCAGAGGGATGCCAGATTGAGTCAGTCACAACTGCCTTCTTGCAAACCCCATCTGGTTTCAAGGCATGTGTGTCCTGGAAAGTAAACCAACTTGTGTTGGATGGCAAACAGGGTACGGACAACTGTTTGGGTAACTCTTGTCAGACTTGGTGTTCGTGTTCGTTTTAGATAGCCAATTCCTGGGGCAGCCGGACATCGCCCTGTCGGCATGCCGGGTGGATCTGCTGCAGGCGCCGTGCTCGGAAAGCAGCTGTGCAGCCGCCGCGCTGAGAGTGACAGCCGTGACAGACTTTGCTCCGGATGGGAACCGCGTCAGCCGCATCAGAGCTGAGCCAGTCGGATGGAGGGATTTGCTCTGGAGGGCTTATACACCCAAGGATGTGAAGGTTGGGTCCTAAAATAAAATTTGGAAAACATGTCAAATTTAAATGGGAGGTTTAGTATCGAAGAAAGGAGGTGCTGATAAACCTTAACTGTATAAACTCTTGGGAACCGCTGTCAGCAGAGTAAACCAAAACAATCTCTTTATCACCGAGAAAATTAACATGTAAAACCTCGTGCTTTAACAGATTTTGGTCTGATTATTAATTAGCACATCGGTAAGGGCAACAGCTGGGTTATAGATGTAACCAGGCATGCTTGTGTCTGCTGGAAGAGAAGAGAGGGAGAACCCAGGTTAGGGAATTAGCACCTTTTCAAGAAGGAGGGAGAGGAAAAACCGAGGGTCTGGAGAACAGTTTCTGAAAAAGCAGAGGAAAGGCAGTGCCGAGGTAATGAGGAAGGAGAACCGGGGCTCAGCAGAGCCATGTTCAACTCGTGACGGTGCCAGGAATCACCAGGATGCCTCCGACAACACACACGGCTGCTCTGTCTCTTCATTTATCCCCGTACAGAATGTCCAAAATAAAAATAATAAGAAGCAATCAGGGAGGCAAGCATGCTTTCCCTGCAGAAAGCCTGGCCAAAGGAGCGTGGTGAGCAGGGACCGGCCCTTGTCTCTGAAGTTGTTTCAGGGCCTCGGCTGGGAGGTTTGAGACCCGTAATCCCACTGCCCGAGAGAACAAATCAGAGCACAGATTTGACTCAGCTGAATTTCTCAGAGCAGTGGCACATCCAAGCTGGTATATTTTAAGTAACCAAAAACAAACCCTCGATGAATTCTATAATTTCACTGCCCTAATTTTTGTGGATTTGCTCATGAGAGAATGAGATTAAAATGCACCAAAAGAATTTTTGTTTTCAAAGGTAAAAAGCCTAGCATGGGACTATATCCTTTCCTCTCCAGTATAGGTTCCTTTTAAACATTTTAAGAGTCTTAAATCAGAAATTACAGCTAATTCAGTCTAGTACACTCACATACCCATATTTTTTCTTGAAGTTACAAATGCTTTCATTAAAATATGAAAATGTAGAAAGTGTCAAATTGAATTAATAACTTTTAATAATAAATTCCATCTATCTCAGTAAAAACTTGATCTATGGAAACATAACAGACATTACCTTCCTTCCCCCCATTTCCCCATTGCTGCTTCACAGTTAATTAGGGGCCTTAATGTAACACAGTTCCTGCAACATATCAAGGAAAAATCCATATATTAAAATCCACATAATCTTTAGTCCTTCAGACTTGTTTAAATGTTTTTTATTTATCCGAAAATTGAACAGAAATGGTGGGCAGAACATCCTGACACATTCAGACATCTGATAAGGTGGATTTCTTCAGCAAACTGAGACTGCCTGCAACTAGGACTTGCATCTTCTGCTGGTATAATGCAAGAAAAGGGCAGAGGAGAAAGGGCCATGTGGATTTTTCTGTGCAAAGGTTTTACTTAAGAAGGTTGCAGCCATGGACAAAATGGGAAAATTCTGAGACACTTCTTTGTATCACACTGTAGATACAAATGCTACAATTGACCTCAGATCAAAATGCTGTTCAAAGAGGTGTTCAGTTTTTCAGCCTTCAAGACCATCACTCTGATATTTTTGTATATCAGACACCGGCGGGTGCCTAAGCAGTCTCCATGTGATGGTTAATGGGCATTTTGAAATACCGATGACGTCTTGCTGCAGGTGAGGAATTTTGTAAGGAAGTGTGGTTCTATCTTCACTCCTTATTAATTTATTTAATCTCCTCACTGTTCCGAAAAGCTAAGTTCTGCTTTGTCACTCAAAGACTGTACAAGGATATAGCAACCATTCCTCTTCCCCGCTCCGTGGATTGTGGTAAAACTAACTGAATTGCACCTCTGGACTTCTCACGGGCAAAAAGCGAGCAAAGAATTAACAGCCCTGGCCAAGAAAACAGCCTGGCAGGCGGGATATGGGAAAGCCATAACACTTTATCACTCCCACCAGCATGACGGGGAGCTCTTCATATTGCAAATCATTACACGACCCAGTCTTGCATTTCTGAGAACTGGATAGAAGAATATTTAGCCACGAAAACCCCACCATCTCGAGCAGATGTGGCACTGCAGGCCCAGCTCTGCCTGAGATTCGGGTATTGCAGCTTCGAAGGGAGCTGCCCTACCTCTGGCTTTTGCAGGTATGTCTGCTCCTTGCCGGGTGGCAGGACGCAGAGCTTGCCTGGGACCCAGCTTGCGCCCGAGTAACGAAGAGCTGATGAAGCTGAAGATCTCTGTTGCTGTAGTAGATCCTCTCTTCTTTTATTCATGTGCCCAAACCAGACAGCTCCAGCAGCCTGATCTGGGGCCTCGTCACCGGTACCTGATCAATAACCTGGACATCAAATACATAAATCAGCCATTCAGATGCTGTATCAGGAAATCTAAGGTCAAATTAGGGGACAGGCAGTGACTATACTAAAATATGCTAGTGCTACTTAATTACAGCATATGTTAAACCTTACTCCAGGCATTAAAATTAGTACAATTTAATAAGCACTCTGCTTTCCTGATAATTTCAATGAATGATCTACTTCTTAGCAAAAAAAGTTTAATAAAAATCTTCACTTTTTACCAGATAAAGAAAGACAGTGTATTACATCAGGTGGAATAGCAGCACTTTGAACTCCCTTACTGCATGTGATTAAACTCCATTGTTTGAAAGTGAAGCCTATTTTGTACCCATTTGCAATCATGTTTTAGAAGTCAGATTTTAGTTTGTACTTGACACATGAATCCTGCCCCTAATGTTTTGTGAGGAACAGTAATGAAGAAAAACTGCTGTGTAGACCGTATTCATTACACATTTCATTTTAACTAGGTCACAGTTCGAGACCTCCCAACAGGGAACTGCTACTCTTTCACTGATCCACACATTATCACATTTGATGGATGGTGAGTATTCTACTTTGAAATAATTTTGTTCAATTACTGCAGTTTTTCGTTTCTGGATGTAGCATGCATTTGGTTTTACATTAGAATATCAAAAGAGCATTTTACTAGTTTGCCGATAGTGATTAAAGTAGTGCTTCAATAACATACATGGTTTCCTTCCAGCTGTTTAGACTCCTTTTAACAAAAGGACTAGAAATGGATTTATCTTGAAGCAGCAATGGTTTTGAGTCTGAATAATTTTTACAAGACAAGGGCCTGATTCCAAAATGTTCTTCAAACAGAACCGTCACGAGTGACTTTGAGAGGGATTCTTCCCCATGTGCCATCGTGTTAGTGACACCCCAGTTCCACACAAGTGAGCCGTTCCGTCCCTGTGGCAGCACAGCACACGGGGACAGCCTGGTCCTTCCCAGCACTTTAGTAACATCTGATGCAAAGTTACTCAGCCCAAGGATGCTCTTGCGTTCTTCTGCTTCCAGAGCTGGTTTATGCACAGTTGCATCTCTGCGTGGAGTTGATAGTCATAATCGCAACCAAAAAGCCATAAAGATGGCCATACTGTCTCAGATAAAAGAAGTCCAGAAATTATAATATCAGGGAAATATCAGGGAAAGAGTGCAAAAATAAAGTTGTAAGTCCTCCTGTACTGTCCAGATGTCCTCCTATATTATCCAGCAATAGGTTGCTTAAAGACTTACTGAGCCAAAGGTGGTATAGTTGTGTTTGACAGCCTGTACTGTTCAGAACATTTCTTCAGTTAACTTCCCTAATCATTCATGAATCTATTTACCCCAGCTATTTAACATAACAGAAAGATTTTAAAGCTTGCATCTAGCACATTTGATCCAAAGTTGCTAATATTTCAGATCACATTCCAGGTTCATCATTCTGCCGTTAACCTCCTAATGGCACAGATAATGACTTCAGGCGCACAGCGTCCACAGGGGCTCGGCAGGCGTGATATTCTAATTTTGATATCTTTAATGTCCCAATTTCTGTCCAGCATGCTCTGGAGGTAGCATCTGAAATGACGTCAAAGCTGGAGAAATCTGTCAATGAAATGTGAGTGAGAAAGGTGGTGACTCCATTAAAGCTTATATGTCTGCCTCAAATAAAGATTTCACCTAAAGTAGGTAGTGTCAGCTAGGAGATTAGCTCTGCACATCTTGGGCCTTCCAGTTTCCCTCCTGCTTTGCTGAATACCATTTATAATGAGGTCAGGCATTTGTTTCACTCAAGTTTGGTTGCTCAATATGTAGAAGCTGCAGAAGAGCTACAAGAGGTGCAAAGACATTCCCACGCCTCATGTATCTGCAATTATTTCAACTCTGGGATATTAAACTAGATTAGAATATTATTTCAACACTCTCTAAACGTTTATATTCTTAAATATTCCCTTCTGATTTAGGGCCAAGAATGGACAATGATCTGCCAGGCTGTTGTGTTTGGGAAGTCATAAATTACTGAAAAGTGCCTCTTGAAACGAGGGAACACTCTCAGCCATGTAGCACATTTTTACATTGCTTCCATGGGAAAAAAAGGTCTAAAATAAAACAAAGCAATTTTATTTGAATAACTTATTTTGCAACCCTGTTATTGATAGCACACATAAATGGTTCTGAGCAATTTACAACTCCTGAGGACTGAGGACAGGGAGTTTGGAAAAGCCTGTCCTTCTGTAGCATCCTGCCTCAGAGTCACACAGCCTTGAAATGGAAAAATCCCAGGATTAGCTTGGCCCCTTGGTAACTGTACATTTCTTCCTCGTGGGTGGACATTCATTACTCCTCTGTCCAGTGTAGCTTTAAATGAGCCAAGCTGATGGGGCTTCTGCCATCTCAATAACTAGGTTATTTCACTAAGATATATCACTTCTTGATATTCAGCCAAGTTTCTTACCCATCATTTCACAGTCCCATTACTTCTACTTATATTCCCATTTATTATTGTAAATAATTTCTCTTTCAATTATTGTAATGATTATGCCACCCTATTACACATCAGTTAAGCAACTTCTCTGTCTGCCTATCCAAAAAAATGTTAACACATTAGCAAATGATTTTAAAGCTCTGTATTTAAGGGGTGGGGAATGCAATCCCTGCTTCTGTCCTGATACAAACCTATAACCTAAAGATAAAGATTGACACAGAGGTATGGAACTGAAGCATTCCCCCTTGGTCATGAAAGGGTACGTGGTGGGAAATCATGTTTGAAATGAGGAGTGACTTAGGTATTGTGAATGGAAGAATTGTGCAAAAACCTTATGGGCTCAAGTAAGAAACCATATGATTGTCCCTCAATAGTAAAAAAAGTGTCAGAAAGACCAATCTGCAGATTGTAAACAGCAAAGCAAGAGAAGAGAAAAAGCTAAGAGAAATTTCTCCTAGGGACGATGAAGCAATAGGCTGAGAGGATGGGTGGAGCATCAGCTCTTGGGCATCTGGAGTTACGTCTGCTATAAGTGATCTGTAGGCACAGGCCCAGGTGACAACATTACACAGGAAAGAAAAGAAACATCCAAAATTAGTCAGTTAAAGATAACTGAAGGAAATAACAGCCTTTACCGACCCCTTTATGGCTACAAAGACGGCAGCAACCAAAGCTTAATAAACTATCAAAACTGTTTCTGAGATCAAAAGCAGAGTATCCCTCAAACCATATAACCCAAGGAAAACCATTTGTTCCACCACAAAGCCTGTAGGTCGGCTTACGAGGAGACAGCAGACCCTACGATGAAAATGCTGTGGGTGGGCAGAGCTGGTGGGGATGGGTGGTGATCAGATCAGTTGTCTCTCTGGCACCCTTTCCACCCACTCGAGTCCCGGGGATGGCTCACTGAAGGACTGTCACATGAAAAGCAAGGGAAAGGCTGAAGATGGGGAACATTGCCAACAGCAAAACGGAAGGAGTGTTTTCTATGCAAACAGGCATGCACAGAAACATAAACGTACTCCTGCCTTCCGCAGAGTTGCTTACCTTCTTTGACTTTCCCATTAGCAGCGGTGAAGAGGAAGGAAAAATACACAATGGGGAAGAGCAAAGATGCAAACAAACAAGAAAACAGAAAACTGCAACCTTTTGTGGTTTCCAAAATTTAAATGAAAAGCATTAAAAATTTAAAATTTAATTTTAAAATATTTATTTGAATACTTTCTTTAGCAGGTATGTTGAAAAATGGCACGAAAATCAAAAGATTGGAAGATATTTTTTTGGTAGCAAAATTTTCCTACTGAAGTGGTCACTTCCAACGTATAGATTGTTCCGTGAGGTTTCACAATAATATTTCATTTCGTAACTTCTATAGTGATGTTTTCAATGGTTTTTGACCTGAGACACTGAGCTTACATTACATCTGAGGTGGTTAGCTATTCATTAGGCAACTGAAATACCTAACTCCCACTTCTAATGATAACACCCCCCTCTGGTATGCCTCCTGCTAATATATTTCTGTAGAAATATTTATCTTGTATTCTTTTGATTCTTTTGACCAAAGGAAATGACTGAAAACCAAAGGAGAATGTGTCATATTTTACAGTGTAAGCACAACCAATTTGTGTATATTGGAGCATAGATGTGAAATAGCGTTAATTATACTAGCTAAAATCCAGAGAGAGCACTTCCTTTTATAGCAAAGTACCTTCTAAATTAAACAAATGTGAAAGCCTGGTAAAGCAAAAGTATAGGCCTCATTACTAGTTATGGCACATTATAAATATAAAAGCTTTTCATGCTATAAATTGTAGATTCTTAAATATGAAGTACTAGCTTAAAACTAAATATGCAGAAAATCCCTTTAAGGCAAAATATAAAAAGGGAAATATTTCTTCATTGGTGAACTATATTTATCATTCATGTTATTCTGCATTTTACCTTAAAAAGAAGGGATAAGATTTCTCAGACTTCTCAAACATTTATGCTAATCCACCCATCAATATTATCACAGGGGCAATGGTGCCATTTCCTGCACAATAGCAAAATCCTTCAGCTTGCACAGCTTCATGCTTCTGGTTGGCTTTAATGGCATTCATCATAGTAGCCCACAACCAAGTCCTGGGCACAAGTAGCCCTGCCAGACCAGAGGTGCTGTTCTTTTTTGATGGTCTGTAGAAGTTTATACGAATCCAAGCAGCCAGTGACTGCTGAACATAACCCAACAGCTTCGCTCCCCAAGAAGGACATGACCAGTCCTTAGGGATGAGCACTCTGAAACCAGAGGACATCCTCCAGCATCACCCAGAACTTCCTAGGGTCGCAGCTAGCATAAAATAGTTCTTACTAGCAAGGAAAGAGGGAGCCTGGAGGGACGTTTCAACAAATCAAATAATTTGGTGGCAAAACTGGGGTGGAGTATCTTTAGGAGCAGCCACAGTAATAACTGAATTAATAAAAACATGAAGTGTAGCTTGGTGAATAGTAAGTGCATTGTGTTAGTTAATGTAATGCTACTAGTAGTAATTGTTTACCTATATTTATATTGCCTTCTGTCCCTCTCGTACCATAAACCAATAGAGATTATTCCTATAGCATCTCACTGTCATAACCAAAGACTTAGGAGTGTTTCATAATTCTTGGCTTAAGAGCACAACTTGAGCCATGACTTCATGCTGGGACAAGCACTTGCTGCATCCCTTGAAAAACAACCCAAACACATGGATGGAGGGGAGGGAACCGCTTTCCACCCAGTACAGCCATTGCTACAGACTATTCGGGAAGCAGGACGGGGACGTGCACTGTGGAGGGCAATTTTGACACAAGGAGTGTCGCCTGGTTCACAAAGAACACCCAGAGCTCCCTCGTGCCAGAACTCCAGCAACAATACTTCATGCTTTTAGCGCCACAAGCAATTTCTCAAATGTTGTCCAAAGAATCATTATCACAATTACAGTTGTATAAACATTATAAAAGTTTACCTGACTACGTTCAATTATCCATTCAAGTAATGCAAAGGCAGCTGAAAGCTTCAATTTAGACACACTGCAGATTTGTTATGTGCTATGCAAGCTATGCTCTGACTTAATTGAAGGACTCTAAGTGACATCCAGGACAGTTGGATTGGGTCCACTGTCAGTGTCTATTAAGCAGTAAATAGTTCCCATAACTGCAGTGATATTTATATGTATATGCTAATACAGTCTTATTTACCAGATACAGCTGATTAGTCTGGGTTCAGCCATTCTGACGCGTTATTTTCCATCAACCTCTCTAAACACCTTTCCTTCTAAACTCCCCCTCTTGAAGGAAACTGTGGAAGGTGATTCTCATAAAATATCCTGTCTCCTCTGTCTCTACTGTGAAGATGTCTAAATGGAGCTGGTACTTGATGTTAAAAGAGATTATCTATTTTTTATGTTGTCCTTAGTTCTAATCAATCTTAGCAACAGCATCTGCGCAGTGTACTTAGGATTTATGTACCTGATTAGAAAATAAGATGAGACAGAACCATTCAAAATCTTATCGTTTCATGGCCAACTTCACTAAGTTTTTCAAGATGAAAGATAAAGTCAGATGTGTTTTCTAGCAGAGAAAAGCAGTTGGAGTCTAAATTCTTACTGTGTTTTAAGCTACATAGTTTTCTATGGCTTTTTTTCTGAAGGGAAATAAAATGCAGAAACATACATGCTAAAAAATCTTGGTTCTTGAGCCATTTTTTCCTCTCTATAGGAAACATTAAATGACTGAAAAAAATATTGATGTTTGTATGACAGTGCTTAAAAATAATCCTGCTATTTAGTTGAGGTATTTTATACATTCCTTTTGACATTATACTTGTTTTATTGTAGAAAAGAATAATGCTTATTATTATAAGCTTATAGCTTCATTTCCATGTTACTTAATTTCATAAAAATCATGTTTAAAGCTAAATGCAGTGCCTTAAAAGGCAGCAGGATAATCCATCATTTTTAAAGGTGGCAGCTGTTGGCTTGTGAGGAGAAAACTCCAGCAACATATACAAAGTATACAGCTACTGCTTTCTTTACTTTTATTCATCACATTAGAATAAAATAGAGTAAGAATAAGATAGGTTTACGGAGTGAGAAAAGAAAGAACAAGCAGAGGAGGATCTTTTCTCAGGTCCTTGTTGTGGAATCCTACAGGGCTGCAGGCGGGAGGGGTTTTAGTTTTACCTGGCTCAGGCACAGGGGAAACCCTTGCGAAGTTATTAAAATTATTCTGCTCATGGCCTCACTCGGGGGGAGCAAGGACTTTCTGTCCAGAGAAGAATGAAAGTCCCAAACTGTTCAACACACTGCACTGTGCTGATTGTCAATCCATTTAGAGCAAAAGTTGTGCTTACAGGGAAGTTGGAGGAGGGGAGTAGCCGACTTCTTTTTAACAGGCTTTCAGCAGAATCTCAGTTTTTCACACAAAGTATTCACCTAGCCGCAGTCAGTCTTGTAAAAGTTAGTGATTAGTCACGGAAGAGGTTATTTGAGTGCTGATTTTGCTTTGAAGAATATCATGCTGTAAAGCATCCGGTTAGAACCAAAACATATTTATTAAGGCCTGGAGGCAGGGACTTTTTCCCATTTGCTTTTTATCAAATGTTTATCCTTTTTATCCATGCCCGTTGCTATGGCAGCAGCTGGGAGACAGCTACCCGCTTTTTACATGAATTCTTAGGCACTTCCAGCTAATAACTGCGACGGCGTTCCCTTGCTTACGGCGCAGGAGAAACGCTTCCCCGCGTGTTGATTTTTCCCTCCTCCAAGGCCAGCGGCACGTTGGGCTAATTACGGGGTGCGGTTGTACGAGTACCAACAAACGGCCATCACAGGTGGATGCTCTGGCGTCTCTAAATCCCCTTTTTCTGTTTGTTGCTGTTTAGGCGCTACGACAACTATAAAATCGGCACCTTCCTTTTGTGCCGGAGCGTGTCGCGGCCATTTGAAGTGCACGTTCGGCAGTGGGATTGCGGAGGCCACCGCTCCGCCACCGCCTGCAATTGCGGCGTAGCCGCGCGAGAAGGGGGTGACACCGTGGTGCTGGACACCTGCAATGGCCATTTTCGGGAGAGCAGACCCCAGCTAGCCATCAAAAGCACCGAGGCATCGCCACGTGTCAAAATCCTAAAGTCCTACGGAGGGAGAAAAATAACAGTACGTGGATATTCGAGTACTCTTGTTGTTGTTGTTCTCTAAAAATGTGAGTTTAATATTTCTGAATTATTAATGAAGTTGCTACAAAAATATCTATCTGAAGCCATAAGAGCGCCTGCAGCTAAATGTACCAAAAAATGAGATGCGGGGATGAAGCTGGTTAAAGCGTTAGTTTAACAAACTGTAAAACAAAAGAAAACAAATATCTCTGGAAGTTTCTCGGAGACATAGCAGAGTGCCAATGTTGTTACTTACTCTCCACAGTATGGCAATCCGCTCTCTGTTTGTTTATGCTAGGCACTACCCAACCACATCACATAAAGTAAATTTCTTTGCAGAGCTTACGGTATAAATATTCAAGGAAAGATCACAGGTAGCAGAATAATATACTTTTAGAGTGGAACAGTAAGGCAATATTAGTCAGATCCAGATAGCCCCCAAAAGCCATGAAAATGGGCTGCAAATGTGCAACATTTGGTATAATTTAAAGCATTTGCCTAAAAAATATATGGCCACAACATACTTTGCATGAATATCACTTATCCACACTAATCCAGTGAAATCACTGGAAGAAAAAGAGCAGGCTGCACGAGGGGCTTTGGTGAGGAGAAGAGCCACAAATTATGGCCAAGAAGATAATTTTATCCTAGAGTTGTATCATCAAGATTTATTGCCAGGAAATGTTCTGGGTGAAGGCAGGTCCACAGGAGAGCCAGAATGATGCAGGGAGCGAGCGCCTGTGCTTGGCTCTCCTTGTGATCTCGCTTGGAATAGATCTTAGTAAGGTAGTAATTGAAAGTCTGTTAATTATAGAATAGAGAAAAAGCAGAAAGCAAGCTGTCATTTCATTTTGCAACTGAATGCAATATAATTACTGTTTTATTACTAGTATAATCTTAGCAAGGAATCCCTATTCTCATTTCCATCTCATCTAAGTCTCAGTGAAACAAACCAGGACCCCACCAGGACACGAATATGAATCCTGCCCTGATCTGAATAAGAACCTGTAGGAACTGTGCAGCAACGAACACGATCCCTGATCCCGCCGCTGTGCACGGTACATCCCGACTTGCTCAGCAGTTGCCCATCACCAACCTCGCGCAGCGCAAGAGCCGGCTCCCCCACGGCTCCCGCGCCGTTCAGGGCCGATGCTCTCAATGGGGTTAAGTCACTCTCTTTTCTCTGCAAGCCTCCAGCAGGCAGTCACTATATACCTCTGCAAACTGAGGTCTCGGAAAAGCTTCTTCAAAGCCGCAATCGGCAGCATTAAATCCAGGTGGGTTACAGAAAACCTGGGCAGTTGTTAAGTCCTCCGTGGCAGGTGGGGTGCCTTGCCCGGGGCAGCAGGAGGAGAAAGGGTTACAGCCCTCTGAATTCCTGAAGTAAATCCACACCTGGAAATTTTAGTCCAGACAGCATAGAAGACTGAAGCAGCTCATGCAGTCCTGACTGCAAGGGTTTTACATACAGCCTTGTAGGAATTGCTCCTCTCTGTAGTAAAGCAGGTAATTAGAAGGCACATGTTTATCTGAAGAAGGAAATCAAATTCTACCCAGCACCGTGTCAACTGCAGTTCTCCTGCTCTACCCATTAAACCACTAAGAAAAAATTAACTCATCGGGCCAAGTGAGCTTTATGTTGAGGAATCTCTTTATATTTCAAACTTACCTTGGGAGGCGAAACATAACAGCCAAGGTGGAGGTACAGCCAAGACCTTCTGATGTATTCAAAGAACTGGTTTTATAGGATGACTTCCATTATTCACCGAGGCCAATAATTTTTGAAAAAAAATGGATGTTTTAAATGCCCTCATCAAACCACAAAGGACCTGAGTTCAAAACAGAGTGTCCCGGCCGTTATTGCGACCTGTGGCACTTTGCTGCTCCACTCAGCCAGGCGAGGAGATCACTCACGGAGAGCTCCTCAAAAAGTATTCTCACGCCCAAAATGATGACTGGGAAGCTAAAATGGACAAGATTGCTATTCAGTACAGCCAAAATGTAATCTCAGGATTCCAGCACAAATATAAACTAATTGTTTTTTCACAGATATGAATAGATTTGGTGGGGAGGAACTTAGAAGGGATGAAAAAATCCCCACAGAAAGAAAGAAAAACAGTGGGCATTGTTTGGCTGAATAAATTATACTTAGGCAGGGGTCACTTAAAAAAAGGAAAATAATTATTTTGAAATTATTGTAATGAGATGTTTCCAACGATTTAGTGTACTTTTTAAGATTAACTGAAAACATTTAATTTGGGAACAAAAAAAAAATTAAGGTTACTTATCAGGATAGAGTGCTCCTGCTCCCACTCCTGGCACAGATTAGTTTCAAAATAATTTTCTTTTTACCTGTAAAAATAAAGCAAATGAACAAAAATACATTTCAGTTGAACAGGGGTTTTTTTTGGTTTTGTTTTGGGTTTTTTTTATATTATTTGGTTGGGACAGCAATCTGAAAAATCCATTATCCACACAGTTACTTCTTTGTCTTAACATCAAGATTTTTTTCTTTTTCTTTTAAAGGTCAGCATAAGCCTACCACAAGTTCTTTAATGAGAAAATTGCTTTATCCACTTTAAAACACAATCATTTTCTGGGTAATCCGGCCTTGGAAAATGAAACGATTTTTCAGAGGGAAGAAAGCTGTTTTTCAAACTTGGCAGTTTATCTAAAAGAAATTATTTCCCAGGCAAAGACACAAGAGTGGCCTTATTGTTATGGAATTCACTTCAAAAATTAGCTGGTAACTTACCAGTGGGAAAACTTCAAGGGATGTAATTATTAATTTAAAAAGAAAGTACTTGTGCAGTTTTATCTGTATGTAATGCTATCAGATATTAGTACCATGGAATCTGAAAGCAAGCTAAATAATAACACAAATAAATATTTATAGTGTATCTAAGTGATCTTAAATTACCTCTGCCATTGCTAACGTCCTACTTTGATATTTTTGTTTATAGCAAGGGATGGTTTTTTATTGCATAAAAAGCTTGGTAACAGCTTCGATTGAAACTGTGGGTTCTTTTCTGCCTCTGCAGATCCTGTTCCCTTCGGGAGCGTTTGTTCGAGCCGACGTGAGCGAGTGGGGAATGGGTCTGACGGTGAGGACGCCGGGTAGCGACTTCAACAGCACCAGAGGTTTGTGCGGCCTCTTTGACGGGATCGGTCACAACGACCTGAGCAATGTGCCGGAGGAAGACTTCATAGAGGAGTGGAGGTACAAAGCGAGAGAGGGTCCCGGCCTGGGAGATGCTCTGTAGCACTATTTCAAGGGGTGTTGATAGGTTTATTTCATGATGTACTCCCCTAATGACCTGACAGAGATATCTGCTTAATCTAGGGAGGGAAGCCTGGAGACCCCTTACCAACCGAACAGCACGGGGCCTTAATTTTCAGTCAGCACAATACATATAAGGAGTTACTGAGAGAGAAGTTTTATATTCACAAGTGTTAACAGCTGTGTTAAGATCCCACTCAGCTGTTAAAAAAAAAAATTTGTGGTTCTCACCCACACTGGAAAACGTAGATGACTGACAATAGGGATTAATTAAGGGTTTGGTATTTCCCTTGTTCTTTTATTCCCAAACACTAACTACAATATGTGAGTATAGATTAAATGTTACATTTTGACAAAGTGTGGTAATATATGTACCATGATAAAACTTAATATCTACTCTATTAATGATGACAGTGAGCTCTAAAAACTTGCATTTCCTGAGACAGATGGTCTGGAACCAAAGCCAGGAGTCTGGTGCTCTGACATATCCCTATCCCATCCCTATCCTTATCCCTATCCCTATCCCACATTTTAATTCCTGTTGCTGAGCTCTAAATGTGCCTAATAGGTGTTCCTAAAACCAAAATGGGTTTGGTTGACTGTATAGTTTTGTTTGTGAAGTATGTTTTGCAAATAAGGAAAAATAAGGCAAACCACCCTAAGGTACCACTTAACCTGTACATGGGAACTCAGCACAACCCTGGAGGAACAATAGATTTTTAGACCTATTGGATTTCAGAAAATAAACAAACAACTCTACCATATTCTGGTTATATTCGGTGGGCCTAAGCAATGGCTATTGAATGGCAATTTTGACCTGTCGTTACAAATTGTACTATTCAGAAGTAAACAGCCATCTTTCAAGTCTTAATAATATGATAATCGGTCAGAGCTTGCTTCTGGGAAGGCAAATGGAGAAATAGTTTGGTGCAAGAACCAGCAACAGCTGACTCCCCAAAAAGGGGCTAACAAGATCCTTAGGAGGACCTGCTCAAAGCAAGTTGGTTGAAAGATCAGAAGCCAAAGCACAATGTATAGGAATTACAGAACAGTTTGCTAGGGCTCGGCACACATGATGGACATACTTCAGGGAAGGCAGAAGAAGCTCCTGCTAAGTGAGAAGGGCAGAAGGGGTGATGAGTCTCACTTTGTGGTACTCCCAAGGGTGGATCTCAGGGACCCTTCAGAAGCTGGTTAAAAACCCAAGCCCATGGAAAGGCTGAGGCCACCACCAGAGGATCAGTCTCTGATCCAGCCACGGAGAAATGGCGCAATAAAACCCAAAACCTACAGGGTGATTTTTCTGCTGCTGTTTTTAATTTCATTTTAAATAACACTGAAAACACATTAGGTTTTCTCCAGCTCCTGAAGCTAGTCTGAGTGCTCACCACCTGGCAGTTCGGCTCTTTCCCTGGCTCCCACCTCTCTCAAGCAGCTGCAGGGCTCTGAATGGTACACTTCTGTTTTAAACATCAGCTTTCCAATGCAACTTTTAAACAATAAAACAACATCAGAGCCTCCCAGCCCTTAAATAGCATCCGGACAAAGAAGAGCTGAATTTTAAAATGTGTATTTTAAGTAGGTAAAATAAATTTTTCAAACCATTCTCCAAATCTTTTGAGAGACCAGCAGCAATGTTATTAAATTTTGACTCTCTCTCTATAACAGCATCCAGCTCAGTTTGAAAAACTTGTCTTTAGTTCTTCCTCGATTATAATGGGCAGCTAAGAGGAATGATAGTCTGGTCATCTTATGCAGGGGACAGAAGGCACATCCTAGCTCACTGAGGTGCTGTCGGTACGTGCATGCCTGTGAGGAAGGATGGGGTTTCCAGTGGCTCCATCCTTTCCACACCATATACCCCCCTCCTGTTGACCAGGGCTGACCAAAGGAAGGTATCTGGTTTCACACAGGAATAACAAAGCAATTTGTTGCAATAAAATATCAAGGCAAAAGAGTTTCGTTTTACTGAAATAATCATTTGTGGCTTAAGTTTCTGTCCTGATTCTGGACAAGTTTATGTGATTTTTAGTTAGTTAGTTAGTTATTAAATATGTGATATTTACCCTAGCCTCTAATTTATGCAGTATTCCCTCAAAGAAAGAGCTATTTCCGCTGCCTTAGTTTAGGTTTACAGTTAGTTCATGATACGAGTCTGGGCAGCGTCGGCCGCAGGTAACACCAGCACGCAGAGCCGGAGGAATAGTGCGTGCAGGACTCCCACTCAGACACCCAACTGCCTTGTCCAAAGGACTCGTATTCCCTCAATCACCCAATACATTTTATTGTCCTAGACTGTAGGAAACTGCAGAATAGCCTCTGCATTTCTGCAAGCATGAAAGCTGTCCTGTTGTATCACACTGTATTCTGTTGTGCCTGTGCATTAGGAAAAATGGGTTCATAAATGTCTGGGCTCATGTTTCAGAAGGAGAAATTGGTTCATTTTGCCTATGTCACTGTGATGTTTTATTTAAAAGTTAGTATTGTATCAATGATCAAAACAGTAATATCATATATGCTATTTTCAATATATTTTGGAAAAATTGGATAAAGGCAATTACATTTTCTACAACAGTATCCAGCGTCTGGCTCCAAAATTTTGGCAAATGCTTTCACTTTCCTATAATCTCTACATTCTGGCTGCAAGACAAAATTAACGCCAAAATAATTTAAATTTTCAGTGATAATTCCAATTTGTCTAGAAATGACATGCTGCCAACTATTGGGACAAGAAGCATATCTTTTTCTATGAAGCTCCAGGATTCCTCTTGTGCTGCACAAATAAGATCAATAAGAAATCTTGTGCTCATGAAATTTCCAAAGAAACTTTAATCATGGCTGTTTATTCAAACTGAACTCTCTAGAAGTTCATCCATCATTAAAGCTGGACTAAATTAAAAAGGGGAAAAAAAATCACCTCACCTTATTTGATAGCCTAGCCCTACGATCAAAACTGCAGAAAACCGCTCTGTGTCAGAAGAAAAACTCAAAGAAAGCTCCATGAGAAGACAAGAAAGAAATGAAGTATACATTAAAAAAAATTAAAGGAAAAACATTTGAAAGAAAAAACATAGTGATCCAAGTCTTAGAAGAAACACCTGGTAAGGAGAGCACAGGCAAATAGATAAAGATGGATTTCATAATAAAGCATTTGAAACAAACACATCTTTTTTGTCATTCCCCAAGCTGTATCTGAGTCACGCCAGGGACAAATCCGAGGCCTTATTTCATGTGTAATATGCAAAGGGTAACCTGCACCTTAGAGGAAGTTCTGCAAAGAAAAATCAAGCAGTTAGGCAACGCTCCAGCAAAGTACTTAAGCATCTGTTACTAAAAAGTCCCCATGTAGTGCTAAAGAATGTACAGGACAACTCAAGAAGGGCAGTGCAAAAGCAACTAAAGAAAACAGAGATTAAACTTAAGCATTTTCTTAAGTACTTTGGTAGATTGGGAATTTATACGTTCCCCAGCCTCAGGGAAGGAAAGCGTACTTGGTATTGTAGACTAATCTGTTGAAAGTTTCCTCCCTCTAATCTCTTTCTATTTTTAAATCAGAATACCTCCAGGGAAGAGTTTATTTGACAAGACTCCAGCACCTTCTGAGGGGAAGGAAAGGAAAAATTACTGCAGATGTCAGAAGGAAAGCACTAAGTCCGTGCCCATGGTAAACACGCTGAATGCCTTTCAGACTGCTTTCCCTCCATCCTCTGGTTGTCATTATGATCATGTGGATTACACCTCTGCAATCCCGTATCTAGATGTTACATCAGAGTTTGTCACTCACTCAGAAATAGCGTCTACTTTAAGAAAAGATGAGAAACTGTCAACCAAGTCTTTTGATCAGAGATATCTGCCTAAATCCGTCCAAAAGCGAGGTAGCCCTGCGGACCGACTAAAAACCCTCGCACACAATGTTTCCATGAAAAGCAATAGTTCCATTAACTCTACCAAACCAAGAGAAGACCTAAGGAGAGCAAAAAGGCAAGAAGACTATTATGAATACTCATCCTTTCACCCATTGCATGGCCCAAGCCAGAGAGACTCAGAGAGCTTTGCATACTTTTTCCCAGAGGATTACTTCGAAGGGATTAGGACGAAACTTCCACTGGCATGGCCCACTCCCAAGGGCTTAACTGCTGCCAAAGCTCGGGAGATTTGCCACCAAATTCTTGCAAATTCCACCATTGGCTTGGTGTGTAAAGGTCTCCTTGGAAAACAGATGGATGAGGCAATTGATATCTGCCTTTTAGATCTGCAGCTCAAAGATGACGTGGCTTGGGTGAGGGCACTGATAGCCCTTTTGGAAAATGAATGTGAAAGAAGAGTGCTAGGAAACAGAAACAGAGCATTGCATGTAGGAAACCAGCCATCTGCTACCCAGGAGGAAATCCTCACCGCTCTCCGGTGTCCTGCTTTCTGCAATGGCAATGGACAATGTACTGAACTGGGCTGCCAGTGCTTTGAAGACCACAGCTCCTATGACTGTAGCATTGCCAAAAGTAAGT
The DNA here is from genome assembly GCA_026212715.1 of Elanus axillaris. NCBI lineage: Eukaryota > Metazoa > Chordata > Aves > Accipitriformes > Accipitridae > Elanus > Elanus axillaris. The sequence goes on along the minus strand of JANZLQ010000001.1, from coordinate 47,382,892 downwards.
AAAAAATTCTCTTTGTTCCTACCCTACCCATCTTTCCATGGTATTAGAATTATTAGGTAGAACATCTGCAGAGAGTTGTTTGCTCTTCAAACAGTGCTACTAGTAAGATATTTGATGAATTAGTAATCAGTTTTTTGACCTTGAAGAGCCGATCAAAATATCTGGTTGGCTGGTCCTTCACTTTTTCGCCTCAGTAACTTTTTAAAAATGGATTTTACAAGCCCCTTAGCAAATTGGTTTTGCAGAAGTGATTTTCTTTACATCTGATCTATCACCAGCATGCTGACAAGCAAGCTTCTGACAAAAAAGAGGGTCCTGCTCACCTTGTGGTCAATATTCATGTTAACACTGTATAGATACTTCTTTTTTTTCCCCCTGATCAACAGAGAATAAAATTTGAAAATTAATTTCAAACACTGTACTCATAACAAAAAAAAATTAAAAGTGACGAACAGGTAACATTGTCAAAGCCATAAAATAAATACAGGACATATTCGAGCCTGCAGACCTGATTCTGCAAATATTTATGAGTTACATTTACACAGGACACTATCCCACTGGGTTTGTTTCCTCTTTACAGTTCAGCCTCTCAAAGGATAAATCCCAGTCCAATGTGAGTACTGACAGTGCTTGAAACTGAGCACACGCATAAATGTTAGCATTAATTTCAAAATGCAAGCCCTGCCTCAGCAAACGGCATAAGCTTACGCTTGAAGTTACAAAAGGTACTTAAGGCTCAGCCGTACAGTTGAGTTCCTGCAGCTTAAGAAGTAACAGTATTTCAGCTAAACTGAAATGACAAGGTACACTCTCTTAACCCATCCCAAACGTGGGGGAAAGCCTTTTTCTGTGATGGTTAGGATGTTATTGTGTATTTAGGACAGGTAAAGCTCACATTTAGGGTTAGTCACCATGGCTTAGCTGAGACATCCAAATGTCCATCCAGCCCTGGGAGCTCAGCGGCACATCTGACACCCCAATTCATTCACTAGTTGGAGCGGGATTACCCACGTGCTTCACAATAACGCACTGATGTAAAGTGGTTATAATATATCCTGAGATCTTTTTTTTTGTTAGTGGCAAGCTAAAATTTGCAGGATCATTTCCTAAATATGGAGGAATTAATTTTCTTCTACACAGAGAACCACTGACATCAGTGACCGAAAAGCAAGTTGAGCAATTTTGCAGTAATTGTTCAATATACAATTCAGTGTTTAACTTCATTTCTCTGTGATATGGTCAGGTTAGGGGGGTTGCTTAGGCCAGATTTTTAAATTTTATTTTATTTTGCTATGGTTGAAATCCCAGAGATTAGAGGAAAATAACTTCAATATGCCCTTTCAAGTAAAAGCTAATGGCACCTTGTCTTCTTGCTGTGACATCAAATATAAACAAGGACAGAGTACAGAGCACGGCCTGAGATTGCACAGGGAGGTGAGAAGTGGAAAACAAACATACATCAGCTGTGGCAAACATGCTGTAAGCCATTACTAGTCCCTGGTCTGGCTGCTTTGTCTCTCTCTCACTGCCTTTGCTTTGCTTTTCTCCACTTGAGGAAAACGTGGTAGTTGGCCTTTGCTTCAAATCACTTCTCTTTTGGGAGTCTTATTAGACTTATTCGTGGTTTATTAGAGTTCACAGTACATTAAATTATTCCCTCCCATTTTCCAAAGAGTCACTAGTATCCCGACTCTCCCTGGCAGACTCCTGCCCTCTCCAGCACCGCTCACCTGGAAACCTCTCTGCTCCGCTGCTCCCAGCTCCCGTAGGCTCTTCACTGAGCCAGAGCTGCTCCAGCCAGGCTGAGTTTTTAGCATAAGCATCCTCATACGTAGCCTCTTCCCTGAGGGAAGCAGGACTGGTGTTGGGCCTGCAAAAGACCTGCACTGTTGCAATTAGGAACCTATACATTTCCCTTAATGACTATATGGCTCCACTTGCTGGGGGTGAGCTTCTTAGTGTCCTGACAAAATTAACATTGACAGCTTTAGCAGTTTTCCTAATACAAGGTAGAAGGGCCTTTTCCAAAATTCCCACACACTTTTCCCAACATTTCAAGGGCAACAATTGATGTAAAAAGTGAATGGCCCTTGTTTGCCCTATCACACTCTATACAACCCACATTATCTTAGCTGCAGCTAAGGACTTGTATTTTTTAAAAATAATACCTGTAAAACACTTTCTGTGGGTGTAAACTTTAAGTACAAATATTATTTTTTATTTAAGAAAACCTACAGAACACATGAATAATAACTACTTGAGGGGAAGAATGCTTTCTAGCTAAGTAAAGCAAGCTCAGAGGGGAAAGCATTAAATAAAAACGTAGTAGAAATCGCCATTTTGAGCCACCACTATTTATTTTTCTCTTGAGGGAAGGGTAGTGGTCTAATCCTCTGATGTTCAGAGTATGTCTTCCCAAGGGTGCACCTGACCTGGGGAACATTTACCATTCATTTTTCTTTTTTCCACCATACTAGTGAGATTATATGCTGCCATCTTATCAACAGCTGTCCATCTCCAGAGGTATAACACAACAGTCACTCACGGTATATTCCACACCATGAACATATACTGGGAACTTACTTATTTGTACAGAAGAAAAAGGAAAAAAAAAAATCAAAATGGCCTTATTGAAGGCCAGTGGAATTAACTTTAATCTTCTAACTAAAATCTTCTCTGCAAAATATAGATGCATTTTTTATTATTTGTAATCTATCTACCAGTTTGTACAGGGTAAAACCCTGAACATGCAGCACAGTTCATGGGGATGGACCCCTCAGCCCATGGAAACCTCTGAGCTGTTTTCTATATGAAAAATAGGATCTTGAAGAGGAACTCCTGTTTCCCAAATATCCTTGTAGACAATAATACTACTTAGTAACTCATTGTGTATTCTACATCCTAAAGAAAATATTCAAA
>JANZLQ010000001.1:47324885-47370827 GCA_026212715.1 Elanus axillaris | reverse complement strand
ACCCCTGTGTTATCAGCACTGTTTCCAGCACAAATCCAAAACACAGCCCCATGCTACCTGCTATGAAGAAAATTAACCCTATCCCAGCCAAAACCAGCACAGGTCTATAGTTTGGTACCATGACAAACTCTGTTTCTTTGAGAACTGGTTTTGGAAGCAGGGACAAACACAGTCTTCATTTAGAAGCCAGGCGGTCCACTGATGTACAGAACTCCCAGCAAACAGCATATAGCTGCTAATACTTTTTCTTAGGGAGGATTTTGAAATGAGCTTTGGGTTATGGATAGCATAAGTTCCAGAATAATGCATCCAATAATTATGTATATGATTGCTGCAATAACCCTACTTACAAAAGAAAGAAATACAGTATTTGTGCATGTATTTGAATGGAGGCAGATTCAGATTTGCTCTGTCTAAGCTCTGAGATAACCAAGCATCAGTCTCCTCTGATCCTGAACCCTCATAGCTGCAATAGCCAGATGTCCACAACCACACCAGAAAGCTCTGGCACAGCAGCTTGCTCAACCAGCTATATGATTTCAAGGACAGGGCAACTGGAGAGTATGGGCAATTTTCTTTTGCACTTCAGCAAAGCTGTGACCATACCCAGCCCTTATGATCTGGTTCTTGATTTGCTTTTCATGACTTAGGTTGCTTATTTATCATGCTGATCAAGAAAAGCAGGGCAGCCCATTTCCTTCACTTTATTTGAACAAAATTCTTGCCAGTTTTAATTTCAGGTCTGCTGCTCCAGCCCAAAGTTGCATGTGGAGCTTTCAAGCACTGCAGAAGAATGTTTGTTTGTGCTAAGATACTTTTCTAATCAAAAGTGGAAACCCAACATGAACCGTATCTATCCATCATGAAGACTTCAATAAGTAGTTTTGCAAGATTTTTGATTTTGTCAACTGTCTCCATTTTACTTCTACATCTGTGCACACTTACTATTTACATAATACACTACAAAAAAAATCTGTATTTATGCAGGGGTTTTTTTAAGCCTATTATGTAGCCTGTGCTCCTTGTCAGGTGGGAGTCATGTAAATGCTTACAGAAAGAAACCTCACTGCCAGCAGCCCTGAACTTACTATCCTTTCCTGCAGATTCCTACTGGGGGTAAAGCAGAGGGACCAGGAGGGTCCCTGTCTCTCAAGGGAGGCACAACACAAGCATTGCAATCCAAACAGGACAGATCCCTTACTTCTGTCGAATCACCTGAGGTCTGGAGGCCTTTTACACTTCCACCTTCAGCTCCAGAGTCCTCTCTCCTTTTTATTCCAAGAGAGTTTCATAAAAACCTGAGATTTTTTTACTCTTTTCCCCAACATCTCCTGCTGTTCATCAGTGTCCCAATGCGATGCTCTCCCAGGTTAGATGCATTTTGGATGTGTTTACTTGGGGTGTGTGCAGACCAGGCATTAGAAATGCGTCGGGATGCCCATGTCTGAGCCAGCAGATATGAGCACACAGCTCCTTAAATCCTCCTCCGTAACGTGACTGCACCCTGCCACCCATCTGAGCTGCAGGTGCTACCCTGAGCTTCAGTTTTTAGTCTACCAGTAAAAGTCAAAGTACACCTTTGGCCTACAGGCCATACAGAGAGAAGAAGGAGAATGTTCTGTCCCAGATTTTGTTATGTTTTGGCATTCACACTCCTAAACATAAATCGTTAATGTTTGAACAGATCATACTTTTCACAAGCTTGTTCCATGTACTGCCTGATTTCCCGCAGGTTTCTCTCCTGCCTCTAACTTGCCCCTCCGCAGACACCAGACATCCATCCCAGGGCTCCATAACGTCCGCTCTCTGCGGATAGCTGCACTTTTGCCCTCCCTCTCACCTTTGTGATTTTTCCCAGCTCTTTCCTTTGCTCCTGTCTTTCTCCCCTCCAGTCTTCCGCTGAACTACTTGCAGCTCTTTTGCTAAGGTTTTTCAGGCTCTCCAATAACTCATTTTCACATCTCCATCTCTCTGGCCCATGAGCATATGATGTGCACAGGCTTATTAATTACCCATCCACTAATATGGGAGTGATAAACAACAGCTGAACCTCAATTGTGTTTCCCCCCAGCAAGAGCAGGATTTATTTGGGTGAGTACCCAGCTACCGACTGTCATGAGACTTTTCCAAAGTGAATGTCAGTGAGATTTCACCTTCTGAGTTTGGTTGAAACTGGCTAATATACAACAAAACTAGAAGGCTGAGGGAAAGACAGACAGAAAAGCACATTTTAAAAAAATGCTTAATACTCCTATGCCCATTAAATGTGATATTTTAAGAACCAGTTAGATAAAAATAATGACCACTTTCAGAAATGATATACTGCCTATGCTGAGGTCTAAGGTCTGAACTCTAGTACCCATTTGTTTAAAAAGGAGTCATTATAATTACTTTTGTTTTCCACCAGACTTTCTCCCTCTTCTTCCTCTCCTCTCAATACCCCCTGCAAAAGGCCTTGATAAAAACCTGCATGGGGACTCCACCACTTCCTCAGTACCACATTTCAGCTGGCCAGAAATAAAGGAATAGAACTTTAAATTAAATATGGTCTCCCACACAACCATGCTGTGTATTTCTCCCTTTAGAGTGGTCCCAGCTGAAGATGGCTTGACACATCCTGCTGAGGTAACAGAAAAAAGCCCACTCGAACAACAGCTCAGTCCTCTCCTTCTTCCTACCTTCGTCAAACTACAGAAAACAAAAGGCACATTTTTCTTCCATGAACCTTTCACCCCTTTCACAAGAAGAAGAAATCTCATTTTCATACTGATTAACCCACAACATGGCAAATCTTGAGAGAAGATATCCAAAGCATATAGGGTGATATATTTCCTTCAGATTTAGATCAATTTAAAGATGTGTCCAAAAGTGTGTACAGAATGGTTTGAAAGAAATAAATACAAAATGCCATGTCGATACCGTAGGTCATTTCAAAAAACATTGAGGCTGCATAATCTTGACTGCCCTGACATGATGGTGTTGCGGTGGTGTCAGGATGCTCATAAAGGCGTAAGGAAACCCTCAGGAAAGCACGCGGGGCTCATCAACAAGCACCCAACCTGAGAGTGCCTTCCTGGAAGAGGAACGGCTGCAGAAGCAGGCTCCTGTGCCTCGCTCCTCCCCAGGCTATGAGATTTTACTTCAACCCACAGAAGCCTGAAAATCTGCAATGATAATGAAAATGTTAATGCAATCTGAGCTACCTCAGTACTAGTGGGGCTAACTATTAAAATCTCATGAAAAATGTAATGATGCTTTTTTTCTTTCTTTTTTTTTAATTTTTATGCACTAACCACAGAAGAAGGCTATTTATCAAAACTATTCACTACATCTGACTAATAGTTTTGTACATTACAGGAATCTGCAATGAACTGATGAATGCTGACAAGCTGCAAAGCATTTCTCTTCTTGTAAATATTGCAAAGTGTCCAACAGTGCTGCTAATACTGCTGCAATAAAATCAATAAAAAAAAATAAAAGAAAGAAAAGCTAAAAGCATTTCAGAAGTACAGAAAAAGTATTTTCACTATTTTTCACATTTATGTTGCTTCCCTTCCTTTCTCTGGAAAAATGAGAGTCATGGAGCTATGTTGTTACGGGCTGCAATCTGGTGTGATCACAGTGTTTAAACTGCATTCATCCTAGTCACAGCTTAAATGGCAGAGCCCTAAAGGAACAGCGAGGTACTGGGGAGGGTTATCAACTCAGCTCAGGGCATTTTGCCCCTTGAATCTGAGCTGAACCAATGTACCATTAAAATATTAGGCGACACAGAGCTTCTGGTTTAGATAAGCTACAGCTCAGAGAAAACTGATGGGCAATATTGCTTTGCCAGAGCAGTGGTGATGGGGCAGGGAAGAGAAAAAGCTAAGGAGCCTCGCCCCACCACATAACAGGGAAAACTGCTTGCACTGTGCTGGTTCATGATGTGCCGCCGAGGGCTCCCGGTCACGGCCCTGCTACTAAGTGTTGTTCAGGAAACAAGAAGGAAATTTTCTGCTTTGTGTCATTTGTCATCATAGTGGCTTCTCCTGAACTACAAATATTGTCAATAAAAATATGAAACCATGATCCTGACCGACTGCTGCTATTGACATAGGGTGTTAGAGACCTTCTGAGTGTTGTGCTATTCAAGTGCCGATGCAAATATCTGCCCAGTTACATTTTTTCTAAAGATGTGAACTCTGCCATCTAATAAACTTGCATTTTTACTGTGTAAAAATAAACCCAACAGAAAAGCAAGGAGCAATTTTAAATGGTGAATACCTTAAGTACAACAGAACACAAAGGAAACTTTAACCGAGAATCATAAAACATTTTAAAAGCAGTAATGGGTGAAATTCAACCTTGTAAGGGGGACAGCACCAGCTGTACATCATTTAAGCCCTACTTAAGGCCTCAAAATAGGATTTAAGTGAAACTTAGCTGGTGCATGACATTTGTGCTGATGCTGTGCAGAGCTGAGTGCCACCCGCTAATGACTTAACCCTCACAAGCAAGCATTCCTTTGAGGATCATTACTTTTATTGCATCCAAAGCTTTTGAAGACAAAGGACTGCCTTTTGCACTGCTGTTTCACATTATGAGGAGCCTGGTGGCATGGTCATCTTCAGATATTTCCCTTTCTCATTCTCACGCTTCTCTGTGCTATGGCATGACAGCCTGTCCTCTCAGCTGTGCTCCCAGCCTGTTACCTGGGTCAGCAGAAGTATTACCACTGGAGACCTTTTAACATGAAGCTGCAGCTTCAGTTAATTGATTCCATGAGCCATATAACACTCACCGATACATCTTGCAGCACTGGGTGCACAGGGCAGTTATTCAATGGAGGTTTGCTGCTTCCCATTTTGACAACTGCCGCTCCTCTTTTCCAGAGAAATTCACAGGGAGGCAAGGAAGACCCCAAGGAAAAGAATTAAACCAAAACAACCAGGAACAGCAACAACAAAATCTCTGATAAACCAGAACAGAACAGCATGTAAGTGCTACTCTCTAAAGCTTTATATCTATTTCACCCTTTCAGAGCAAGCTTTGGAAATCACGGGCTTAGAGAACGGGGGCCTCTGCGACATCCGTGCCTCTGACTGCACCAGGATCCGGGTGTTTGGCCTTGGCTTCAAAGAGTCGCCCAACCTGCACTGCGAGGTCACCAGATTAATTGTAAGCACCTTCCCATGGCCTCGTAAAGTACTACTGATACAGCCAACGTTTGACCTGTTTATAGTCAAATCTTTCACCCTGAACTGTGCCGAGTGCCATCATCTCTCACTGCCACAGAGGGGTGCAAGTACCTTCGAAACCCATTGCCAATAGGTTTGCTATGAGTGAGGGGAGCTGAAGAGGCTCAGCCCTTTCCAGGACTGGTTCCTTGGAAATGCACAGCTATGCATTCTTGCTAATTTTCTCTGTGGGGGTTTGTTTAATTCTTGTTTGGTTCAGCTGCACTGTAGTCTGATGAAGCCTGAAATCACAATATTATTTCTCATTTTGTGCATCTGGAATCGGTACGCTTGGTTGTTTTCCTAAACACATCTGAACGCTAAGTTTGGTGGTTAAATATAAGGTTTCCTCGACATAGTTACAGAGGATCTTATTTGAATTTTCTTAGCCATAGTTCAACCCCAGATCGGAAGTTTTAATGAGTATTAAACCCATCTCTTCTGCTACACTGCAACTTCATCATAACCAACTATACACAGGCAATGCTAGAACTGAATTATTTGGTGTATCAGCATACTCACATATGAATTGTTTGATTCATCTCATAAAAGATGTTCAGCCTGATACCCACTCTGTGCTAACATGATAATGAGGCACAGCTGAGATTTGCCTACTGTGCCCGCTTAGGGCTCCTATAAGTGGTGATGTCTTGTGTAGCTGATCTAGGTAAGCAGCTGATGTTGCCTTCAAGGAGCAGCGAGCTGGCTGCTGAGCTTCAGGAGCAAACACAAAGTTGGTCCACCCTGTTACCCTGTCTCATCCTAAGCGCAGACCACAGCACTTCCTAAATTAATAGACCACTTGCATGCATAGATGAGCATGGCTTGCCCTTTACTGTGGCTATAGTAATAGTGTCATTTCTTTTAAATAAACCATCTGGAAATGCCTTATATTATTAATTAGAAATATAAATATATGTTGACAACTGGAATTTCTTTCTATGAACGTTCAGTTTCTGCACTTTCCTTCTGTTTCACTGTAGCATCTCAATGGTGAATGGATATCAAGAGAACAAGAAACCACAAAAGCAGATTTTGTCAGTTCTGAGGCTGTTGACTGCCAGATTCCTGTCCTGAACATTACAGAGACTGAGGCTGTGCACTTTGTGGCCGGTGATGAGCCGTTCGCAAGATGGCAAGTGAAAGTAGGAATTCCTTATATTTCTAAGAAATTATTTAGAAGGAGAAAATCAGTTGTCATGGTAAATTAAAATGCAAAGTACAATTTGCTTCCCTTCAGAAATGAAAATGCTTGTAGAAATACTCACATTAATGTCATGTGGGGAAAGAAAACCCAACAACAACCAAAACAATATACATTAACAACAGGTGTCTGTAGACAATCTGAAAGTGCAAATTACAATCACTTCTCCAGGTAATCACCTGAGATTGATGCAGTTGTACTAATCAATGGTTAATCATTAGTATTTCATTTCTGGAAACCCCAGCTCAAACTCCTAATTAGGCAGCAAGTATAAGACAGTTTTGACGCCCTGGTTGCAAGACCGATGCTTGTGCAGTGCAATAGCCGAGCACTGGCTGGCTCCTGGACAGTGGGTGAGAGCTGGCACGGCGTGAGCAGGGATGTCATGATCTTGGTCTTGAATGACTGCAGGAAGAAGCATGTGCAGTACCTGCTCATGCCAGGTTCTCTGCTGCGGTTTTAGCCCCTTTTGCTCACAAAATGATACCTGCTTTCTAAATATTTCCAGGAAATCAGTGCCTTACTGACCCTGCGCCTGCTACCCTTAGTCTCGCTCTCAGCCTGGATGGTTATTTTCTGCAGATTGGAAGGGTTTTATAAGACTGAGATCATTTAAAGGCTCTATAGCTAAGAAAAATATATTGCCATTGTAGGAGGACTGCAGATGTGCTTTGAAAATTGCAGCATGTAAAAATGAAATGCGTAAACCACTCACTTCACTGCGGTGTTACTGCCTGCCCTGCACCCCACAGCTGCCATGTGGCTTAGGGGAAAGATGTTTGGTAGTGCACGTTTTCTGTCCGGTCATTTATTTTAAATAGATAGGGGGTTGTGGTTTAAGAGATTAGTGTAAGATCTCTGTGGGAGCAGAGCCTGACCATCAGCTGCTGGGGTGGACCTTGGACCTTCCTTCTGGAGAAGGTGCTGTCGGTGTGGGCAGACACCGAGGCTGAACCAGGAGAGCAGATCCTCTGCTTAGGGCTCCAAAACTTCTCAAAAGAGATACTGAACTCTGCCAGCTGTGAGATGAAATGCTGCCTCATGATGGAAGGATCTGAGAAGGAGACACCCTTGATTTTCCTGGCCCAGGAGGACAGCTGACATTTTTGCACGTGCACAGAGCTGTTTCTCCAGTGTAACTAGGATAGCTTCCCCGCAGCTCAGGTGTATTATGATGCAGTTTGCTTTCAAGTGCTGCCTTTCAGCCCTGAGGAAGGGCTTTCTTTTTCTTATTTTTTCTCCTCAAAACAGATATAGGTTGTCTCTTGCCTTGCACTTAAGCTGAAGAAAACCTCTGTACCTGTAAGCCTTCTGGTCTTTCCCTCTCCTTCAAACCCAGCAGAAAAAACAGGTTGATGGCTATGCAGCAAATGCACAATTAAATCATCTCAGTCCACATGTGAATCCTAGTTCTCCTGTGGATCTTTTTGCTGAATGAATTGGGAAGGCAGAGCTCAGTGCTCAGTTTCAAAGGCAGCTGGCCTTACACGGTGGCACAGAGAACAAAACGACGGAGCTTTTCAAGATAAAAAATGATTTGAAACTAATTCCACAGATGTTCAAAAATTTGTGCTCCGGAAAATTCCTGATAAGACTTACTGCAACATTGATCTTCTGGGTTATGCTAATAGATAGTTTTAAAAATGTAGGCAAAAGATTTTTCGGAGCCAAAAATCAAAATAATTCTTTCCGGAAATATCACTGTTTGGTATTTTCAGAATCTCTCCCCCTCCCAAATAAAATTTCAGAGGAATTAGCAAAGTTTCACATAAGCTTTTTTTTACTACCAGTGTCAGGGGAACGGGGGCTTGACAAGCTCTTCCCAGTGCTCTTTCATTTTATCTGCTCTTGTATTCATGTTTCAGATTTTGCTCAGTGTTTCCATGACATGCTGCCGAACATAGGTAGGAAAGTACATGGGGCTACACCAGAGCGTTTGGTGTAATTAATTTAGATATCAAAATCCAAACTCCTACTTGGGCAGCAGATGACTTGGGCTGTCCTCACAGATGCCTGTGGGAAGAGGTGAAAGAGCTTGGCAGGCATTTACCTAATCTGGGAAGCAGGTCTCTCATTTATCCTCAATTCATTATTGTTGCCTGTATTTGTCAAGAGCAGAAAAAAATATTTGTTAAAAAGTCAGTGAGGCAGAAACTGAATTTGAATTCAGCAAGTTTTTACAGCTTTCTTTTTTCATTTATAAACATTTGTATAAGTCAAATTGTACGTGGATTATGAGTGATACAAATAGCCAAGATTGTTTTGTGATGAATGAAATACTTCAGGCAGAAGTGACAGACTTCCTGATGGTCCTGACTGCTTATCCCAAAGTGGCTCCTTCTTTCCAGATGATGTGTATGTTCAAGCAATCAAGGCACAACTCTTAGCACATCTTTGCCTTTTAAGGGCCAACCGAATTTGAAGAGAGGTTTGCTCAGCTTAGGTCTCATTGAAGTATTTGTTCCACATCACTAAGGTGACTAATGGAAAAGCAATTAAAATAGCTATAAAACAACCCTGTTCTAAGAAGACACCAGAATGGATGTTTATAATAGAATGTAGAAAAAAATACAGATTAAAAAAACAAACAAAAAAACTAAATTGGTGAGAGTTACATTTCACTCATGATGCACACTTCAGACAGAACAATTAGTGCGATACTAGAGCTTTTTATAATTTCCCCTGTCTACCCATTTCTTCACCCAATATTAGTGCACTGGTATTGAGACAACATTGGATGCTCTGGTAAAAGAATGAAATGAAAATAAATGTAAATTGCATTAGGAATAATATATTCTTAGTGGAAGCCTTGCTGCTAATAAGCACTGTCTTTCAGTGAAGAGCAGGTCTTGAGGGAGGTTGACTGTTTTATTTTTTTCTCTTTTCAAACTGCAGGATAAGCTCTTTACTTCTTTTAAAAGAGTTTTTTACCTTTAGTATAACACAATAGTCCAATATCTCAACTGAATATGATGCCCAGGAAACAATTATGTTTGTCCTTAAAGCTATACCAAGGAATTTCATTGGACCAATGAATTTTGCTGAATTTTTGGACCAATTTAAATTAGTCCAAAGAGTTGTTTCTCTTCTGCAATTTCAAATCATGAATATCCATAAATACGGCTTGTTCACCTCCTTGTGTTGGTTTCTGCAGAAACAAATGCTCTTAGCTCACAGTTCATTTTGAACTCAGAACCATGACATTTAATACTCTGGGAGTATCGACGGTATTATGTTCCATGAGCTTTCAGATCATTCTTAGTGAACTTATGATAATTGGTGCTTTTTATGAAACTTATTAATCTTTACTCTCTGTACTTCCAGTTACCTTTGTTCAATTTAACATACTTTATACTCTTGACCTCTTGAAAGTCCCTTGTAAAGGGACTGAGGATGTTTTAGCTTTGGGGTCACGGGAGAGATGGGGGAGGGCTTGGGGATTGTTTTTATAGCAAGAGGACAGAGGGGTACCTGACCAATCCAAAGCAAAGGCCTTGTTAGATCTGCTAAACAGTGGCCTTAGTTTGACTGTGACAAGCCAAAAACCTAAAAAATACCTGATAGAAAGGCTTTTTTTTCCTGCTGGTGTTCCTCAGTGTTTACAGCATGGCTTTTGGCAGTGTCTTGGGGTGCTCTTTAACTTTCACACCTCTCGAGGTGTCACAATGCTTTCCAAAAGTTAACCCTTTCCAAACTAGTCTGGTATCTTTTCATTTTTATTGTAGAAAAATTAAAATATAAACTTACTTAACCCTTTCTTATTGTGTAAGCATCCATATATGAAAAATGCCATGCTAAATTAAGGCTTTCTAAATTACATGTATGGGAAAAACTGTGAGCTGGGACAGGAGGTGACTGTTCTAATGTACCTTCCCATGGAAATGGAACTGTTGCTTTCTGGTATTATCCACTCTTTTTTTAAGGTTAATTTAAATCACCTATATAATATGCATTCTCTTTTTTTTTTTTACCCCAGGGAGTTTGCTTACTGATTTGCCATTAGTAAGAAAGTGGTACTGAATTTCAGCCAAAAGTCTTAATTTCACAACTCCTTGAAAGACCCACTTGTAGCACTTGAGTAGAGTTTCCATAAGGGTATTGACAAAAACTCTCAGGAGAAACCTAACAGCAATCAGAAAAGTTGAATGCCAGCTGAGCCAAAAGATCTTCTGGTTATTAATGACTAGTTTCCAGTTTCGAGCATTAAGCAATTTGTTAGCTTGCAGTAGAGCCACTCACAAGTGGTTTAATTTATCTTGCTGGCAAGCACCCAGTTCAAGGGGGCAATGGTATATGCTCCAAAATGAGCAGACAGTCTCCGTATGAACATTATTACTTATAAGGATGATTTTTGTATCATTTAGATCACTAACGATGGCTTCCAGTACAGTAATTCCAGAGTGCTGGCCCTGTATGATGCGGTCTGCCAGGCCTGCCAATTCTATCCAACTGGACTTTGTAAATTAAAGGTAATTTAAAGATCATAAAGGTTTAATATGGATCGTTCATCTCTTCCTTAGCCCTCTCCCTCTCTTTGATGTACTGTGTGTAATAACTGCTGTAGAAGAGGAAAATCTATTTCATAGGTCAGGTGCATAGCCTAACACTTTTCTCTCTTTCATAATCTCGTCTGATATTTGTTTTTTCATATTTACGTGGGGTATGAATACCTGGTAGAGCATGCTTTATGATGGACCTTTCTCAGAAAGACACTTCCAGAAAGACCACAGTTGACAATATTTATACTTTGCAGCTGTTAATGGAAGCAAGTAAGACTGAGGAGTCTCCCGTGAAAGGCAGCTTAACTTCACTTTCTAAGTGTCTCTACTATTTTACCTCTCCTAGCCTGTTTGGCGAGGGCACTGTAACTGTAAGGTATATCATTTCTATACCCATTTTCTGCCTTAGCAAGAGGTATAGTAAGATGCATGTTATATAGTTTTTGTCATTTGAAAACACCCTTGAGAGAACATAAAACATTCTTGCTTACATTAAACACTGCTAAGTACAAACATACAGTACTTTGACAGTTTCAAAACCATAATCAAAAGTCTAGTGCTACGTTTTAAATTGCCAACATGCTAGGAACTGCCTGGAGAGCACTATAACCCTCTGTTTTCCTGTGAACTTATTAGTGTGACATCCCCCACCCCTTCAAAAAAAGCTTCCCTGCTCTTATTTTCTAGAGAGCTGCATTAGGAAACATTTCTGGTTTTCAGTGGGGTTTCAAAAGAAACTTTTGGAGGGTATTGGGTGGGATATTTGAATTCACTGATCCTGCTTTCCTACCCTGAGGCAAGTATGAATGGAGACCACCAGTCTGCAGTTTTATAAAATGAAGAATAATCAGGTATATCTTAACTCATTTGCCTCACTGTTCTCATTAACACTAATGGGAAAATATAGTTTTCAAACATGCACTGATTGCAAGAACATACCAGTTACCAAAATAAAATGAAAGTTCACATTTTTTCAAATAAATCAGTGAATAGAAATTACTTTATAGGCCCAAATGATGGCAAAACCACTTAAATTTCAGATTAAAATAATTGTGTCAGAACCATTTCAATTAAAGCTAGGGTGGTTTTTTGTCAAAGGCTTTCCTTATTCTCATCTTTTTGAAATATATATGTTTTCTCAAGATGCTGGTGTTCTCTGGGGATTATAATAATTTCTATCCTAAGATGCTTCAAGGGACTATTTGAACTAGGCTTCCAATTGCATCAGACCACATTCTAATTACCCCTCTTATAACATTACTTTGTAATACCTAAATTGCTTTCAGAAAAGGTGTTTCAATTAGGGGACATTTTAAATCAGGCCATTTCACATTCTGTGTTCTTTTATGGAGCCTATTCTCTACCACACTATCAAATCAGAAAAAAAGCATCTTTTTCATCAGAACATCAAGCCTGTGAAAACTACAATGTAATAAAATCTAATTAACATGCAGATTTTAATGTTGAAGATCTATCATGTTCTATCATGTCGGGGCAATTACTAGAGGCCTTTTTTTGTTTCTCTACCTTACTCATTACTCTTAAAGTGGTATTATTTAAAATATTGACTAATATGCTTTGCAAAAGAAGTCTGAGAAACAAATAAAGCCATAGATAGAATCCACAAGGCCAGTAACAGGACACACATCAGTCTCAGAAAAGCAATGTGCCTTCAAAGGAAGGAAAAGGAAAAATGCCTTTCATCCTGGCAACTTCTCCCTCCTGCTGTCCCACTGTAGCGGTGACATCCCCCGGGTTCACGACACCTCCCCATGTTTTGCTGGGAATCTGCAGCGTCAGATAAAGTCCCATCTGCAGGTGTGCCCCAACGCAGGCTACAAGCAAAAGGCATAACTTTGCCATAGGGCCTTCCCGTGGCATAGATGTTTAATTACATCTGTTAATCATGTCCTTGTGTTTGCTTGGACAACCCAGTTCAGCCTCCCTGGTCCTGGTGGCCACCCGACCTAGGAGAGGACCAGGTCGGCCTCAAAGGCTGCTGCGCCCACAGCATGAACTTGTGTGGGGATGCTCTGCCTCACCTAGGCACCATCAAGCTGTTCAGCTGTCATTTACAACTATCTCACGGAAGGCTAAAATCTAATGCACTTCTTTATTCTGTTTTTAGATCGTTACTTTTTCAGATTTTTATGAAGAACCTCCAGAAATAATTAAATTACCAGAACAGGATTCCAAAATTTCAGAGTTTTTATCCAGTCTCAGTTTTTGTTAGTCTCATGGACCTCACTTTTGAGCATTAGCTAATAATCAGCATATTGAGAAGTCACAGCTGGGAATAATGATCACATACACTACATAAGTGTGGAAAAGAAAAAAAAAAAAAAGAATCACATTCTGTTGTATTTATTTATGACAAGCAACATCACATGTTGCCTAAGCTAAAGCTTTCAAAGCTACAAAGATCTCAAACTGAAACTGGAAATCTTATGTCTTGTTTTCTCCCTGTCAGGAGAAAGTACCAGCATTTAAATTGCTACTATTTTGTTTCAAGAGACAAGTGAGTTTGTGCTTATCTCCAGAAATTATCAACTGCTAATTTCTTTATCTTATTTCTTTTCTCCTTGCGTCCACCTCCCACCCATTTTTATTTCCTTTTTTGGCAGGAAAATACTTGTAATATAGATGGACTTTGCTATGGTGAAGGAGAATCAAGCCCTACCAGTCCTTGTCTTCTTTGTGAACCTGACATTTCTAAGTTCACCTGGTCTATTAATGAAGGTAAGACAGCTTTTCTTCTAAGACTTAGAAGCACTTATCTGAGAATTTATGACTCAGTCTATGAAATACATCGTTCCCTCATTTGGCTAACATGAATCTGTCCTGCATAGTGTGCATGGATAGTTTGCAGTGGGAATAATTGGGTGCACCAGAAACGCAGACTGACCAGAAACGGACAGTACTCCACTGCATGTACTATGCATCTGGGCACGTATCTTGTTCTGGCTAAAACCTGACAAATCCCAAATTAATAAAACCAAAATAACACCTGAAAATGAAATTTTGATACGCCAGTGCCCCATGCAGCGCCTGTCAGCTAAAGGTGATGGACCCTAAATACCTCTGTCATCATCTCACAGGTACAAACCTTTAAGGGAACAATTTGGGGAAAATACTGTTTTTAAAACACTAGTGTATATTTTTGGTACCTGGAAAAATTGTTTCCTTTCCCTGAGCCAAATCCTACAAAACACCACACGAAAGACATTGGCTTGGCAGGGAGTCTAAGTGATAGGGATCAGCCACTCATTACCTTCCCTGCCACAGAACATAAAGGCTCATTCCACAGCCCGTCATGGCAGGGGTCATGGAGAAGGCTGCCTTTTGAAGCACCTCCTGAATGACTTTATCATAGCTTTTTCATGGCTACATCCCCAGCGTAAATAAGAACCATTACTTACCTCATGCTTTACAGATAATCCATGTTTCTAGCAGCATTATCCTCCCAGTGCATCTCCCCACTTACAGGAGCACATTTGCATCTGGTCAATAGAAAGTTTATACTACTGCTTTTATGTAGATTCATGTGTCAGCTCCAGAAAGAGCTTCTCTGCACTCTTAGGTTCTGTAAACACAAGTAAATTACAGAAAGGTATGTGAGTGGCAGGACCAGTTTGCTTTGTTTCTTTGCAGTTTTATATTCCTTTAGGGTGACTAGGTCAGCAGGACCCTTCTGGAAGGAGAGGAAGATTGCTCTTGTCCTTGGGGAACAGCTGGGGATGCTCAGGGACAGAGGCTCCTAGAGAGTGCAAGGTATGGCAGCAGAAACAGCAAGAGCTTTATGACAGTGGCTGGAGTCCATAGCTCCAGTGGAGACACTGCCAAGGAGAGCAGTGAGCAGACACGCTCTTCTCAGAGGTGACAGAAAGGCCCCTGAGAAGGACCAGAAAGGACCTGACAGATGCCAGCAACACAAGAAGTCATAAGTTGTCTGAAATCAGTTTTGGAAGCAAGAACACAATAGAAAGGGAGAGAGTTGCTCATGAGTCATTTTAATTCCTGTTCCAGGATAGCCACCTTGAATTTCCTCTATTTAAAAGCATACACCTCTAGTTTATGTCCTAAAAAATCCAGCTTTTGGAATTTAAGACACCCTCTTAGCAAAAGGTGTGGGCAGATCCATCCCAAGCATTGGCCAACTAAAAATCCCATTGGATGTGACTTGGATGAGTAGTTAAAATGCCCAGAGGTAAGCCAGGCCTGAAGAGAGCTCGTACACCTGAAAGCTGTGGTTTTTTTCCCCAGGGATATAGTTTAGTCTAATGAGAGATACTATCTGTGACTCACAAACCTTGCCTCCTTTCTGTCCTTCTGGTGTGTTGGCCACAGGAGTAGCATCTTTAGGGATGAGCTGATCCTGATTGATAAATAGATGGACTCATTACTAATACTGAGGCAGTTCAATTTTAAAATTCAGAAAACTTCTTATAAAGGGAAAAACTGCATTTGCTTTGGAATTTATAAAGCTAGAAGTGCTTTAGGAAATCTGAAACAGATCCCGGTTCCCTTTTCAGTAACCTCAAAATTTAAAAATATTGAAAAGAAAGGGTTTGTCAGACTTGTTTGCAAAATTGTGAAAACCTTTTTAAAAGTTCTCCTATAACTCAGAGTGTATATATATATATATATATATATTCACTGGATAACAGGGAGATATCTGTGGAATTAGAAACACTCTTATTCACAGACTACTTTCAGAATATCTGATGTTATTTTGTGCCTACAGCTTCTCATTACCCTCCATCCAGTTAACACCTTTGTGTTTATCTGTAAATGCGTATCCAACATCAATATTTCATTGATTACTTTGGGTACAACTTTTATGGGCTCCATGGTTTAAGTGTTTTGGAAATAAAAGGTAAATTAATAGACGGAAGATTTCAACAGTTATGCCAGGACAATATGCTGGACAAGCAGTTTAGAAAGCTCTGATAGCACAGCAGCAATGAGTAGAGAGACACATTTAAATAATTGCATAATATGAGACATGCTATGGAAAGTAAAGCTTGATAAAAGGATATGCACCACAAAAAAACCCTAATGATGACTTCCCACAAGCATAATCCAAGGACACACGTAGTCCTTACAAGAACACATACATAGTTCATAGTTTTAGAGCATGACTTGACATTAATCCTCGGTATTAGAAATGTCCTTTAAGTTAAATATAACTATGGTCAAATTACATTATGAGAAGACTCCTTTAAGTATCAATACATGTCAATTTGTACCTCTGGTTAAAGAGGAAAGACGGCTTGAGACTGAGGAGGCTTAGGACATGCAGATGAAATTCTCGGCCCTGCACAGAGCTGCTGTCACCTCAGGGTACTCATCTGCTCTTACTTTTCCTTGATTTCTAATTATAAAATGTAATACTTTTCTCTACCTTGTCCTCTTTACCTATTTATGTTGTAAGTATCTTTAGGTAGTGTTTGTCTTCTAGTGTAAAATAGCCTTCTACAGTTAGGCTTTTATCTTCATTAAGGAAATACTGAATGTAAACACCACCACTAGAAATAGCAACGCCAGTGGTGACATGATATGAGCTACTGTCACTGGTGATAGACAATCTCAGCATCACTGATGTACCTCTGCTGACAGTGAAAAAACCTTTGTTCCTGATGAAATGTCCAACTAATTCAGTCAAACTGCTCAGGCTTAATTACTACTCAAGTGTAAAGGCAGGAAAATCTACTTAATGGAAGAGTTACCCAATTCCGCCCTCCCCGAGATGCCCACCCCATTCATTTGTCATTCATAATTTTGAGATTCAGTTTACTTATACATAAAGATAGAAACATAGATAGAGGGGTAGATAGAATAAATATATATATGTAAGTATTAAAAATACAATTCATTAAAGTTTTAGTAAGAATTGGGGGACCAGTAGGAGGTTATAGAAGTCACATCTGATGTCCTCCCATGTATCAGAGAGCACATTCGAAGTAATCAAAGGTCAGTATGGGAAAAAAGTTCAGTATGGGGCATGAAAAAACCAAGAGGAAAAAAGTGTACTTTTAGGTAAAGCTATTTGCTGCCTCTAACATCTAAATCACTTCCTCTGACAGTCTCAGGGTATGTTCTGTACCTTCTTCTGAGAGCACTCCTACAAAGACCCACCCTCTGAATCTTTACATGGGAGAAACTGGAATTTATGTAATCATGGTTTCATTTTTGCTGTTTAGACAACGTGCCTCCTGTGTTCCAGGCCCCCTCCAGCCAGCCGCTGACATTTATTGGTGAGAATTTTGTTTACCAGTTAGTAGCAGTGGATCCGGAAGGGTCAGCTGTGCTGTTCATCTTAGAGGCTGGGCCACAGGATGCCAGGCTCTCTCCTGCTGGCCTTCTTATCTGGAAAGTTGATTCAGAAGAAATGCAGACCTTTGAATTCATCGTGTCGGATGAATGCAATGCACAGAGCAGATACTCTATTGAGGTAAGGAAATGAACACTTTAAAGGAAAAACAAAACAAACCTGTTTATCATGTCACTGCGTTGGTGCAATTGTCATTATAGCTAATAATTTGTTACTCTCCTGAAAACTAAGACTTCAGCTATTTCCTCATAAGTGTATATTATCCAGCACAGCAATAATGATCAATTCATGGAATAAATATCTCTGAGAACATAGAAACTATATATACAAGGAACAAGAGAGAGTGCTATTGATTGCTGTTTGAAAGAACACTCTTGCAGAGCCTTTTAATGGTTCATTAATCTGCTTTAAAATTCACATTCTGCCTTTGGATTGCTGAAAAAAGCATATAACATAAAAGACCAAGTTTTAGCTATAAAAGGGAGATTATAACTCATTCTCAATGATATTTTTAGAGGATGTCTTGCTCTTATGTCATTACTCCACACTTTAAGTTTCTTGGCAGAGCTCATGCATTGCTTTGTCTTTATTGTATATTCTAAGATTAATCCTGTGACAGGATGAGCTAATAAACTGGGATGTAGACTCTTGACATAAGAACCGTTTTGTGAAGAAAAGATTTTTATTCCTTAAGATTCCTATATCTTTATTCATTCAAACCACTGTCATCAAAAATACCAGTCTGATGAACCCACACAGCAAAGGGGAAACTGGAGTCTGGATATGGTTTTGATGGAAACATTTCAACCTAGACCTGTGTTGAACTAGGTGAGATAATACAGAGGTTTGAGTCTGTTGAAATGCTGCTCTTGTACATAAGTAAAATACAACTATGAACCTCTCTTCCCTGAAGAGAGAGACCAGCTGAGGAATGCCACAGTCGTGTTCCTGCCTGGGAGCCATTTGTAACGTGAAACACTAAGGAGGGCAGGCAGGCAAAGAGAAAAGATTTTTCATTTCGTCTTTGAAGAATAAGGAACAAAGTCTGCCCTCAGATACTATGTAAAAACTGCTGTTATAGGAAATAGGATTCTTTTTCTTATAAGAAGTTAGAATGTGCCCCCAAATGATGAAAAAAAATCCCTTTAAAGTCAGGCTTTCAGTTAGATAAATAAGCATGCTGAGTATGAGACCAACTATCTAGACAAAGCAAATCAGTTAGAAATAAGTTTTCACACTAGATAGCATGTTTGCACTGCAAACCTGTCCCTTCCTAAGGGATAACACACCTCTCCGCTGTGATTATTCAGAGGAATCTTACCACGACTGCCTTTTGCCTTCCTCAGGTTGGAGTGAAGCCCTGCAGCTGCCTCAATGGTGGAACATGTGTTACCAATATTAAATTCCCCCCAGGCCTTGGTGAATACCTGTGCTTATGTCCAAATGGATTTGATGGAGAATTTTGCCAGGAAGATATTAATGACTGCAAATCAAACCCCTGCGGCAGCGGAACATGCGTGGACAGTGTGGACAGCTACTTTTGTAAATGTCCCCCTGGTTTGGGAGGTAACAAATCACTGTTTCCATCTCTGATTTAACTAGAGATATATTGTGCTACAGGATTTTTTGAGTGCAGCATGACCACAAGCATCTGTCAAGTGGACTACATAAGCCACCTCTTCTGCTTCCATGACTTAGCTTTAGACAGATAGAAAATGTGCAAACCCAGCTATCTAATTACCCACGCTCAAGGAAGGAAAAATTACCTAAAGCTCTGTGGCCCTGAAATGATCACTCAAAGAAGCTGTGAATGTCCCTGATGTCAGTTCCCACCTGCTTATTTCCCATGGATTTGTCCATCCATGAGAAGAGCTAAGATAAGACTGAGTGGAAGCGAGAAACGGCAAAGATCCAGGACCCTTTTGCACTCCACAGGATTTGACTAAATTAAGCCAACAAAAGAACTAGGAATTAATGATTTTTCTTGGTCTAGGAAGGAGAAGTAGATATGGAAAACAGGCAAAAATAAATTGTCCTTTACTCCCACTTGACACTTCATTAAATCTAAACATTAGAAAACCACAAGCCCATTTGGTTGTCAGACATGCCGATGGAACAAAATCTAACCTTTTAAACTGTTCAGGGCTGGCCACAATATGATTTTAAGAGATGAAAGGAAGAGGGATGATCACTGCACCAAAAAAAGATTCTTTCAGAAAAGCAGAATGAAAAGCGCAAAGAGGAGGAGTTGGAGAACAAAATGCAGTGAGGCCAAAGAGGTGGATGCAAGACATACAGCGTGAATCAGATTGGAGTAAAGATCTGAAATGTGAGGAGAGAGAGAAGCATCTAACAGATAACATAGATGAGGAGAGAACCTGTGTATACCTGTCATGCAATTTATAGTCCGCTTCACTGCGCTCGGGACATCTGTGAATGATTCAGACACGTGAAAAAGCACTTGTGACAGCACGAGGATGACTCCCCTGCGCTCTGCAGACTGGAACCAGCAGAGCCAGCCGTGAGACCCACTGCTGTATTAAGCTTCTGGAGTTTGGCTGAGCTGAGTCACTGTTGGGTCTCGCAGTGCCTACCACCCCCTCCAAGCTGGGACCCACGCTCCAGCTGCTCGTAACACCGCTCGCTTCCAATGTAACAGATTTTCAAATTGGCCCAAGCATGCCTTCTCCTGGAGTTTCATAGAAGTTGTTGTCTTTTCATTTCCAGTTTAGTTCTTCAGGAGGTACAAGGCAAATCCGAACATTAGACTTGAACATGATTTGTAAGCCTGGCTCTTGCTTACCTTTGCAAAGGGCCAGTTAGAATAACACCCACTCACCCAGGTCACTGTGCAGTCACTGGAAAGTCAAGACATCATGTTACTGTCCATTCTTGTCAAAGTCAAATTAGTGTCCCATAAGTGGAAGGTGCTAACTGAAACTGTGTTAGAACACCCCTCGATCAGAACTGTTTCAAAAGCAGAGTAAGAAAAAAACACCTTAAGCTGATCTCAGATTGCAGTCCTTGAACCTGTCAGAAACCCTACTCTGTTCATATATAGAAGCATGAATGAATTCATAAGACCTGTAATGTTGGCTGCTGTGCAGTGTTATAGGTTTGAAAAATCAAGCAGAAATAACATCAAATGCACATAACTATTACTGCTTACAGTGTGTATATATAGAAGAAACTCAGTTTTAAACAAGAGCAATGAACAGCTTTTACCCAATGGGCTCATGCAGGCAGCAAGGTACCCTTTCTGCCTTTCAGCAGTTCATGAAACCTTTGTTTTGGTCATGTGGGACTGCAAGTCCAGATTTCATTAACTATAAAATTCCAGCAGAAATGAAAAATAAAAGTCATTCAGAAGTGGAAGTTCAGAAAAATGGCCTGGAAGAGCTGTGACACCTGGACGGTATTGACTCCAGGTAATGCTATCAAATAGCCAAAGCTTGCTGCTATCCAAAGTGTTTGTGTCACCAGAGACTCCACTGATGCAAAAACACACAAGCCTAAGCATGGAGAATAATGTTAGAAAATGAAAGTTTGATCAAAACATAAAAATCCGCAAACCAAACAAACATATGCAGAATGTCTTAAATCCCCCTGGAAGTAACATTCCTATGAGCACAGGGAAACTTGGGAACCTTTTAGGCTGTATTTGGTTAAACACTGGAGATACACAATGAGAACAATTATTCATTGCCTGTAAGGAGGTGGATTAAATGAATAAAAAGCAATATAATTCCATGAATTAATAACTTCAGTGGATCTGCTCGTGTTTGATCTTCACCAGTTTCACACTGCTGCCCTTCTTACTTTATGCAGTACCACATAGACGGAGTGAAATCAAGCTCTATTATTCCACATAAAATAGTCTGCCATAATTACAATGCATTGTTTATAAATTCACATGGAGCATGTTCTGAAATGTGCTTCTCATTCTTGCACAAAGAATTAAATATCCAACACTTCAAAATACCACACTTGAAAGCAACATACAGCAGACTGTAGAGACAAGGGTGCAGGATGCCTTGATGGCCAGAGAAACACTAGGTTTTCCTGAACCCTTAATTCTTGCCAGATTAAATAAAAATGCATTCGTTTTACTATTCTTCCCTGGCTCAAAATGCTAAACACAAGCAACAACAGAAAAAAAAAAAAAAGGTATGACTGAGTGAAATAGGAATACATCTCAAAGTTTTAATAGCAGGTGAAAAATTATAAGCAAGTGGAGCTGAAAGCCAGCTGGGAAGTAGATGATTTTACTTTAGGGCAGGTTCTGTGACAACAATAAAAGCTCATCCTTGATGCTGTGTTTATGTCTCAATTCCCCAGAAAACCATCAATAATCTAATGAGAAGGCAATGCTATACTGCTCAAGTGACAGCACCACTTCATCGTCAAATCTTTACAAATGATAGTGAACAGGTAGTAGAAACAAAAAGTTAACTCTTTTGAGAGCTTCCCAAACACCACCGCAAGAGAAGCAGCAACGCAGGGAACAGAGTGTGGTGCTAAGTGGCAGCAACTCAGGTGCATTGGTGTATCTCAAGCAATATAAGGGTGTAAATTAGGAATGGGAACAGGGAAAGGAGAGAAGCCACTGGAAAAACTGAGAAGGATGACTTCAGAATTATGACTACTTTAAACTTCTGCAGAGACTTATATGCATTTGTCTCATTGAGTATTCAAAGCTCATTCATTTTTCTTCTACATTGTTGACAAGATAACAAGAATTGTTGTTGTTTCTTCTTTTGGCCACTGAAAGCAAGAACATCACCTCCTCAGAACAGAACTCATAGTTGAAAACTGTATCTCAGTCACAAAACTATTCTCTCTTTCCCCATATACCAGTGATTAATTCAAAACGGGGGGGGGGAGCGAGGAGGAAGATGGAACTGCAATTTCATTTTACTTTTCAGGAAACTGAAGAAAACCCCAAGATTTGGTCACGGTTTGGAACAACCATAAAGTTCCTAAATCACATTGCCTGTTCTCTTAGAGTCAACTTAATGT
This sequence comes from Elanus axillaris, assembly GCA_026212715.1. NCBI lineage: Eukaryota > Metazoa > Chordata > Aves > Accipitriformes > Accipitridae > Elanus > Elanus axillaris. Next base: position 47,348,552 of record JANZLQ010000001.1, on the reverse strand, counting down.
GAATGCAGTCAAAAAGTCTTTCTCTGAATCTGTAGGTAGTCAGCTCCTCTCAAGGCATAAAAGGACTTTATCTTCTTAGCCAATTTCCCATGCAGGGATGGAGAAATAGAGCTGGCACAGAAACAGATGTTTCAACCTTGCAACCTGAAGATCTTTTATTCCTATTATTTTTATTTGTACTGTAGCAGTGCCAAGAGAATTGAGACTCCCTTTTTTTTTGCAGTGCACTGGAGGTTGTGCAAACAGAATAATTGATGTTTCTTGGTGCAGACAGTTTTCTGTCCATTTCTGCTGGTTCTTCAGAAACCTTCAGCCAAGTTTCAGACTTTGCAAACATTTGTCCTTGGAGTCTGCTGGATTATCATTATGTCCAAATTGATCAGATACTGTTTAAAATCAAATCTCTCTGAGTGAAAAGAAGTGCTTGCATAGTTCACCTTTAGATTACAAAAATGTCAAGTGACCGAATTTTAAAATTTAGCTTGTTACTTATAGTGTTCCTTTGCTTTTTGTAATTCTCTCATATTTGAGATTTTATAGCCAGCCCTTTGCAGCAAAAATAGCGTATGTAGGAGGGAAGAGAGGGGACTGAGGGAGAAGTGGCTGTTGTGACTGCAACTGGGAACTTCTTCCCTACTTTCATTGTCTATGGTATCAGTTTAGTCTTTATATGATACTCAGAGAAAGGATATAATTGCTAATCTAATCCAAGGGTAACACATTCAATATTTCCCATAATGTGATGTCTAATAATTTCCCAACACATCATCAGAAAGGAGTATTGGAGAAATCAGCCTTATGATACGAATGTGCTAATAAAATCATACAACAGAAATAGGAATCCAAAATAAACAGGGGGAGGGACAAAAGTAAGTTAAGCCCTGTAATACTATGCGATGTCCAACTTAAATGAAAGAAGCAAGAAGCACGCAAAACCAGAACACCTTAGCTTGAGATGGCACCAGAAAGGTGATGTGGCTTTTGTGCTGCTGTTCTATTTTTTTTCCGTAAGATAAAGCAGGAACGAGAAGGTGATGTTACTGGCTTTTTTAGGCAGCTCAATCAATAGAGACTTCAATTTGAGTATTTTACACAGAGATGCTATTTTAACTTGAAAGTAGTGGAAACTATCTGAAATGCTGAAATAATGAGACATTATGTTGTAGGAGATGAATAATAATGCTTTGTTTTTATCATCCTGTAATTCATTCCACTGTGACAAATTTCTTTTTTGAAGAAAAAAGAATATTCTTTTATCCTTAGATCTTCTTTTATGATAAACCTGGATATCTGATATGGAACAAACTTTTCTGTACCTTGTGGTATGTCTTGAAGCAGGTACCTGGACTCTCCAGAAGGTGTCCCAGTCTCCTTGGGTATTCCTACAAGGGACAAAGGGCATGCCTTAATAGATGTGATATGGGCTAGTTTACGACCTGCTCTCAGGGCTGCATATTCTGGTAACCAGGAATAGCCAAGCAAGTTTTCTCAAGAGCACAGAGACAGCAGCATGCATACCTGAAGCCTGAGGGATTTTTTAACAACATTATACGTGATTACACTGCATCATTTGCTGTTCAGATAGTAATTTTAACTTTTGGGTCACCTTCCCCTATAGGTATCTGTTAAATCATTCAGAGTTGTGAATTTGAATATTGATTGCCTCAAGGGATTTTTAAAACCCTGTTTCCAAAATCAGCAATAGTCAAGACACATTGTTTTGGGTTCAGATCCTATAGCACCTTATCTTCTGTACACCAGCACTGTGGCTCAGAGACATTGTCAGAATGTTTCTTCAAATTTTAATTTTAAATATAAAAAAATGGGTTTTTTTTAAAAATCTCATTATTTTGTAAGGTTTACCTACAGCCAGACTCCATCAGGCTGGTTCCCAATAAGCTATTAGTTATGTGAGGTTCACAAGGAAGCAATAGATGAGTACAAAGCTCATCATATCCTAAAGCCAAAATGGTGACATTCATTGGCTTCTTCAGTATATGACAAAGCTCTCACGTAAACAAGACAACAAAAGCAACAGCAAAGATGTGAAAGGCAGGTGAAATAATTTATTTAACACGCACAGTTTTCTACAAGCAGTAGTTTCAAGTTCAGCACTTCTGGTGCCAATAACAACAGTAATAAACAGTGTGATAAAGGCAGGTTTAAGTGAGACAGTGGGGAATTTGGCTCTAACATGAGTGACGTACCCTGTAATGAGTTTACAGCTGAGAAGTAAGCCTTAGTCTACTTCAACATTTGAGCTGAGGAATAAACAGGGAATCTTTCCTGATTATTAACCTCCTTTTTGTTTTGCCACAGGGCTTACTTGTCAGGAAGACAGGAATGAATGTGAAGAGACTCTTTGTTTTCCTGGAGTGTCTTGTACGAATACCTTTGGATCATATGCATGTGGAATTTGCCCCAGTGGGATGGAGGGAAATGGTAAAACTTGCAGATGTAAGTGTTTTGCATGAATTGTTTTAATAGATGGGGGGGGGGGGGGAAATGGCTTCATTTCTACTAATATTATCATTAATTTAGTACTTTGCCACTCACTTTGAGTATGGACCTTTAAATACACAAACCAGACTATTGTCATGTTATACTAATACGGATAATTGCAAATTGGTCTCTGCCATTTTTCACTGCGGTTTAGTTTCATTTTGGTTAAAATTAACACGGTAGCATACAAAAAGGTATTTTCCAGATGCTAGCTAGATAACTTGCCAAGGACATTCCCCATGTTCTCCGCTATTTCACTCCTAAATATACCATCCGCTAACAAGTACTAGGGGAACACCCCCCAGGATTACTTTTGGTTTGGGCAAATGCTGTGTAAGCAAAGTGTAAAGTAAGAAGAAGACGGTCTATGTGCAAACCCTTCACATCCTTTCACCTCTTTTTCCAAGATGTGCTTTCATTAGATGACCCAGTCCCCAGCTGCTGAGCTCATGCTTGGCATAAAATCATGCCACAGGTCCCAACTAGTGAAGGAAATGGTCAGGAACAATTTTACACCTGCTCGGTATTTGCTTTTGGGGCAACAGACTCTTTAGTAGGGAGACCACAATGACTTTGTACTCTGCCGAGACCTTCCTAGTCATGGAATGCAACCCACTCACACTCTGCTTGTTTCAGTTATATACACATAAGTCTTCTCCAAAAATAACATTTTGGTGGCTAGAAGGAAAGAAATCAACACTTGAAGTGTTTCACATTTGTTTGTTGGTGTTTCCAAAGAAATCTGAGAAACAAAGGATACAGACATTAACTATGCAGATGTTAACTTTTCCTCATATTGACTACCAAAATGAAAAAAAAAAAAAAAATCCAGTGTAAAAAGACTTAGTTGTAACTGCAGGATCCTGGCACCAGCAGGACTGCCTTTGCCAGATTTACCAAATATCCCTTCAATCATATTGCCAAATGTCTGTACAGAATGGGTTTTTTTGCTGTATTATTTGGCCACATTGGTTATTTCAAAGTGATTTTGCATCTGTTTCACTAATGCATATTTTTGTAGTTAATTTGACCAATGTAGGAAAAATTTACAAAATAATGCCCCTTTTTAAAATATATCAGAAAAGTCATTTCTTCCTTTGCATTTTTTAATTACAGAAAGATTTCTCTATTTTGGAAATGCAAATTTATTAGAAGGAATAAACTCAAGGGCTTTCTTGTCCACCAATAATAGATTAGAAATCATGCTTTGTGGTTCTGATACACAGACTTAACATACCTACTCATGCTCCCCTTGCTTAAGCAAGTATAAAGCCTTCTGGGAGGAAGGGGGAGAAAACTTTATAGCTCTTGGAGTGGGCTGTAGCTCATTGCATTGTTTAATATATATAAAGAGTCATAGTCTCAGGCTTAATATTGAGAGTACAGAATATCCGGGAGACCCAGGGCAATAGCTGTTTAACTTGCAACATTGTCCACATACACTTTAGAATGGCTAATTCATTAAAGAAATTATCTTAAAATAATGCATAAATCAATACTTTTTAGTCTCCACCAATCAATTTTCCTCTTTTCATCCATGTATACTTTGTACAGGTATTTTGACATGTGCAAAGTTTGCAGCTGAGCTAACCGAATCAAACATACATACACAACATAGTTTCAGACAGAAGCTTTCAAGAAGAGGTGGGAAACAGACAGAGCACAGGTCCCAGTGTATAGAGTAGCATCTTCATCCAAGTAACAGTGCTGCCTAATACGTGGGGACCTGAGGCCTTCTTAGTGCCCTTAGCTCAATAAAAGATCACTGTGCATATTAAATATGTCTCCCACATAAGCAAAGTTCAGTGAGCTTAGGCATAGTAATTTTTTCCATATTTGTGTTGAGGCTTTGCTACATATCAGTAGCTGACTCACCTGATTTGCCTTTATTTGCTTGATGGTTGGCTTCCAGAATAAACTTATGTCAGGTTATCTGATTTGTTGTTACTGTTGCCTTTTATCATCAATCACAGCTAAGCTCTAACACCTTGTTTCCTTGTCTCCATGCTTTCTTTTCACAGCTGTGCTTGCTGCTGACATTACAAAAGCTTTAAGCATTGAAAAAGGCAATGGTAAAGGTGATTTGAACAAGACTAAGGTTGAGCAGCTACTGCAACCCTTAGAGGCAAAGGATTCTCCTGTAATTAAGAATTTTAACATAAGTGACAGACATGGTAGGTATACAAGGGTATGAAGCCTTTTTCACTTGCTGCAGTTTATATATTCTGAAATCATACGTTTTAGCATCTTAACAGTAAATGTAAACTAGCTGTTTATAATACATCCTAGAAATATCTTTCTATGTTAAAAATAAAAAAAAATCTTTATAAATTAGACTGTGGATTGCTGCTAAACAATTTTATATGGAAGGGAGACATTACAACAATAGCAATCAGAGTGGTCAGGCTTAAATAGAAACTGCATAGCTTCTGAGGTAGAACAAAATCACTCCAAATCTTGGTGATCAATGGAAAGCAAGATAAGAATGACAGCTTATGCCAGCTTGCCATAGCCAAGTAACACTGATGTTTTCTTTCAGTATTTGATCGACAGTCACTGAATTAAGACTGAGTTTTGAGCATAAGCAGACATCGACTCTTGAAGTATGAACTTGCCTGTGGCAGTTGCTTCTCCCAGAGGCGGAACACTACAGCACTCTCTGACATGGCTGTGCACCTGCACGATGCTTACGTGGCCCTGTTCAAATGAGTGCTGCATGTTTAGTTGATTTTCTAGTGAAAGCAGGGAGCAGAAAAATTGAGAATGGGCATAGCTGTTGTGTAGGGGCATACAAAAAAGAAAAGATTTTTTTTTTTCTCACCTTTTTTTTTTTACATAGGTACCAGGCCAGCCAACACTTAACCAGAACTTGCCTCTTACAGGTATCCATCATAATGCTGTAGGGAAGGTGCAAGAATAACACTGAAAATACTTAAGAATCATGATGGAGACCTCACCAGAGGCAATTAAAAAAAGATCTACAACCACCATTAAGATTTTATTCGTCATCTGTTCTCTGTCTTGACACTATTAAATACTTCACAGGCAGTTCATATACACTTGCTGTTCAGTGACATCATAAGTGATAAAATATTATATACTACTGGAGTGTTAAATTTTGCATGTAGTTCTAAGATAATTAAGTACTCTCCTATCATACAAAATTTGATACATTAAGGATGATTTCTAGATCAGAAATATATGTACTTGACAGTGTATTTTTAAAGGTAGGGCATATGTGCTGTGAGGTTTGATGATTACCTTCCAATTATAAAACACCAAAAGGATGTCAAATAATACAGTTTCTCACTCAGTTAATCTTTCACTTATGATGAAAATTACAGTTTCTATATTATCCATGATAAATGCCAAACAACTTTGAGTAATAAACTTGAAAACATGTAATTAGAGGACTAATAAATCTTGCTTTAATGAGAAACAGCTGTTCTGTTACACTGTGCCTACAGGACATTCTCATGTTTGGCTCAAGGTTTGGGAACATTCTGCATTAATTAGACGTTAGAAGAATAAAAGCAGTTTTAAAGCTTTAGTTGGGCTTAGGCAGTTACTGCTTGATTTTATACATCCATTTGATTTGAGAAATTAAAAATAAACAGGCTTGAACTCCCTTCTTTTTCAGGCCATGCAGCACCACTGTCACATATAACTACCTGTGCCAACAGGCCATGTTTTCCTGGAGTGTTATGTTTTGATCGGAAGCCCCCTTACATTGGATATGTCTGTGGCCGATGTCCAGCAGGGTTTTTTGGAAATGGTCGAATCTGTACCAAAGTCCTCAGACCAGGTACGTCTAATTTTTGGAATTTTAAAAAGGTTTTGCATACAAAGGCTGTAAGAAAATATGAACTACTATGGCATTACAATACAATGTACTTTATAATCAAACAGTGAAGGCTTTTTTCTTTCACTTCTACCTGATGAGCACCTAGCAGGTCTTATTTCAGGAACACCTGGCTCTATGAGTCAAAATTCAATAGATTAACCACCTCATTTGCCACTAGGGAGAATTCTTCACAACAGGACTTACTAGATGGTATGAATCAGCACATCTGTATTTCTGCCACAGCACCAGCATAGGATTTCAAAACATGTTTCCTCTTCACTAAGATCAGAACATGACACATGCCAGTATCACTCCATTTTCCTTCTTTCCTAATTCTTTTGCTGCAAGGCATCTGTTGTCCAAGGTGACCTGTGAAGATGATGATAAACAAAGTGTCATGCAAGAACAACTATACCAACAGCTAAAGGCAACAGATAATTAAACCATTTCAATAGTATCCTTCATAGGCTGAGCAATAATCTTCCTTAGGGAGCTCTGAAACTCAGCTGGTCCCATTAATCTCGGAGGACTGATCATTAGAAGAGGTCTTCTGCTGTGATAAAAGAAAAGCTGGGTCCTGACCTCAGGCAGAAAGTGGCAATAGCATAGCAACCGCTCATCAGTCATCCAATCCTGCTCTCTTTCAATGAAATTCTCATAATTCAATGTATGGTTCTCTAGGGACAGTCTGAACGGTTGTCCCCTTTTTACTGCACAGAGTGATTTGCCGAGAGAACTCATGTTTATTCCTTAATAACAGTAGTTACTAGGTCAGATTCCTTGGTCTTCTAAATCTTTTTCCTAAGTATTCAAGACAGACTGGCTTGAAACCTGTCAAACTGTTCTCCGAACCTCCTACACTTGACAAACACACCTTCACTCCCCATTCTGTATCCAAATCAATGACTGTTACCTTGGTGTTATATTTGGATGCATACTATCAAAGTGGAAGCAATTTTACTGCTTAGTGTAGGTATCATCCAATGTCTTTGAACTATAAATTGATTTTAGCCAGTTCTCTGAATCTAAAGGTCACAAAAATAAACCCAATATTTTTCTTTCTCTAGCAATGAGAATGTACAAAGTATTACTTAGTCTGTCAGAGTCACCAAGTCAGCTATTGACTCTTCTATAACTTGATGAAGCTGTAAAAGTGGTTGAGAAAAAAAAAAAATCATTCTGCATATAAATAAACTAACACTTCTGCTATTGCCCAAAGCTGCTCCTTGTCGTAAATGGGATAATGGGATATACATTGTACAACCCAAAGGTCTTTTAAATGCTGTTGAGTAGAACAGATAGTCTACAGCTGTAGGTATTGGTACAGTAAATCAGGCACACTTACATTGTGCTTATATAAACATTAACAAATGCATTTGTGTATGTTCTAAAAAGGGAGTTATAAACTGTAGTTTCCATTTTACTGTGATTCATACCTGTCATATACAACTTCAGGCAAGATTTAAGAAATATCCCAAGTATCAGGATCTGAAACTAATACATGCTCCTTTCAAAAGTGAGCCGTATATCAGAGGCTGGGGGTTTGTTTTTCTTTTTCCTCTCAAATGTGCGAACTGAGTCCAGGACTTCATGGACTCCATGCTGCAAATGTGGGCATCCAACCAGCTTGAGTACTTTGGGGAGGGAATGAAGAGGAATTATTTCTTGTTCTATCAGAACCTTATACTCACTCATGTGAATTATATCACAATATAAACGATGAGAATCTTGTGCCTCAAGGTTAAACAAGAGTAGTCATTTGTTTTAATATTCAGAAGTGGAAGCAATTGCTGCAGCTGTACTAGCATCCTAATTTATGACAAAAATGATCGGTTTAACTTTCCTTCCCATGTGCTTTGCTAGTTGAAGCAGAAGTATTGTATAACATTGATGATTAAAAAGATATCAGACAAAAAAGAATGAACTTTCAATTAAATTTACGTACAGTTATGGATTATGATTATTGTGAAATCCTCCCTGTTAGAATAATAGCTTCTCTCCCTTGTAACTTATGCTATCAGTCTTCAAATGAAACAGAACAAATCCTCTTCAGCGTGCTACAGTGCTTGTGAAGGTCCTGAGATTATGTGCCACTTCTTTCCAACTCTAGTAATTTTAATATAAAAATACTCTTGCTAATCCCTATTTTGTACTTTTATTGGCTGCTTTTGACATGAAGTTATACTCAATTGTTGTGATTTAAGGATTAAAGGATAAGTATTTTTTCACAGAGAAACTGCAAAAATTACCCAACTGCCTTTCCAGACTACTGAGGAGGAAAAATATGCCAGAAGAAAATTGTTTCCTAAGTCAGTGTTTGATGAGCTGCACCCAGAAGTCCTTCAATTTTGATTTATAATCAACAAAGTACCATTTCCTCAGCATTGATATGTGATAGGTATTAATCTTTTGATGTACTTGACTTACTACAAACTGTGTAACTCCACGAATACGTTTCTGAGCCATATTTACCTGCCTTGACAACAATGCAGGGCCTCATTCTATTCTCACTTACATGTTTTACCTGGCTTATATCAGTAGTTTTTACCAGTTTAAATCAACCAGACTTGGTTGCAATTGTTCTTGAAGTACATCAGATTAGACTTAAGGAAAAACATCACCAGTATCAAAGCCAGTATGGAGTTTCATATATAAAGGGAAATTATTATTTTTGAAAATACATTCTCATATCGGAAACAAAAAAAATATTTCTCTCCCTTCAAAATCCATAAAGCAGGTATCCTACATTTTAAAAAAAATTACTAGTAGGATCAAAAGTCCCTTAATTTTGCTGGCATTGCAATAAAGAAGAAAGTCTAAGGAATTTAAATCTGTCCGGGCTTCCCTGAGCACATTTCACATTTGTCTAAAATTTCTGTTACCTTTTTGTTAGAAGAGGCAGATCTATTAAGTGAAACCATGCAGTATCATTGGTCATGCTCTTGGCACAAAGAAAACGAATATATCCTAATGGGGGATGCTGGTGATGTTACTGCATGTTGCAATATTAGTTCTCGTCAGGTGCTACTGGTATTTCTCCAGGCTGGTTTCATCACTCACAGTCACAGAGATACCCATCTGTTTGCACTTTCTTTAGCAGGTTAGAGAGGTTGGTGTCATCACAAAAGATTTATTTTTTTCTTATTAGTAAATCAGCAATTTTACTGGACAAAGCAGTGCCACATCCATCACCGATAAAAGATTGTTTGTTCAGAGCCAGCTCTTTCTGCCTCTCCTGGTTTAGGGAGCTGAAGATCAAGGCAGAGGATTATTTTATGATCTCTGTGATCGAGTTCTGCTTTTCCATTCTGAACACCACTGCTAGCTCTCCTGTCATAGCAGTTAATTTGCAGTATTGTAGACATTTGGCACTCGATATACTTTTGTATGTGCCAGCTATTTGTTATGTTTACGTACTCTATGTTTTACACTATTCCAGCATCTGCACTGTGCTTCTGAATTCACTTTGATTTTACATCAGAGAGACCTCTGTGACCTTCTCATTTACACCACTGTCAGATCAACATCAAGGTGTGGATTTAAAAGGAGAATAAAATGGTTTGAATTAAAAGAATGTGTGTGTTTAAACACATAGTGCTCAGTCTAACACCAGAGGAACATATAAGTCTTATCTTCTCAACTTTTAACTTTGAAATCACTGCTGTCATTATTAGCGCTCATCATTGATCACTGTCCATGAAAAATAAATCACTCCATTAAGAGCTCTGGTCACCAACCCAAGGTTTCATCTCCAGAGCTAACTGCAAGAGTAGGGACCTCTTTCTGCCTGGAACCAATCAAATGATTTAGCTTCAAGAGATGACTGAGGAATGTAATGGACTCCTTTCATCTCTTATCTAACAGAATTGATGAATTTGCATTTAAAAGATCAAGGCCCAGATTCCAGTCTCACTTACACCAGTGTAAATCATAAGTGTTTCCTTTAAATGAATAGCATTACCCTAATGGAGTCAACACAGCACTGTTCTTGGAAGACACGTCTTGAAACCTGTTAAGGTAGGCACATCACACACAGAACTTTAAATATGAAATCTGTATGTACCAATAGGTGTAGATAAAACGCACACACTTTTCAGCATTCAGAGGGTGCTTTGCAATGGGTAACTAACGAGTCTTGACATGATTTATGCAATGAGTTACACGGCTTACTTGAAGGCAAGAATATTTTGATGCTGCAGTCATTAGCTGTGAAGTTGTCAGAGAACCTGGCAAAGAAGGCGTAACAGAAACACCAAATAAATAGTAAATAATACTCTGATTTGCCTCTGTGTAGGTAATAGGTCTCAGCTATTCTTGTGGGCTCCAAAATCGGGAAGCATTACATCTCAATGCCACGGCTTCCAGCTCCTAGCTCTGACTCAGGCCATTGAAACTCTGTCCACAATTCATCTTTGGAATTTATGGCAGAAGTTGCCGATTTCTTTCGTAAAATATGTTTCAGTGTTTCTAGTTTGTGTATTTCAGGACAAAATGTACATTTTTTTCAAACTGACCAGTTATGATATAATGATGTCTCCTTCAAGGGGTACGTGATGAAATGGCAACTGAAGTGGGGTTAGAAATGCCATACAAAGACATTCCATATAAATCTGGACTCATGAAAGACGCAGTTTTGCAAATGGTATACCAGTAATCTGTGCACGAGGCCAGGATCAGCCTGGCATTTTGGACATAAGCTGTGACCCTTTCCTGCCCTCTGAGTATGTAATTGCCACTGAAAATCCACTCCCGTACTTGTCAAGATAGAAAGGGAATCTGAGAGTCTTTCTGATGGCTTTCTTCTCCTTAGGGATACCTAATAAAATATTAAGTATTTTCAGAAAAATGTATGGTATATGCTATGACCCAAACTTAACAACTAAAGTAGGCACGGTGGGAAGAATATGTTTAGATAATTTAAAAGATAAACGGTTTCCAGCTTCACTGATCCATATACTCTGTCAATCCAGAATTTGTTAAGTGCTTCCAATACAGATGATATATTTAGGAAATTATGTAGCTCAGCAATAGAAGACCAATGAAGCCCAAGCCATAAAACCACTAGGGAAGAGGACTCAGCTATATGCCATGAATAATATTTACATTCAATCAGAACATCAAGTACAGATTACACTTCTCTCCTACCAAGAATGTGCCACCTTTTGCTTAAGCAATCACTGTGCCATCATGACTTTTAAGTGATAACAACTCAGTCGCCCACAAATAATCTATGGAGGTTACAGGCCCTGTAGTTTTTTACACTGACAGAACAGAGAGCAAGATAATCTCCTCTTAAAATTTCCAAAGCTCATTTAATCATCTAGCTATAAGAGCACACAGCTTTTAAAGAGGGCCAACCTTGTTTCCACAAATTTGTTTTCTTAAAGACACTTAGAAGCCCTTTAAAGCTGTAAGTAACTCATACTGGACCAATATCCTGGCCCCATTAAAGCCACACAAGAGTTTTGCCACTAAGTGCAAAAGCAAAGCAGGAGTTGAAGAAAAAGGATTCATAAGCAATTCAAAGCACAGTACAGTACGGGTGGGGGGGTGGAAATAGATGTGAAGTACACACTCGTCATTGCTCAGGACAAATTTAGGACTGGCTCCTTAACATCTTGCTGTTGGTGATGAACAGGTACTTGCAGATGTAGTGGCGCTCACTTCACTGGACTTGCTTGTGGAATCAAGTGATATTCACTGCCCAACCATGTGAATTTTTCCCCCCAAATTACACATCACATATATAGATCTAGTTCATTTCTGAAGGGACACAGCAACAGCCTATAGCTAACACAAGAAAACTGATCCTCTGGGATGCAGGAGAAAATGATCTCTCACGATGATAATTTATTAGATGAAGAATTTCATAGAATCATAGAATAGCCCAGGTTGGAAGGAACCTCAAAAGATCATTTGGTCCATGTGATAATGTGTGAATTATTTCATATGTTATGATAAATACCACAAAGACTTTTGGCTTGGTTTGGTTAATTCCTATAGGACACAGAGGTAGAACCATACACTGGAGAGCATCGCCAGAGCTGTCTGGTCTGTAAGTGGTAGAACAGTTGATAAATCTTTTATTGTGCTAAAAAGTGACAGTTCTCGCTGAGAATTTCTCCATGTTAACACACATTGCTTACAGTACTGATAGAATATTGCCTTAAAAAGCTCAGATTTGAATCAAGCTATTGGGTTATGCAATTTTAAATTCTTCTTAAACTAATGTAATACCTCACAGGAAAGGTAATCCTTAAGTCTTCTTCCTTCATTATCCTCCAAATGCCTCTGGTCAATTCATAACTTCCCCTTTATATTTGTTTGAATGCAAAAAAATAGGACCTGTTATCTTCTTCATAGCTATTTATGCCACAGTGTTGAATTCCTAAGTGACCTCAGCTTGCTTCAGCATTCTTGCTCCGTTAAAAACAGTAATATCCATAATACGTCCTCAGAGCCTAGGAGAGGAAAAGATTAAACACAACACTGCTGGTAGTTGAAGTGCCACTATCAAATGTCCCTACTTGCTCATCCTAATACTTTCAAAGAGAAGTACAAATATTATAAAGGCAAGTCTCGTGACATGAGAGCATGTCCCCAACATGCCACCATAGAACTCAAGAGGCAGTAAGTTTTATTGAGAGTTGATGATACCTATGTTAGCAGTGCTTCAGGAACTGTTGTATTAGCAGAATATGCTGTTCAGTTGAAAGATAAGCTTCAAATTCTGCACTAATGCTGCTTAGCTTGGACTGAAGGATGCCAACCTCTCTTCTAAACTGCAGCACGAGTTCAATGCACATTGTTCCTAGTCTTCATGCACAGCTCAGTGGACTCACTGTTTATCATTGCTAACCTGCTGGCAATAGTGAAAACCCATTTGGTTAAACTAGATACAAATTAGCAGAACTAAGAACTTTAGTGACATACCATCTGAAAACTTATTATTGAAATTCCTTGCTTTTTGTTTTCTATATTAGAAAGAAACTATAGATAGTTGTCAACCTAATCAGTTGAAATTGGGGAGAATTCCATAAAAGCATGATTTCACTGTGGGTATTTGTATGTGCTAATATGGTATTAAAATAGATTCATTACTGGTCTCCAGCAAGGCATAGTTCAGATTGTTCCTTGGCTTTTATATGTAAAGTAACTCATTTTTATGTGTTTACAGCCCAAAACAACATAATTATAGTTTTAGACTATTTACTTCTTGACTCAAATAAAAGGAGAATTTCAGTAAAATATTCAAATTTAAGCTATTTTTTCTTTGAAGAAATATTATGGATTTTCTTTTGAAGAAATGTTATGAACTTTCTTTCTAATCTATTATTACAGTTCTTCTAAAGGATTCTACTTAGATGTTTCCGAGAATTAGACAGGGATGCTTGAGAGACGATCTGTCTTGATTTAGCCTATTTTGTATAGATCTATCAACCTGTTCAAGCCATGAGAGAGTCTGAAGGCCCATGAGGCATCATCAGATAAGAACACACTTTCCATTAATTTTCCATCTCTCACGGTGCTGAGAAGTAAAATATACTGCCAATTCCTGAATAGAAAATATAATTTAGTTTTATGAACTCTATCTTAATACTGTCTTTGTAGCTGCTGAAATAATTGGAGAAGGTAGAACACAAAGAGAAGAGGTAAAAGTTCAGACCTCAAAGACAGACAAGGGATAATGAAAGAAAGGACAATAAAACAGTTACGAGGGGGTTAAGTGAGTGATCCATGGTGTTTTGAAACACAGCTGTACTTCTCTTTTGCTTCCTGTTTTGTTAGCTGGATATTCAGAGAAAAGCACAGGAAAAGCACTTCTAAAAACTGCAGCCGAGAGTAGGTTAGACCCAAGGAATTTAAAGAGCATGGAAAGAGATCTAGTAACAAAGGAGCAAGAGGAGCAAGACTCCTGTGCAAATGGTGAGAGCACATAAAACACTGAATTTTTCCAACCCCTAGGAGAGAATTTTTCAATTAAACCTTGAAATAAACTGGAAGGTCGGAGAGGTGTTTGATAAAACATTGTTTGTTTGTAAAAAAACATAGCTGGTTTATAAATCTCCATATACAATCCAAAAAAGATACTGATAAAGAAAAATATTGATAGAGATAAAAAAAACCTCTCTTTGGGGAGCACGCTCCTATTTTTGCAATCAATAATTCTTACACCATTTTTAAAAACGCTTTCTCTAATGACCCTGACGTTAAAATTTCTATTGAAAACCTACAGAAAACATCACAAAAGTAAAAAAACCCCTAACCAACAGAGTCTGCAAACAAACTGCACAAAATGCCTTATCTTCCTCAAGGGCCCATTTTCCTGTAGAGCTATCACTGTGTTCTTCACCTTCTTGCACTGTTGCACTTTGCCTGCATGTGATGTCTTGTCCCAAGAATCTTACTAACCAAAAGCTGATGGATACCTTCTGGGAATGCAGATACACATATATTACATGAAAGTGTAATGTATTAGGATATTTCATATTTAAAACTGTTTCATTACTTTCAGACTTGAGTGTCACTCTAGAAATCCAGTTTATAGAGTATAGTACTATTATCTACTCAGGACACCTAAAAAGGAGACAATCTTCTAAATTCTATGGAGAGAACTGGCTTAAATTAATATAAACTAAGGCAGTATTACTGCCCCAACCCTTTAGGTTTTTTGTTTCTCTTAATCTCTAAATTATAATGCCTTCTATTGAAAAAGTTTTATGAATAGAAGAATATTTTGTATAAGGAAAGGTATTGGTTTGGTATTTGTTGAATACAAAAAGGATTATCCTTAGGTATTCCTTGACATAGATAAGACTGAAAATGTTCTCCAACATGTGGTTGGTAATATCATTTCTATGTTCATGAACTGTTTGCTTCCTGACTGAGCATCTCAGAACCTTTAATTTCTTTAAATACATCAGTTAATGAATTGAGATGTCAAGTATATTGTTCTGAAAACCTAGAGGCAAATGAACTATACGGTGATGCAAACAATTACAAAAGCCCTTTAATGCCACATAAGCAAGCACACTATCTCTTCTTGAGGTAATAATTTCTTGTATATTTATATAGGATTTCAACATCCCAGAACTGGAAAAGGACGTCCGTGATGGCAGAGGCTAGATCCCACTCCATTTGCAGGCATCATTTACTCTGAATACAGAGATTCGTAAACAAAATTTAGTGAGTGAGCTGGCTGAAGATCCCAGGTTTTCTCCTCCACAAAATACATTGTGTTAGAGCAGAATGATTTTCTATTTCATACATACAAAACAAATTTGTGTTGCAAATTATGAACGGTGTTACCGAATTGTGTATGTGCAGCTGCAGCCACATTTGACAAACAAAAGAATCTGAAGCAGAGGAATAGTTATAATCAGAAGCAGCTGAGTAATGCAGACTCCATAGAATATTCCCTATCACTCATGATTTTGGTAGGTGAAGGGGAAGAAAATTGCTCACCAGGTAGCAACATCAGCAACACAATCTCATTTTCTTCAGACTGAAACATAGCTCAGGGACAGTGAACTAGATGTTCACCTTCTAATTTCACCATTAAAGCGACAAGTGAGTAAATTTACCCATCACAGAAGTGGTAGTTTGAGAGCGCAGATTTTGCTAAGACTGAATGCACCTGTACAGATGGATAGAGAGTCGTGCGACTGCTTTGCTCACGTGCTGACCTGTCTGGATGTAAGGCACGCTAGGTCCACAAGCTCTCTCGCTCTGTATGCCAGCACAAGCTAAATAGCCTGGCTGGTTCCTTCTTTCTGCCTATGCACTGCTAGTGCCTCGCACGCAGCTCCACATCATTTTCTGAATTGCGAATTCCGGATCTGGGCAGCTTTTATGTAAAAGTTATTACTCATATTCTCTATTTCCACATTTTTCAAAGTGGGGATTAACTTTTGCTTGTGCCTACTTCCAATGTGTTCTCTGCTCCTAAACTCTTTTACAATACATTTGACTGTTCAATTTTCGACATAAAAAATAAGTAAAGGGTCATGAGCTCTAAACTTGAGCTCCTATCTAAATTTATAATAATATCCCAGTCTCAATGAGACTTTAAAATGCTTTTGTTTCTACAGAAATAATCCTGGAAGTAGACCCTTTGCAAAACATGGGTAGTCAAAGCTGTACCTCACTTAAAGGAGCTGAGGAACTTCTGAGAGTTACTTCTTGTGATTGTAAGAGAAGGAACATCGGTGACTGGGAAGTGCAACCACCATCTGAATGTGGGAAATTCTGGATGCTTAAGAGGAAGGAAGGGAGAATCAAAACTGTATTTCTAAATATTTGGGAGAGGGAAGATATTAGGGTATGCTTGGATGGCTAAAAAGAAGATTAGGAGTTAAACACACTCTGACTAGAAAAGAAAATTGTGCCAGAACTTAATCAAATAAAACAGCAGATTAAGAATTGATGGAAAACCAGAATTTCCCTAGAGCTTCCTATTGACAGCTGCTCTGTTTCTGCTTCTCACCAAGTAAATACAGAAAAAAATATTAATGTGGGAAAGTAGAGAGAGAAATGGGATGATCCTTAACACTCTGGTAACAAGACTTCTTAGACCAGTGTAATTTTTCTGTTCTCTCTTGACATTTTAAATAAGATTTATGTGCTGGTAGATGTTTCAAATTTTAAATGATGACCCACATAGTGTAATATGTCAGAGGAGCATTTCTCTGTCGACATTCTTCTGAATAAGAAATGCTCTAGACAGCATGTACTACTAAATGTTAATAGCTCTAAAACTACACAAATTGTAAATTTATTGAATTGTGTTAATAATGAATTCTTAAACCATTCACCGAATTCTGAAATAGTTGTAACCTGATCAGAATTAAAGGTGCCCATAATCCTGTGAACTGACAGGCAGAAGAGACCACAGCCAGATGATCTTGCTAAGGAGGAGCCAGTCTCCACCTCAAAAGTAGACTGGTTTGGGGCATTTTATTAGATTAAAGGAGAGAGCAGCACTTGAGATTACATGGCAATGCTTAGGGTCTCCCTTATGTCGTTACATAAAAAAGTTACATTTAAAAAACAAAATGTAAGCTTCTAAGTCTAATAGCTGCAAAGAGAAGCATGGCAATGAACAGGTAACAAATACTCATGTCTACAAGAAGCTTAAACACGTGTCTGAGATGTCAGCTGCTAGTTGTAGGTCAGGATGGGGCTGCCTCCAAGGCGCATGGCTTGGGAAGAAAGGTGTGGAGGTGCATAAGTCTAAGACCAGTAAAGACCAGGGTGAACAGCACAGAGGAATATGGTAACCAACCCAGTCCACCCTGTCCCAGGCGGAGTATGAAATGTGTGCTGCTTCTCTGGGAACAGAAATGATTGGGGTCAGAAGGGGATGTGATTTCTCTTAATTCAAGTCTGGATGTGGCCTTTTTCTGAAAGCTTGGAAAAGCAAAAAAACCAAAAAAAACCCAACCCCCCAAAACCCCCCAGAAACTCAGAAGAGAGAAAATACATTCAATTTCTTTTCCATGTTTCAGAGTGTTGATACCTTACCCTGGGGTTGAGACTGTCAAATATCTTCTCTGTGAACTGCTGTTTTCACTAGTTTATACGGTCTATTATATACCTTCAGAATGAACATGATCATCTTCAGCTACAGATATCTAGTAGTTCACTATGAAACACAATTCAAGTGAGAGAAGAAATTAGAATTTTCTGTGCCTTAACAACACCATGATGGCATTGGCAAACATGAACCAGAGACTGGTTATGACAATTCTGATTTATGAGCTTAGTGTGAGTGGCACAAAATATCTGAAACACTGGGTGAACTGAAGTCTGGGTGGTGCTCCTGTGGGGCAACTCCTGCACCACATAGATAGAAAGCATCCTGGTGTTGAGTTGGATGAGGGACATTAAGCTTCTGTCTCAGAAATTTGCCCTCTATCACCCTTGTTCTCATCTTCCCCAGCCAGGGGGGCAAAAAAGGAATCTATCTTCTTGGTCCCTGATCCATCGTGGAGTTACATTGCACTTAAAGTGGTGTAACTCTATTGATACAAATGGAGCTGCTGCTGCACACATCTGGAGCAAAGCAGCAGGTCCTTGGTCTCTTATCTACCTCTATGAAAAACAAACTCAGTTATTCCACTGCTGCACATTTCCCCGTTACTACAGGCAGAAATACTGACAGGTAGTGAAAATGTATTTTTGTACCGTCATATAACCTAGAGCACTTTGCCTTGTCATTTTTTTGTTATTTTCATCCAGTCCAATATGTAATCATACAGTAGCATCACAGAGAAAACCAGATTCACGCAATCACAATTCTGCATTGATAATGGGTTATACATTTGAAGATATTGATCGACCGCAAGGAAAATAAATTGAAGTAATACAGGATTTGAGAAAGCTGCTGACTACAGACAACTGAGTCTGCAATCTTTTGGTATATTTCTTTGTTTTAGCTTATTTAGATATCTGGAAGACTGCAGAAAGAAATTTTCAGGTATTCCAGAAAAAGTCTATTGTATTCTAAGTCTAACCAAGTTGCACAGTATCACTATACGTAAAAATCTGAGATGATGAAAGCTGAGACGACACTCTAGTAGCCACATTTGAATGATGCCAACATCTTATAAAGTTTAGTGGCCTCCGCAGAGTGTATAAGGAACCTTGATCAGTATATATCATAATGAACAACCAACCAAAATGTCTCACTACTCTTCATTGGTAGTATTTTTTGAGATGTAAAAATTGCATTATCATAGATACACTCCGACAGTATGCTCCCCCTTACAGAGAAGGCTGAAGCTTATTTGCAGGATGGGTATATCACCTGTACATCTGATAAAGAAATAAAAGATTTCCCATTCTCAGGTAGTCAGTCTGATCCCCTTACTAGTTACTAAAATTTAGTTAGGAGGAAAACCCATTTAATTATGACACAGTGGAAGGAGCTCAAAGCTATAAACATGGCTTTTTTTTCTTTTTTTTTTTGGACATTTGTCAAAGAGGTCATTCAGCCCTTCACTGTCATTCCTGTTGATTTCTGGTCCCTGGATTGAATTTTCTAAAGGCAGTAATGATCATCTATTACTGATAATTTTCTATGGGGATATTTCTTTCATCCTTCTCTCATTAATTTTTAAAAATCCTTTGACTTCTCCTACCCTCTCATGCTCTTTTTGCTGATGTTCTCCCTGCTTCACCATGTCTTTTCTTCTGTGTACCTCATCATTCATCAGCCTTACTTTGGACAGTAAAATCCATGTATTTACCTACTGCTCTACTAAATACCATGTATTTACCTGCTGATGTCCATAGCTTGATCCAGTATCATTGTAAAACTCCAAAACATTATGCTTCAGGGCAATAAAAACTCATCAGCCACCAGTAGAACGACACTGTTTAACAGCCACATAAACACAACTTTTTATGCCAGGATTTGCTTTGATCTAGTCAATGCTCTGACTTTCATTTTGATCTTTGCCAAGCATCTTAATCTGTTTCCTTGCTAACTATGGCTAATTTCTACATCAACAGGAGTTTTAAGAAAGTGATTAATATTTATATTTAAAAGGAAGAAATACATCCTGCATGGGGTTAACCCTAGAACCAAGTGAGCATTTTTGTTCAGGATCCAGTATATTCCGTTTCCTATGGAGTGAGTATGCCAGAACAGGTTAAAAATAGCTTCTTCCATTCATTAGAGTCAGCAGATGGCCATTAATCTTCCTGAAAGTATTGATTCAAACTACTCGTCTCCACTTTTAAGGCCCTTCACAGACTACCCTTTCCCCATCTATCATCCCTCCTTACACAACTGAAAAGGTGGCTGGCTTTGTAAAAAGTGGGTGACAGTTACAAACCAGCAGTCTCTCTTACATGCTGCCCCTCACGTCTGGAGGGAGCTGTACACAGCATTAACAAAGCTTTTCCATTTGTCTCCTTTAAATGCTTTCCTAAAACTTTCCTTTGCCATAAGGACTACAAAAGCATTACATAGTTATACATTGGTGGGATGGGACTAGAGTGTCTCTAGGACACGATCTTGCCAAGGACCATCTTAACATTGTTTATGTCTCCAACTTCAATATCTATCTGTCCAAAACTGCAATGTCTCATCTTACTCCTAGACTGCAAGAGCTTGAATGTAAGGTCTCTGTGTTATATAGCAGAACATTTCCCAGCACATTTTGCAATGTAGGCAGTTAATAAAAAACAAATATTAGCTCAGGTGGTCAAGAACTGTAGAATGCACCATGGAAAGATGCACAGTGCCAAAACCTCATGGACTAGGGTAAGCCAAAATTAATAAAACAGCATGGCAAGTGGTTTTGCCCAGCTGCAATTTAACCTCTGTAAGCCCAGTGCTGCACCTCAAAGAATAATGCCTGACCTTCACTGAGGGTTACTACCTTAGGCTCCATGTTAAGCCAGCATAAATACATTTCATCTAGTACATGAACTGCCACCCTGTAAGTTTTGATACTGCCGTTCCCTCTGCATCCAGTGCTGGTGTTACCCACAGCAGATAACACCATGTTGTTTCTATGCCAGCCAGCATAAATGTGCTGCCCTTAGCATACATGATAGATTAACTCTTTTACTTCTAGAATTGATGTTCTGTTGTTTGTTCATAAGCTAAATGTTCACTGTGATGTCTTTAAACTATAGATCAGCAAATTTGGCTAATATACATCTTCCTTCTGCCCTAGTTTCAAGATCTTCCCAAAGGCATGTGGATTTTGCTGGAAGAAGTATTGAAGATGCTAGAGGCTCTCACCATGACGACATTTTAAAGACACCAAGAAACATATATTCCCTTCTTTCCCAAACGCAAATTCCAAGACAAGACACTACATACTTTTTAGAAAGAAACCCCACAGTCACTAACACTCTATCCCTTACAATGAAAAGGAAGACTTCCCAAGTTCAGACATCATCAGCAAAAAAACCTGATGTGGAGTCCACAGCAACTGGGAAACAATCTTTTCTTGAGAAAAGAGGTGATACACACACTGTCCTTCTGCACGAGGAGCCAGACCCCAGAGCCACAACTGCCAGTGTGACAACCCATACCCCTCTCCATTTTAAACAATACAAACCAGGTACAACACAGACTGTTCCTTCTTATCGCAACACAAATACAAGTTCATTCTTTGCAAGGCCGCATGCTGTTCAGCAAACTCGTTCCAACTATGGCTATTCTCCCAGGAAATGGCCCAGTCAAGTCGCAGTCTTGAAGACTAAACCATCCCAAGGTTTCCCAACAGAGCAGCAGAGAGCATCTCCTTTGGCAGCACATCTCACCTCCTCTTCCCATTTAATAGGTTCTTCCCTTCATACAGCTCCCCAGAGTGCTCTCATCCCAGCAGGGTCTGCTCAACAAGCAAGGTTTCCAGCAGAGACCACAGCAGACAGAAAGGCATACAACACAGCAATGGATCATGTGGAACAGCCAAAAACCAGCAGTTGGACGCATCAGAAAGTCGTTTGTGCTAATGTGCCATGCTTTACTGGTGTGCAGTGCGAGGTGGCCGAAGATGGAGGATTAAAATGCGGGCCTTGTCCCACTGGATACAGCGGTGATGGAATGACATGTGAAGGTAAAGGGGGAAAACCCTATTTCAAATTATTTTATAACTTCAAATCTAATAACTCTCCAAAGTAAAAATTAATTATTATAAATTTGGAGATTTTTCTAGCTGGGATCATTCTGGTTTTCAAAGCTAATTATATTTCAAAAAAATAGACATTCTATAGATGAGAACAAACATTCTATAACTTTGAAAAAGCTCTTTCTGCTTACAAAAATGACATATTTATTTGATAATATCTAATCTATTGAAACCAGGAACAGATTGCAATCTCACTTACCCTTGCTTAAGGCCAGATTCATTCCACTGAAGTCATTACATTTGAAAACGTATAAAACTTCTGTGGGAAAGAGTAAAATTGATTCCATTTCTCTATACAACACATATTCTAGGGAAAACTAATTGCTCTACTACCTTAAAAATTACTTTTAAATATCTATCCAATATCTTAAATACAAAATTGAACTTGTCATCTGAAACGTATAGCACCAGAAGGGGTTTCACAATATGAATTATTTATTAGACAGTTTAGAATACATCCATAAAACAATAGTATTAGGCACATTGTTGAAACAATGAATTCCCTGACTTAGCTATCATTAATTACACCTTTTGTTGAAATCCCTCTGATAAGTTGATATCTTAATTGGCCTTTCACTACACAAAACAAAAGTATTTGCGTCATCTATTTCATTCTCTTTCACATATGGTTTCTTGTGCTCTGCGCACAGAGCAGACAGGTGTAGGGGGGTCTCAGCCGTGATGCACTACGGAGGCCCTTGCAGGGATTCCTTGCTGTAAGCAAGGCTTTGCGGGGGTGTAAAGCTCCTGCAGCCCTCTGAGCTCAGAGCAGCACAGGAGATATATTACAAAATGCTTAAGAAAAGGTTACTATAATCTTGGGTGCTATATTTTTTGAATGTTTGCACATTTCTGAAATGCCCCTTCTAAAGGTCTTAGGGTTACTTGGCACAAAAGACCCTGTCTTTGACCTCTGTTTTACACCTGGAGCTGGAAAAGTACCAAGTAGCTCCTAGTGCTGAGAAGCCCAAAGCAAGTTTGACCACAGAATGGCCTCCTCTCAAAGACCAGGCCCATGTACATATGAATATTTACAAATATGGGCATATGGCTGCTTTGTGTATATTTAGTATGCCCATCAGTATGGTCCTTAAAACATAAATCTACCTCTGCCTTTTACTGTCTCGCAAGATGAAATGTTTTCTTCAATTACTGGTATTACTGAAATCTCTCTGGAGAGTCCTTAGGATGAAATATTTTATTAGCAGCATCATTCTCTGTTTTGGGGCTTGATGACACGAGACACAAACATCCTTTATTTGTCTCTTGTCACTGACCGTCTCACCTGACTCAATAATAAGCCTGTCTGCTCCCTGCTTCTGCTACATCCTGAGCCCCTCTGCACACCTGTGAGCAGCACCCTGCAGCATGGCCTGAAATGTGAAAAGCACCCATTGTACCTCCGGCCATTGATGTCTCTTCCCATGTCAGATGCAGCTGGTTCATCATGACAGATGAAGCTGAAAGATGAGGATAATTCCTTGGATTAAGGCCTGTCATAACCTCAGCTATCAGCACCTTACAATCATAGAATCGCAGAATCATGGAATGTTTTGGGTTGGAAGGGACCATAAAGATCACCTAGTTCCAACCCCTGCCCTGGGCAGGGACACCTTCCGCTAGAGCAGGTCGCTCCAAGCCCCATCCAGCCTGGCCTGGAGCACTGCC
>JANZLQ010000001.1:47289311-47324555 GCA_026212715.1 Elanus axillaris | reverse complement strand
GTCCATGTCCTTCTGATGTTGGGAGCCCCAGAGCTGAGCGCAGTACTGCAGGTGGGGTCTCACCAGAGCAGAGCAGAGGGGGAGAATCACCTCCCTCGACTTGCTGGTCATGCTTTTTGGGATGCAGCCCAAGATACAGTTGGCTTTCTGGGCTGCAAGCATGCATTGCCAGGTCCTGGTGAGCTTCTCATCAACCAACACCCCCAAGTCCTTCTCCACAGGGCTGCTCTCAATCCACTCATCACGCAGCCTGTATTTGTGTTTGGGATTGCCCCGACCCATGTGCAGGACCTTGCCCTTGGCCTTGCTAAACTTCATGAGGTTTGCACGGGCCCACCTCTCCAGCCTGTCAAGGTCCCTCAGGATGGCATCCCTTCCCTCCAGCATGTCAGCCACACCACACAGCTTGGTGTCACTGGCAAACTTGCTGAGGGTGCACTCAGTCCCACCATCACTGACAAAGATGTTAAACATCACCAGTCCCAATACCAATCCCCTGAGGAACGCCACTCGTCACTGGTCTCCACTCGGACATCGAGCTGTTGACTGCAACTCTTTGAGTGTGACCATCCAGCCAATTCCTTATCCACTGACCATTCCATCTGACAAATCCATGTCTCTCCAATTTAGAAACAAGGATGTCATGTGGGACAGTGCCAAACGCTACAAATCCAGGTAGATGGCGTCTGTTGCTCTTCCCTTATCCACCAATGCTGTAACCCTGTCACAGAAGGCCACCAAATTTGTCAGGCATGATTTCCCCTTAGTGAAACCACAATGCCACCAAGATTGCACCAACTTTCCTCAGAACAGTAGCACCCTCTAAGAAGAGGAGGCAGCAAAATTGAGCAAGTGTTCAAAGCTTAGATGAGACAAACATCCGAGAAATCTTCAGGCTTAGATGCAACATCCATGGCAAGTGAGCAAAAATGCTGACAGACTCAGACACTACAGATAGTTTCCACCATCCTATTTGATATCATAATTCACTGAGATAAAAGAAACAGCCCATCAGTAGCAAGTTTTAATACCTGTGGAGCTTGAGGGCATGTGACCTTTGTTTAATAAGAGTATCTGAAATTACTCTAACATAATAAATACTTTACTGAGTCATACTTATCTTGTATGTATTTACAGAATGTAAATTTTTTTTTTCCCAGTTGTGCAGATTCCAAAGCAGGCTTGGAGGACTGGTAGGGAAAAAATAAGCAGCATCTAGAATATGGATATCTTTTCTAAAGTAAATCATACCGCATTTTATATCTGTAATATTCTTATCCCTTTGGACAAGACCCTAAGTCTCCCTGTTATGATTAGTTGGAAGTCCTTTCCCTCTGCTCTGTCTTCCTGCTTTTTGAATCATACAGTCACAGGAGTCCAGGCTGGAAGACACCTCTGAAGATGATCAGGTCTAACCTCCTACCTTCTTTTGGAAGAACATAGCTGGATGTCAGTAGTTTTGGCTTATATTCAGGTATCTAAACTGAGATATGTTCAGATCCTTTTATCAATTTCCATTTAGATCACTCCCTTCACTACTGACAACCTCGTCATCTGTATTTAAAAGTAGGACCTTGCTTTTGCCCATCTTGCTTCTGCATAATAAGCATTACAGATCCTTAATTCTTTTACTTCTGTAGGTGGCTACTTACTCTGCAGATGAGATGAGATGCAGTAGTTGCTCAAGGCTCTACTCATCACTCCCATGCTCTTTCCTACAGCTGGCCAGGTTCTCAGCTTGTAGAGCTCTTTCACCTTCCTGCACAAAAGCAGTACCACCATTTATTAGTGGCCTAATGTCAAGACTAGTCTGCTAAACAGGCAAGGCCTTCAAAAACTTCATTTCAGAATAGCATTTTGGAGATAGCCAGCATCACCTAGGCAATAATAAAAAATTAGTAGGGGAGATAAGGCCTACAGTAGTCCACTGGATTCTCCCGCATGTTCTCTTGCAGAAGATGTTCGCTAGCATTTTTGGAGTAAATTTAGCCAAGGATTCCTCTGGTGATGAAAGAGGTTACCAAATAGTTAATTTCCACTCTGAGTGCCCTTGTCAAGGATATATATGATAAAACAAATGCCCTGCTATGGTACACTCCTAGCAGTTTTACGAGACAGCACCTATCACCTGCCAAAGCACGCTTGCAGAAGTGTCATAACACTTACAGAGCTTCAAATGTTTCAGCTCAGTATGCCAATCAAATAAAAAACTAGCACTTTAATAACACATAACTAGTCCAAAGAGGCTTGTTTTCAGAATGTTTCTGATATTTTGTCTAGTGTATGACAAGTGGCACAGGTAACGCAGCACTTCTTTGTAACATTTGAGGCTAATGCTCAGAAATGTTTGTTAGTGTTGTAAGTCACCTTAGAGCAATTACTCGCCATCCCGCCTCTGTTCCCCACTCTACAACAGGAACACAGGCCTGCACTTTCAAAGGTGCTGTATCCACTGGACAAGGAAACAAATGTTGTCTTTTCCCTGGGCTCGTTTTATTCACCAGGGTCCGTGCATATGGCACTGTCTGAGAGCAGCTGTTGTACTTCTTGAGATCCTTAGGGTACCCTAAGGTGGAAAATGTCCTTTCCATTTGATAACAGGGTTGAAGTTAACAAAAAATTCTGCTTTGGGCATCGTTGTTTCTGAGACCTAGACCTGAAGGCCGAAGAAAGATAAGAATTTAAGCCAAATTTCTGGTCATCCTTGGTTTTCTTTCTCTAACCGCAAGTTCATTCGATAGGGAGTGTCTGGTTACTAAAACTGTACAACTGAAAAGTCAAAGACTCAGTTCTGTAGAATACAGACAATTATTTAAAACTACTTTGGATTAGGTGATAGTTAAGAACTAGTATCTATCTAATTTTTTAATAGTCATAAAAGTTCCTCAGAATTTCTATGGAAGATAAAGTCATGCTACTTTAGAAACATTTTCTTAAAAATGTGAAGTCAGTAAAACTCTGGGGTATTTTATAGGCTTTTCATAGTATTCCCTAAGGGAAAGGGAAGTCTAGAACAGTAGTATTCATGTTTTCTGCTCAAGAGTTAAAAACACAGCATTGACTTCACATTACAAAACCACTGTTCAAACCAAATAATCTTCAAAATAACAGGAAAGATGGAGTAGCTGGGAAAGTATTACAACCCGAGGATGAACAGCTGGATGAAATGAAGCAAAAATAATTAGGTAGCTGACATTCATCTGTTCTATCATTTTTACACCCAAAAAGCTCTACCACATCAGACCAAAAGTCCTTCCTCTATCTCTTTACCTCCAATAGCTACCAACAGCAGATGTCTGGCAGTATATGGGAAAGATACAAGAATACTGCCCAGAATAGTCTTTCAGCAAGTTATGGACCATATGCTTCAAAAAGCCAAGGTGATGCCTTTGAACAGTACCCTGTTCAACCTTTCCAGGACATGTCTGATTTTGCAGTTTTCTATCCTAGCCCCCCAAGTCATATCTTTCCCAGAGACCTAATCTATTCATTTGTTCATACAAAAGTTGTTCTATAACTTTGGTTATCCTTGTCAGCTTTTTCTGCATCTTTTGCACTTTCACTATATCTTTTCTGAGCTGGGAGATCAGGCCTGAACATGATATTTAAGATGCAGTTCACCATGGATACAGACCATAATAAAGTCTGGCATTTTGTGCTTTGCTCATTCCTTAACAATTCCTAACACTTTATTTGCTTTTTTTGACTGCAGATGAGCACTCAGCTGACATTTTACAAAACAAAAGCCATTAGTACAACCTAACCAGAACTATTGTCTGCATTTGTATTTCCAATTTATCCAGTCAAGTTAATCTTGTTCATTTTCTATTTGTTATGATGGGTATTTATTTCCTAACTGGGCTCTGAACTGCTGGACTATTTAAATATGCATATGAGTTATTTTAATTGCACTACTACATGCTTTAATGTGATACTTTATTTCCTTTATCTGTGTATCTTACACGCAAAAAAAAGGCTTCGGTCTACAACTTTTCAAAAGGAAAACCAATAACCTGGTAACTTTCTTTTCTGGGTTTTTTTTTTCCCTCCCTTGTGCTGCACGTATTCAAACTTCATCTGTCCATTTAGGAAATTAGACTAATGCATCTTGAAAGAAAATAAATAAAGTACAATGATTGCATGGACCAAGGTAGGCTATGCTCCTTCCAGTGAAGTCCATCCTGACCTGACTGGTTTTCAAATTTTTAAATGGAACTGCAGGTAATGCTCTTACACCTCTGAGCCTTGCTTTAGTGGTGCACGCCCAGGACCTCACGTGCTGGACAGCACAGGGAGTTACTCGCTGTTGAGATGTTATCAGTAACTCTGTCCTGGAAACCATTTGCTGATTAGGCTATCGAAAACGGAGGAAACAGCACGGCATCTGGTATTCCTGAGCACCTCCAAAGTTATCATAGAGAAACTTATAAAAGTGCATGATCTCATTTTAATGGAAAAAAGAAGTTTGGGGATATTTCCCAAAAAGCCCTTTCAAAGAAAACAATAATGGACGTCTCCATTTTCACCTCCAGATTTTAAATTATAAACATAAACATACATACATTTGACAGCAAGATTGACCATTTGCAGCAATGTTTTCCTCTTTACTGTTATTTTCTACCATCCAAAACCGCTTAGTATAAAGCACTGCAATACCTTTGTACAATTTAGCAAATGTTTATGGAAAAAAATATTCATTCCAGAAGATGAAAGATAGAAGTTTTGGAAAAGAATTTGACACAAACAGTATATTTCTATTACGGAAGGAAATGTCTTTTAGGTGAATATTACTTTCACTCTTACATTGCAGCCAGTGTTCAGTGTTGCTATTCACCAGGAATAGAATAGTTTTAAACATTTTACTATTAAATGTCACCATAAGAGCTAAATGTTTTAATATCCAAAATCCCATGTTCCTTTCTGACAGTTCAGATGCATCTCGAAATGTGTAAAGGCCAGATGGAAAGTACTCTATTCAAATGGACACATTCACTTTAAGTGCTACATACAAAACACACTGAAATAAAGCATAGT
Source organism: Elanus axillaris (assembly GCA_026212715.1). NCBI lineage: Eukaryota > Metazoa > Chordata > Aves > Accipitriformes > Accipitridae > Elanus > Elanus axillaris. The sequence continues at coordinate 47,319,521 of JANZLQ010000001.1, read as the reverse complement.
ATGTTTGAATGTCACTGTGCTTGGCATAGCACTTAGGCACCTGGAGGCTTTATGCAACCATCATCCTACAGGAAAGGCAATCACCTTTCAAGTGCTTCAAAAAGAGTGGTACATTTTTCCCAGGTTTTGTGATTCCCTGTCTCCATGCAGAGAATATTAACCAGTTCTACCTACTGCTTATTTCTAATTGCAAAGAAATCCCTTTATAAACAAGTCCTGTGCTGACCCAAGCCCAGAAGAACGGAGATGTTTCAGATGGATGTGCGTGCAGTGGATGGGTCGGCACCCTCCTTTCAAAGCCCTACGCCCGTCATTGACTTCCATGAGATCTAGCGCAAGCCCCCGCACGCGAGTGCTGGTTTATAAATATAGTACTGAAATTTTAAAGGAATAAAAAATTTCTTTGAAAACAGCTTCAATTTCTTTCCCTTTCTTTCACTTTCCATTTCATCATGGACTGCTACCTGCTGCTCACTCTAATAGCAGAAGATCCCCAGCTGCCTGAGCCTCTGACCCTCTCCAACTGCCGCTACCGGTCGCTGAATTAAAAAAACTTTGGGAAAGTTTAACACCAACTGCTTAAATAGGTCTAAATCGAATCTATTTAGTTGTCCAGACAATATCCCTTTTAAAATTTTTATTCTTGTTTTCTCACAGATGTACACTGCATATTTCAGCGAAACACATGCTGAATTGCAAATGTCTAAACCTTATAGCCCATCAAATCAAAACTAAATTTAGCCTAATGACATTCTCAGCATGTATAGTATGGATCTAAACTATACCTGGCGAGTTTTCTGTTCTCAGGCACGTCAAACCCTAAAGTTATTTTAATACGGCATTGAAAATTTCACAGTTAAAACTGTATGGTGAAATGTAAATACTAAAGTACCTGAAGACCAGATCTAATACCAAATGTATTTCTTTAATGTTATTTGTGTCAAAAGGTTTTATTTAAAGGTACCTTCTTGGAGCTTGTCTTTTTAACTGCAATTGGAAAATGTGTGGTGGCTTTCGTTACTTTTTTGGATGGCAAAGTTCATATACAATGGCTTTATCTAAAGGCTTGGTAATAATCCCGAGAGGTGAGGAGGTCTTCAACACATGAACTTCAGTTAAATTATGTGGTGCCACAAGTATTTGGCCTTCATTTAGCTTCCCAATTACACAGTCCATTTTCCAGTTTTAAGAACAAAATGTAGTACATTAGGGTTTTTTCCCCCCCTTGTAACAATAGTTAAAATGAAAGATGCTTTGTTTCAGATCTCTTTAGCTTCATTTTGCGTTTTCCTTGGAATAACCTTGCTTAGCTTCCTATCCATTATAAAAGACAAAATTCTGCCAGTAAAGTGTGCCAAAGTACAACATTTTTCTTTGTATTCACTTCCCAAGCACAAGGAAAGGTATTTTTCATTCTGTTATGTGAGGTGGCTTTTTTTTTCCGAAGGCATGAGAGCCAGCTGATACACATGCCTTGCCCTGCTCCTGCACACAGCACTTCTTCTTCAAGCAAGTGTCAGTGGTCATCCTCTACCTTCAGTGGTCTTCTCTCCTCCTCCCCTGCGTTTGGCATACAAAACTACCTCTTATTAGAGAGCTACAAACAGAAGTGTTCATGGCATCAGATGTGAGGTATCTACCTTAGATTTCTAGATTGAAGAAGCTAAACCTTCCAGGCTCCCTGCACAATAAAGGCATTAGGCTCATAATGATATTTAAAAAAACAAACAAGTGCCTTCAGCAAATAGCCTATTTCAGGAGCTGCAGTACTTTCCAGCGTTACACAATACAACTGCTCATCCTCTTTCTTCCACAGAATGACATTGCATATTGCAATATGTCAAGAAATCATTATCTAACTTGCTGCTTTGTCTGCAGACCTCACGCTACTTATTAAACATTAAAATTGTTGCTTAAATGTTTGTCGCTTTGCTGACAAATTTCCATACAGCTCTTTTCTATACAGAAGAAACACTTCATCTCTGCTTTAGTGCAGCTTCTGACACCTGTTAAGGCTGACTGAACATCCACAAGGTAAATTGTAGAGGAATGGGCAAGGTCTTTAGTTATTAAGTACATTTGTACTTGATCCATCCTTAGAATTCAAAAATACATACTTAAAAATGTGTATGCTCAGAAGTTAAATATGATTATGTTAAAATCATTCCCTTGCAGACATTATATAGCTCCTCATTAGTGCTGTATTACTAATGTGATACCTCCTTTAATCCTGCAGTGTTTTCCTCAGTAGCCAAATTACTTGTTGGATTAATAAAATAGTATGGGAAAAGTCATAACAAGTGCTGTGCTCATAACCACACAGAATCTAATATTTGAACTGTATTTTTTTCTTCCTATGTTTTATTCTTGCAGTGCGCTGTGATCCACCATGTGAGCATGGAGGAACTTGTCTACCTCAAAATACTTGTTCTTGTGCCTATGGATTTGTTGGTCCTCGATGTGAAACAAGTATGTATGAAATTATTCAGGCTTTTCTCCTCATTACATGTTTGAATTTGCAAAAAATTAGAAGACAAAAAACGCCTTTTTATTTTTCTGTATTTCCCCTTAAAATGATGGTTGAATAGAATAGAGCGAGGAAATCAAAGCATAATATATTGAAGTAATACAGTAGCTAAACTATTTCAGAGCATATATTTACCAGCAGCATAGTTGTATTATATAAAAATATGCACATCTATATCAACATTTTCTACATAAAAGTGCTTCTGGAAAAACAAACAAAGCAAAAACCTCCATGTTATTTATAGTAACATTTATTAAATTCAAGGCTGTGTGAGTGAATGCAGTAATACTAATTTTGAGTACACAAAAAGACAACCATACCTATTAGGAGTCGCATTATTGTGCAACACAAGTTACAAAAGAAGTTCAATATATATAGAACATCTGGGGGAAAAAAATCAGCCTCCAAACCCTTCTCTATTAGCTGAATGGTGAAACATATGCAGTTTCATTATTAGAGCCCTCGCTGCTTATTTAAATATCAGGTTGCCCTTGACAGGAATCTAATTTTATCTCTGAACCAGAGTAGCTGGAATACTTAAAAAGCAAAGAATTTTAGATGCAAGACTTCTAATAGAGAAAGAAAACAAGGAAAGGGACAGACCCATCCCTCAATTTACTTTTTGGACTAATACCATTAGTTATCTGCTGCAATAGAGCAGCTTTAGGATCGGCATCGGTGTTACCAATGAGAGGTTTTGATCCTTTGTGTGTTTTCCAGTGGTGTGTAACAGACACTGTCACAACGGAGGGGTCTGTGTGTCACCGGATGAGTGCAAATGCAGAAATGGATGGAGCAGCCCTTCTTGCGAAACAGGTAAGTGGTTAGAAGTGACTGGTCTCTCCTGTCTTCTGCTGCCCGCAATCCATCTGATTCCCATAATTCAGCGGTCAGACTGGGAATTGCTTAAAGAATTAAAACATAAGAACAGGAGACCTCGTAAAGGGCAAAACCTCAGAAGGCTTTGAGTGTATGTAAGTATTCGTAAATGTAGATGTTTATCTAAATCTAAGGGTCACATAGAGGAAACCCACAAACAAAACCTTTTTGAAGCTTTTTAAGCTCGCGTGATTCTGGAGTTTATTCTTAGCATCACAAAACCAAAAATAAAGCTATTTGCCATTTCAGAAGTTACTAGGTAGCTTCTGCAAATGAGAATAATTCTCACTGGGATTTCGGAGATATGTTGATTTACAGTGTCAGGTGCCATGGACATAACCTCGCTTTTTGTTGGTCTTGTTCACGGAGAGCTCAAAGAATGAGTCCTGCCCCACACCTGCAGTGGCAGAGATGAGGGCAACGCAGCCATCTGCACGGCTCACCATCTGTCCGCCTTCCACTTCTCATTGCTTTTAACCCTACACATTTCTCTCAAGGTATGATGGTGAGCCAGAAAGAACCATTTGGCTTTTGGTGATTTTTAATGGTATGCAGTCACGTCTGAACTTAAAAATACATTTTATGGAGACAGGAATAGAAGGAGGCCAGTTTAAGTTAGGACAAGAACATAAGGATGCAAATGTGACTTCTGCTGCTGTTAGCAACTGCATACACGCTTCTAATACTGCATAGTCTAAGAAAGAAAAGTGAACCTAGAAAGGTAAGCTATCGGAAATCGAGACTGACTACTAAGATTTTTGTCATCCAGCTTTTGGATTCAGTTTTGCCATTGCAGAAGATGGCTTGTGACTGTACAAGACAGAACAAAAGCCAGTTTACAGGGAGAATGTAACCATTCACCCCCTAATGTTAAACATCCTGCTGCTGCCAGAATTCACACTGCTCCTCCTGCCTGCATCTCATACTTGCAGAGTACCTACAAAAAGCATCCACAGAAGCATGCGTGCTCAGGGAAAAGCCACTTCCACCTGTCAGTACAAAATGACGAGGTGAGCATTGGAACTAGGAACCTATTTCTAGTCGGGACTCATAGTTTGCACCCTGTTTTGAATAGATACAGACCTTCCACTCGGGGTCTAAGCGCTAAAAGCTGGAGTACGTATTTTTCCTCCAAAGGCACAGCAACGACAGCACTCACCTGGGACAAGGCATGCAAAATAGTGAAATATTGAAAGGAGCATGAATGAGGAGTACCTTAATCGGTGCCAGACCTCAAGGCTACAGAGGCAGTCTGCCTCTGCCATACTGAATATTAAATGACTAAGATACCTTCAGCCTACATTACCTTTCCTGGAAGGTGAGAGATGTCATTTTAACCTCTATCTCCCAAAGACTGCTCTTCCTGTAAGTGTTGAAATGACAGACCTATTGAGGACACATAAATTAACCTAGCTAAGATCCACGGTAAATGACTGGGATTGCCACTAGCTATTCTGGTTCCCACTATCTCTTCTTTTTCCTGCTGGAGATTATTCTCCTTGAGTTCTGCAAATTTATTTTGGAGTGGCTTTAAACAGGATTATTCCAAGAGGAGGACAAGCAACAGCAGCAGAAGCAGGAATTTCCAACCTAGAATAACAGCAGCAGGATTTGTTTGTCTGCCAGTACCTCAGGGAAAGGCTATCAGGGTCACCTCTCCGGCTCTGTTTTGTGTGCACTACAGAGTATTTTGTGGATACTGCTGGGGTTTCCTGCCTCAAGTGATAGGATAGAAGTCTCTGGATGAACACAGATATAGAAACACACAAAAAAGGGGGACTTAGGGGACTTTACCAATGGAAATATAAACACTGACAGAGTGTGGACACCTGTGAACGAGCTGCAACAATGAGGCAACTAAACCAAATTCACTATTAGTGATGAATGAGGTCCATTTTGACTTCATAAGTGACTGCTGCTTAGTCAGAAAAGCCTCTCATCTAGACTACAATTTCACTTTTTTCTCTCTTTCCAAATTGACATTTTACTTCTCCTTTAGTTCATCTGAAACATTTTAGTGACCCTTAATTTATTTAAGCTTAAACGTATTTAATTTATTTAATGGATTATTCTGTAAGATACTGAAAGACAAAGGCAATAGCAAGAAAAAGGCTGTTTTAAAGTGTCACTCTGCTTTACAATGAAAACTTTATCAGATTCCTTATTTTTCACACACTGACTTCCCAACTAAACTAATTTGCAATTCTAATACTTGTTTTTTCAACAGTCAGGTACCTGCCACATAGAAATATGCAAGACAGCTTTTAATTCCTAGTGCCTGTTATGTCATCTACAGTAATAACAGATAAATAAAGAGGCAAAGGGAGCTCAGCCAGTGGCTTTTCTGGTGATGCATGAGCCAGTATGTTGTGGGAACTGGCATTTAAATGAGGCAGAACAAATGGAGGTTTTGCAGTGTATACCTATTCAAGTTTACGGAAATGCCACGATGCTCTGCTGAGCTCAGACAAGCAGCAAATGGTTAATATCTCATCTCCAGGTTACCCAGGCTGTATGCAATGTGACTGCATTTTACTACCTTGGGATTGTCTTTGGTGAGGATACTAGAGTGGAAGCAAATGAACTGTGCAAATCAAAGGAAGACATCAGAAATAAACTATTAAATTATGTTTTATTTCATCCCCCAAGCTATGCTAAAACACCACTGAAATGCTCCCACTGTGTCGACAACGAATAAATGCCACAGCAAAACTGACCAGCAAGGATTGTGCAAAATTTATCACAATATACTGGAAAAATTTATTCTAATGACATGTGCAGCAGCAAAAGACTGCCTACTCTAAAAATTTAAAAATTATAAGAGATTCAATGAGTTATGCTATATTTGTATTCATATACAGCTGTGTGCAATCCTGTGTGCTTGAATGGAGGGATCTGCATACGGCCAAATATGTGTACATGTCCTTATGGTTTCTATGGGCCACAGTGCCAGAGAGGTAAGAAAGTTCTACTTATCTTGATAAAGGATCTGGGCTTAAAATATAAACAACAGCTTAGATTATTACCTGCCCCCCCACCCCCAAGTATATCCAGAGACTTTCCTTGTCATAACTCCCTGTGTGCTCCTTTGATGTTATCATCTGTCAGAAATCCACATTATATTTTTCTTAATGATATTGTGAAGGAGTAAGCACTTATTTATGATGCTGTTAATGATAACTACACAATTAATCTAAAACTATCTGAAGGCAGTGATATCACTAATTAGCAACTATTCACTTAAATGTTAAAGCATGACTCTACTTTGTTCATTTTGTGTACTCGACAGTGTGTACTATACTGCATTTCAGAGCCAGATGATAATTTATCTTCAAATGGGGCTCACAATATCACCTACTTGACCATCGTAGAGTGTTGTGGATGGGAGACTTGTATAGGACTTCTTCAGATCCCTGCTCAAAGACGTGATCAAATATTGCTCTGCCTGACATAGAGCAGGACCTGCTTTGTAACCCCTGTCCTAAAGAGGAGAGCTCTAAACTGTGGCTAACAGTATCTTGGGCTTCTTGCTTACTTTGCACTGCAGAAATCAAACTAATGAATACTTTAACTACCCATTAGCTCAGGCAGAATAGACAGGAGAGAGGAACTTATGCTATAGGGCTCAAATAGCTGGAAGACCCCTGTGCTTATACCACTTGCTTTTCATTTTTTTGAGCATGGCTCTAATAACCCCTCCTGAATCTGGGAATATAAATAGACTCTCATTACCAAACCTGAACTATTTCAGTATTAAAAGTTCTTTTCTCTTTCTCCCTCTCTTTTGTTTCCCTGGAGTTCCTAGATGAATGCAATCCCAATGCATATTTTTGCAAGTGAATGATTCACACACAAAAATCTAATTGCAAATGGAGCTTGCTGGAAGCTCTTTGTTTTTGTGATGTTGAGGGTGAAGGAGAGAGTGAAAATGATACAGACTCTGTAATTTGATGATCTTTCTCTTGAGGTTCAAAATGGAAGGTGATTTTCAACATCAAGGTGATTTGGAATTTTTTTCCTTAAGTGTTATGGTTTAGATAGAACTAAAACCTGAAAATAAATATCCACATTTCTGGGATATGGAAGTGATATGGGGAGATAGTGGATGGATGCTGAAGAAAAGCAAAGCCCTTCCTTCTGCTTGGTGGAGAAAGGGGGAAGAAATAGCACCAAAACCAAGCTGGCAAGTATCAAACACTGATCTTTTCCTCAAGGGCAGAAGCCCTTGGAGAAGCCCTTTAGCTAGAGAGTTAAAAACCTAGGAGGTTCTCAGGAATCTTCCAACCACTTAACTGCAGGTATCTCTTTTAGAGACACTTAGGTGCTAGGAGTCATGTCCCACATGCTTTCCACAAACAAGAAAGAATCAGGATCTCCAGCTAGCCACATCACCGTTTGGAGACACACCTTCTCTACCTCAACTAAAGAAAAAAGCCTCTGCAGACTGGTCTCCCAACACAGGCACCTAAATAAAGAGCCCTATATTTAGGCAATGTTGATCCCCTGTGTGATTTTCGTGCGCAAAACTTTTGCTTTCCTTTCACTAGCTGTTTGCATTCCCCCTTGTAAGAACGGTGGTCACTGTGTTCGAACCAATGTGTGTACCTGTACTGAGGGCTACACTGGAAGAAGGTGTCAGAAAAGTAAGTGACAAACTTGCCTTTGCTTTCCAATGTTCTCTGACTCATAAACACTTTTTCTTCTTTTTGTGCATGTTCAACAGAATATTTACTCTGGATTTCTTCCGTGATCTCCTATATTTCTATCAGAACACATATAGCACTATGTTATGTCTAAAACCAACTTGTTAATTAGAATAGCATTAAGTCAAGTCAATGTTGGGAGCAGAATGTCTTGCTAGAATCCTCTCTAAATATTTCATGCGTTCAGAATGAGTAACACTCATATTTGGAGATGAATTAATTATTTTGTATTAAAGACTTTTTGGGGAAAAAATTAAAGCCAAAGGCAGAGCAGCTGACTGAGATCCTTAAAAATACTAGAACATCATACTTCTAGCTTAATTAAGACAGTTGATTAATAACGCTTCAGCCTTGCCTTTGTTCTCACTGAAAACTCCCTCTTCACCTTAGCATTGGTATTCATATTCGATTCTTCTATTCTTCTGGGGAAATAGGTTATTTTGGCACTTTTACAGACTCTATTGCTCAACAGTATCTGTCACCCAGGGAGTTTAGGATATGTATGTGATTTTTTTTTTTTTTCCTTAACCAGTTTGAAATTGGCAAAAGGGGAACTGTGAAAACAACCATTCTTGGCAGGAAGAATCTGTACGTTTCCAGAGCACTTTATGTCTCTCACACACAGAGAAAAAAAGCTAGTAAAAAATTCCTTCCAGCAACAAAAGCCCTCTCAATCCCCATACTAGAGATTCTCCCCTCCTTCAGCAGGGAGAATCACGATGCGCAGTTCTGCCTGGCTGCAAAGTACACAATTGAATAGTCTGTTCTGGCAGGAACAAGCTGAAGGGAAGAAAGGAGGAAAAAAACCTTATGTTTGGCATCTTGTTTTTGAAGTTAGAGAACATTAGAAAAGTGCTGTTTCCAGCTTTAAACATACTACCACATCTCCAGACAGATCAAAGGAAAAAGAGGTGATCATGATTACAGTCTAGCAAAGCACTCCCCTAAATTCTCCATCTGCTACCAACACACAACATGTTTCCACTTGCAAGGAGTTTATGAGGTTTTATTGCCCATCTTGGCATAATCTTTTGCAAAAAAGCTCTCTGATATGATGAAAATATTTTTGTTCTGTCCAGTCTCAGCCTCCATTCTACTTCAATAACCACTATATAGTCTGCTTTATTTAGCCTAGTGTTATAAAGACTTAAATGAAGGACCTGCATCTATGATGAATGAAGAGAAACATGATTAAGTAGAAGGCAAATACAACTACTTGCTTACTCTTACAGGCCACTGACTGTTCATAGGTAAAAAATGTTGACTAATGTTTCTTTTTTCTTGCTTAAAATCAACTGCACGTGGGACAGGTACCATGATCCGTAAAAAGAAGTAGATTATTCACAAGCTTTTCATAACATTGGTCGGTATTAGAGCTGTATGTCTTCTCATTGTTGTCATATGAAATAGTTTCTCTCTCATTTGCCAGAGGACCCAGATTTCTCCGCTCCTCTGGAGCAAAGGACTGCAGGGCACACAGCAGAAGTGAGTCTCAGCTGACCTCTGCAAACCTTCCCCCACAAACAAAATGGAGAAAACTAGTGCTCCCAACAGTTGGAGGCTGCTCTTATTCCCATACACCTCAGAGTTCAGATGTGAAAGGCATTTAATATCTTTTTTTAGGCATGATTTCATATCATTTTCAGTCAGGCATCGACTTGAATGGTGGATCAACTGACCTATGCGGCATAAACTTAAAGGCTAGGAGTATACACATAGACACATGTTCCTAACTCATTTACACATAGACAAATGAAAAAGTAAAAAATAAATCCTTAGCATGAAGAAGTTCTGCTACCCAAGCCCTTTTTCTTAAATAAAACATAAAATGTACCACAATATCCATTTGATGTTCCAAAAAGAGCGAACATATCATGTGGCCCATTCTATCTCATTTGCTGTGTCACTAGCAGTATATATACATATTTATACATTTATCAAATTAATTTCGATAATCCTGCAGCTGCTTGGGCCGCTGACTCTGCAGAGGTGAGACCAGCCCCATGGGCTGCGTGCCTGAGTGCTCAGAAACCCCCCTGCGAGACGATCCACGCAGTGCTTCCACTAACCTTCCTGGGAAGGGTATGGCAAGAAGGAATCGGAAAAAGCCAATAGATTTCTACTTTACAGAGGGGATTTTCTCTGGATTTGAGCATCTTTTCTGTTTGCCTTTAAGGACCCCACGTAACCCAGCTGTGCCCTGAGTTGCATGGAGTTGTAATATCCTTACGCAAAGAGTAAGGAAAAGAAATACATACATGACAATAGCAAAACTGTAATTAGATACAAAGTTTACTGGAAGTTCAACACTACAACAGCTCCCATTTGCAAATCACCAGGACAACGTACCACATTTTCAGTGGAACTGCCAGAGGTGAACTTGTGGCCCAAATCATAGCTCAGTGGTGTCTAACCTGTTGCTGACAGGTTACCCCACACTCAGAAATGTACAGCTGGCTTAAACAAAATGAGAAGTGGGACAATTCTGAGAAACACAATTGTTTGTAAGGGGGTTTATCATTATTTTAATTGTTCTTCACTCTCTGAGTATGAGTTTTTAGTCTTCTGAAGTCCTTAACACTTCTAGTACGATTTCAAAAACCTCTGACAGCAAACCAGCTTTACTATGTACTTACACTGAGTCTCTAATCTTAGAAATTTTGGGTGGATTTATTACCTGCCTAATAAAACCTATCAAGACAGAGTGAGTAAACTTAAGACTAATAAAGACAAGACTGAAGAAGTTTCCCATCCATCGATTACATGCAGGGCAGCCTCACATTCTTGATCTTTCGTTTGGGAAAATATTTGTGGGTTTGGGAAATTTCCCATGAACCATAAAAACTGAGAAACAGTCTTTTCAGAAACAGTGATCTGTACAAAAACCTTTCTGAACATGTAGTGAATGCTTGAAATGGGCAGTCTTTTCAATTTTGTCATTTTTTAAACACAGCACTACACAGTTTTTGCACACCTATCTCTGAAACCTAGTAATAATTATATGAATTGCACCAGTTTACTCTTAGATTTCAGATTTAATATGCTCCAACACAGAATTAGGGCAAGGGGAAAATTCCCTGCCATGCACAGCCCTGATTACAGTAAGGATGCTACAGTTTCTAGGCTCATGGTACCATAACATCCTTCTGGATGACCCCTTTGATGGAGCTACATGAAGTCAGGGAAGCCAGCAGCACTTGGATGCCCATCCTGGAGATAATTCACACATTAAGGTTGTTCCTAATGTGTCAACCCAAGTGTCTTGCAACTCAGATGTAAGTAGCAAATGGCCAAGTGGGACAGACATTTGTCGTTGTGATGAGTCAACAAAATAAGAATAATAGTAATTGTGGGTGTCTGTTTCACCAGTAATTAATGCTCATAATGACTTCTTTCATCTTAACAAATACCATAAAAAAGGCACCTTAATATCCATAATTGAAATAACAGAATAAAGAATTCACATACTCTAAAAAAATCACATATTTGTCACGATATCAGCTTTATAAAGGTTTTTTTTAGGTAGGAACAATCTTCAGAGGCAAAGATAAAAATAAGTCCAATCAGGATTTTTGTCACTTACCCCCTGGGTATTTTGGCATTGTTTCCACTGCTTTTAGACATTTCTCTTTCCTTAGTATCTCACCTGTGTGGACAGAGAAACAAAAGCTTCTGTTTGCTTTTGGCAGCTTCAGATTCTCAGCTGAAGGAGATAATTAAAACTAAAAGCCATGGCAGCCAATCAAAGACAGGTTATTTCTAAACTGAACCCAAATACTCTATTGGTTCATTCTGAATACATAGCAACATGCTTTAGGATCTTCACTTCCTTCCTTGTGCAGTTTGGCATTTCTAATACTCTTTGCCTGACAGCCAAAACCGTGTAGGACAGAGTGGCAGCACCACGTCTTTGCCATTCGGAATCATCCTTCTTTGCTTCCTTAGTGTATGGAGAAAGGCATTCAGCCTAAAAGTCTCTGTTTGTTTTGTATGTAAACAAACATCACCTCAAAAAAACATGTAAATCAACCAGCTCTGATTGGCTGCCAGCTGAAATATAAGGCTTTGCCTGGTGTGTTTACTGATAAATAACTGCCTGGTGGTTATGCAAACCAGACACCCACACCCAGGACGAGTGGGTGTCAGAGCTGACAGTGAAATGTATGGTTATGCCTCAGCAATTGTACAACCTTGTATCCTCACTTGCTACGCGGTGTTTTCAGTATAATCAGTCTTGCTGAGCGGAAAGAGGCAAATGCTGGCAGTACCTCAAAATAAAATATATTTCCTGGTCGACTTTGCATCAAACAAACATACTCTGTGTTAATAGTAGAGAAAAGCTGTTTGTATGTGGTTTTAAATTCCCTTTTGAAAAAATGCACAGCTGTAACAATCTTGGGATATCACTCCTGTTCATGAGGCCTTAAAGCAGTGTTCACACTGCATTCTACTACATGCTTACAAAAATTATAAACAAAGAAAAAGATTAGATTTCATTTATCTACTACACGTATTTTCATAGGACTGCTTTAGAAACGACTCTTAAAAAAAGGGAAGCTAACAGAAGCTGAGTTTTCTTGGGGTGAAGAGAAGGGGAGAAAGAGAGAAATTCATGGGACCACACGTTTATCCCTTCTCCACCGCCATCTGCTTCTAGTGAGCTCATCCCTGAGCAAAAAGGCAAGCCACAGCTCCCTCTGGAGCTCATCAGCAAGCAAAGGTCACAGAAGTACAGCACTGAACACCCTTCTCCTCCCTTCTCCAGAACCCCAAGCACACCTGCAGCCTGACCTCGGCCTCTCCTTGGGCAGCGTACCTTCTCGCCACTCTTGTGGCAGCCAGCGACCTGGAGTTTACATACGGTTTAAAACAGAGACCATGTTTCTGCATGCATTTATTTTACCGTGTCAGGCTAAATCCTGCCGACTTTGTATCACATAAATCATCGCACTGACATTCGGGCTTTGCACATTGGAGCTCAAAGTTAGTAGATAACTATTTCTCCATTTCAGTAATTCCTCCAGGCAGGATTTATAGCCAATACACAGTGCACAATATAACTCACACTCATTCTTCCAGCTCTGCTTGCTCCTCTTCCCTCCCCCTCTCTTTTTCCTTCCCAGTACCATGAGGACTTTACTTGCCTGAGAGCTAGAGGCAAACTAATTGGAACTATGAACACTGGGTTTCACAGGCAGCTTTTTGCTAAGCAACATCATATTATGAAAGTCACTGATTTCCCATATTCCAGCCTCCCCGTGTTATGTTTCTGTAGATTGCTGCCTTGCTAGCTCCATAAGCAGGAAGTTTTACTGCTCAACAAATTAGAATTCCACTGAGTTAGCATCCTGGCAACAGGTGATATATTCCCTGGAATATCTTCACTGAGTAGGCAGATTGACTCAAGCTATCCAAAAGGAGCCAGTTTGCAAACCAGAGGTCCAGCATACCCTCCCACACAGCTGGGCAGGGAACAATCCGTGTATCTCCTCTAAATGGATGGAGGAATCATTTGCGTTAGACTTGCGTTTTGTATGTCAAGGATATGCTTAAAGGCAACAACTATGTGTCCAAGATTTCTGGATGGCCAATATCCTCAGGTAGTAGGTGTTTGGAAATAAGTAACCAGCTGCTCATAGCGGAGAGATTTGTAACTTACTGCTAAAAGCATTAGTTTTGTGACAGAAGTAGAAAGGTTGGCTTATTGACTGGTTGGCGCACAGTCTGGAGACACAGGAAAAGGAAACACTGGTGTCAGTTCTTAGTTGATTTTCCAGCCCGTGTAACAGAATAGGTTCTTATTGGATGTCATCTTCCTTCCTTAGGCAGGAAATACAACAGAAGACAAATTAAAAACAATCAGGGCTACTACTGTCTTTCCCATTCAGCTGAACACAACATGCTCCATGCGCCTTGCCTGAGGAAAGCTCTGACTTCCCGGAGAAAGGGAGAGAGCCAGACAGGAGAGAGTCACCCAAGGTACAACCCGGTTTGTGGTCTGCTCTCCGAGCAGTGCTCCTCTCTGCTCACTCTTAGTAAGAAGTTGTACAAAACCATTAGTTGGCCTTTCTTAAAAGCTACATTTTGATCATATATATGTAGCTGATGCTTTTATTTTAACAGGGGGTTTGAGCACATGCAGTTGTCTAAATTTATTTTGCAGAAAGAGAACAAGAATATATCTGGGTAAGAACTGAATATATAACCTAAATAAGCCCAAAAGCCTTATTAAATTTTTATTCATTCCATAAGCAAAACATTCACAGACTACAGCATGAATTTTACTAGAGTAGAAAATCTAGGTTTTGAGCCGGTATTTCTTTATTTGTATCTTAAAGGTACTAAAGAAATGTGTCAGATCTGCTGCTCTATGTAAACGCATACTTAAAGTAAAAGAACAGGGATTCCTGAATTACTGCATTTCTCTTTGCAGTAGGCTTCTGTGTGAGGATAAGTGCTTTTCTCCACTAACTGATTCAAGAAACAATACTTTAGGGGGTCTATTTTTAATTAAAATATTTTTTAAATGTCTCTTAAAAAGGGGGCATGGGATCTACCACTTGAAAACCCAGAGGACAGACAATTCTGGAGATGAACATTGTCTGATTACCCACAAAAAGACATTGGCAAGACAATCCTCTCCAGCACCGATTCCCAAGTAAGCCTTAGCTTACTTTCTAAGACAGATAATAACAGGACAGCTAACAGATTAGCAGAGTGCCAGCGCAGACAGCAGTCCCCTTCTGAACCCCCTGACTGTGCTCCCACCTGAGGTCCTCGCTCTTCGGCTGGGTTATCAGCCGTACCACAGTGGCCTGTGGCTGGTCTTCCTCTTGGCTTGAGACTGTGTCTCCTGTGCCACCATTGTTCTCTTCAGTTACTCTGCCTGAATCTCCCTTTTTCTTTGTACAAATGAAAATAAACCAAATTGCATCAACCATAGGTGATGGCTTAGACCACTCAGCGCAATGAAAATGTGCCTAAATGGCAGGTCACACCGCAAGCACAGAAGCTGCAAAAACAATCAACAGAGGAAAACAATGTATATGAGAATCCTCTTTCACTTCTTATTCAGGCATGACAAGAAAGCAGCTCAACAGAACAATTTATACACATGCTGCAATGGTTCACTGACCTAATAAAACACAGAGCATTCTTCAATGAAGAGAAAATGTTACCAAACCCAAGACCCTAACAAGATGGGAATATAAGCTGTGCTGAGAGTATAGTTTACAATTCCCCAAATTAATTATATACTAACAGTTGCAAAGATGAGAATAAATTATAGCTATAGTCTCTTTCAAATTAATAGTGTTGCAATCAGACTAAAACCAATCAGCAAATGAGGAAAAGGTTTTGCTAATGATCTCAAAATCTGATGGTTCCTAGCAGAATATTCCCCAAATGTATAAATGTGCACCTGCACAAGCTTATTGTGTTTATAGTGGCTTCCATTCAGAAAGATGCTGAAATATTTTGCAGCTATCCGAACATCATACTACTGTATCTCTAGGAAGAGTTTCACCTGACAAGAAACAATAGGCAAAATGAAGATCAGGAGACCCAGAGGGAGAAACATTTCAGTCCAAGGAGAGGGGACAGTCCCCTGTCTGTACTGGAGTGACAACCCCTCATTGGTTTCCACAGCTTCCTGAGGTTTAAGAGTCTTGCCTATCACGCACTACCAGGGAATCTTTTGGAGGTACAGATGGAGAGATCAGGATCCTCTTTAACTGACAGAAACTGTTATAATCTGATGAGAGTGACATGACAGCAAACAAGAATGCGGTACATCACACACTGACACTTGGAGTTTAGTCTAGCATCTCAGTAGTTTTACTATAGAGTATTAATTATTTTTCCCATTTTTCCTGAACTAATACCTAAATTAGATTTATTTTCTGCTTTAATATCTCTAAAAGGCCCCATAGGTATATCAGAGAACACATCAGAATGAAGATCAGACATAATTAGGCAAAGCACCGGCGTTGCACTGCTATCTATATGGTCTACAATTTTTCAGACCATTTTTTCTTCTGAAATGTGTGCTAGGTCATGCAAGCTAACTCATATTGCTAGAACTGTGTGGTAAAATGAATATATTATAAATGCAAACTGTCACCACACCCATCACAATTACATTTACAGCTCCCTCTGTGTCTTGTAGTAATTTGTTCTCCTGCACTGCATCCCTCAGAGGTTTCTACCAGATTATTTTTACTATTCAGAAAGGTAATTTATTGAAGAAGTGCTTTGCATCTCTGTCAGAGATACGTGAAGCAAGAAATAGGGATGAGCAAACCTCAAAATGATTGGTAGCTTGATATGGGTAAGGATCCAAATTTTAGAAGAACCTTACACAAAAAATTGTAAACCATTTTATTACATGACAAGTATTCCTTCTTCTTAAAATTTAATCTGTGGCTATAATTACTGACAGTCAGTGGATCACACATCCGAGGTTACTCTGATAGAGCTTGGAGAGAAAATTTTTTCTTTACTTCCAAATACAAATCAATGTAGATGAGGAATTCCACAGAAAATCAAGCTCTGGAGCAACATATGTGCCTAAAACTCAGCACGGGCAAAACTAGTTCCTTACTGCCCTTGGAAATAGAAAAAAAAGGACCAGAAATTGCTCGTGTCCCGAATGCATAACAGTTTTTTTCAGAGCTATGTGCATTTGGGACCTTCACAGCAGCAGATATATTGGTACATCTATCTCACTAATGATCTGTTGAGCATCAGTTATACCCTTTAAAGGGGAGAATGACACTTTTTACCTGGACTAGTTTCTGCTAGTGTCAGGGCAGTAGAATCCAAACAATGGTGCCCTGTGTTAGAAAGACTTTTTTTGGCCAGAACACACCCCTTTTGTCATTCATTTTTTCAAAGGATGAAAGATCATTCAGCAAGATCAAATCTTTATTTGGAGCCTAGAAGCATCCAAACAACTGTTTCCTTACTGCAGTCAGGATAATGTTTCATTCGAGCAGTGCTGCTGGGATGCATAATGCACCCAGAGAGATGGGGAATCTTCTTTCCAGTCGATCAACTGGACTGTGCTGTTTCATGAAACTGCTGACCTGACCCTCCAGATCTCATCTTATAAAAAAGATCAGCAACATCACTACATTTTAAGGCTGCAGCCTCAAGATTGTCCCATTCCTGGCACAGACCTTCTCCCCGGATTTATCAATAGGTGACGTATATTACCTATAAACATTGGAAAAGGACTAGAAGTGCCAGTTTTAACACAAAACCCCTCTGCATTCACATCTACTGGATTCATTTTTGTTCTCAGATTGAGTTCAGTCATCTGTATTTCCTGACAAGACCAGTCGGTGTTATTTTTAAATCTGTCCCATGTTCTGTGTCCCTACTGTGTCATATCTCCCCAGCTACAGCTCTTTGTTTTTGAGAATGTCACACCAAATCAAGATAACCACTAAGCAGAAAGGAGAAAACAAACATTAAAACATGGACACATACAAAAACCAAAACTGCGACTGATCAAGCTTCCGGCTCCTCAGAAGGGCAATAGAGAGAGCAAATGGAAATATGCACTAGAACCAGAGAGAAGTCAGTCCAAAACCAACAGCAGCGAGAAATAAAAGCAGTGCCTGTGAATCACATATAAATGACAGCACAGGGATGGTGACTTAAAGGATATGTTGAAGTATGTGTCTACCGGTAGGTGTTCTTTTGGCCACATTTCTGTGTTCTTTGTCAGTAAGCTATAGCCTGATGTATTACCTTAGCTGGCCCACACAGATGTTACTGCTTGAGGCTATTTTCTCTCCTGCATCCAAAGGCAGAATGCATCTAGAAGCAGGTCAATTTTCTCAGCTTCTACAGGGCATATAAAACAAACAAACAAAAAAAAAACAGAGAAAAGAAAAGTTGTCTTGAAAACTACATCTTCTAATCAGCACTGCAGCATGACGCACTGTCTCCTCATCAGTAGCATGGCTCAGGATACGTCATGACAGGTAATTTTTGATTCAGAAAGAAATAGTCTCAAGAACCTCATTGTCAGGAAAGGACATGGATGTTCAGCTGTGGCAAGGCGTATTCCTGAAACATTGTAGAGGATCCCTTTCTGCCAAGATTTTAGGAGCCTAATTTCATATTCCATCTGTTTTGACTTTATGAAGGTGGTGATGAAGACAGTCTTATTTCAACAAAATTGCAAGCTTTTCACTAATTATTATCTACTAGCAAGAAAAGGTGTAACGGGGTACTTGCATCAAAAGGTGGCTTAGGTTCAACTTGAAAAGTTTTTGTCTGCTAATCCACAGAAGCAGTGGCAGTCTGAAGGAAATATCTGGCTTCTTTTAATCACTGTAAACTAATCAGCAGATACTGCTGGCTAATATTGTTACTGTTTGTTAGAACAAGAGATTACTCTCAGTTGCTTCTAGTATGTGCAGTCCAACAAAGCATGTCCAGTGCTTAACTTTGCAACCCGTCCCTTTTAGCTTTGCATAGCAGGAATATTTTGCTTAATAGTGGGTATGTTTCAGGAGAACTGTTACTGTAAATCAATGGCAAGAAAGACAGGCAAAGGAAGACACTGGAATTGTAGGTGTCCATTGCTGGTGCTACTTACACCAGGAGGACCTACCTGAGTTTACACAACATTTAAGGTGTTGGTTGGCTTTTTTTCTTAGAATTTTAGTACTCTCTGGAAATATTTATTTTGCAGGAAAATTCTTCCCTTTGGCTGACAAAGCAGGAGGTCTGACTGCCTTAAAGATGTTAGGGCTGAACAGCTGAACTACAGAGCTCCACGGAAGTTGATAAAAAGAGTTGCAAGAAGCACTTCACTGGGTCAAGTCAGCCTAGAGGGGATAAGCTATGAAAAGGGTCACAGGAAATCTTAAGTGATTGTAAGGTCAAAATGTATTAAAGCCATCAAAGAGAAATAGCTGCTACATAAAACAGAAAACATAGCAACTTGTGAATGCCTGTCAGTGTACAGAAAACTGCATACATTTTGTATGATGTTCGGTGCAACACCTATGTTTTATCTTAACACCTGCAGCTGCTTGTTACCTTATCAAAATCACCCCTCACCTGAAATAGAACATGTAATCATGCTTTTTCTTTAACCTGGGTTATCACCTTCAACATAGGCTTACCTCATCTAACCAACTTTGGAAAACATAAGATCATGGAAGTCCTTTGTGGTGCGTTATAGAATTGAGTAACCCTATTGAATATGAAATTCTTTGCTTCGGTTCTTACTGAAGAGCATGGAAGTGTCAGTGGTGACAGCAAGGGGAATGTGCTTAAGGCTTTCGTGATACTTACTGACTGCCAGCAAGCTTGCAACCAGGATGTATTGATAGTACAGGACTCTCCCTACCCCCAGTGATATACCCTACAAAACTGTAACAAAGGGAAGACACGAATGAGTTTATATCCATGTCACTATGGCTAGTCCTCAAGGCAGGTGGAAAGCCTACCAAACCATGGTTGTCTTTGGGTAAAGATGCCAGGCCTTTTTTTAAGGGGAGGGGAAAAAAAAAAAAAAAGTTAGTCTTTTCAAAGTCATGCCGGTGCCTGGGAGGATTACAGTTATTCAATTTGCTTTCCCAGTGTCTGATAATTTATTTAGTTTTCCTGTGAGAGGCTGTAACATTTTTGTTTGCTATTTTGAAATTGGAGCTCCTCCACAGAGGCCAAGTAGTGGGACTAGAAAAGATCCAAACTAGTTATCATCAACAAATGTTGAAGTCTGCCTGATGGGTATTGAGATGGAATTGTATTTAAGAGTTAAAGAAAGGGAGGACAAGGTGGAGATGTCAGACAGGAAAACGGGAGAGAGAGCACTGCCTTCATTTACATAAAGGTGTTTGTGAATTCCCTAGCAAGAAAAGAAAGTATCTGCCCCAGAGGGCAGGCAGTCAGAAGTGCCCCTCCAGTTCAGAACGGGTTTGGTACTTTCCTTAGTTCACTTTGAATTGAACTCCTTTGGATTTATCACTGAAGTGAGAGATGCCATAAGCAATAAACAACGGGAAGGAAGTTCACGCTATATTCTCATAGTTACTTGTTCATTTGCAAGGAAGATGAACAAAGGGAGAAATAGATCCCAAGCTGAAAGTCAGTGTGAACCGATATGTTTTACTCAGACCAACACTGGACCTCACCTGTTGCTTGAAGGTTTGCTGAATTACAACACAAATTGAGCTGCAACAAGTTCAGTTATAAGAAACCTGAAAACTAGAAGTTAATGAAAGAGCACACTAGTTTGACTCTCTGTAATTGAAGGAAGAGTCTGTTGTTCTGCAATTTAAAAAAATCTGCTATCAGTACTAAACAACCAGGAATATCTTAAAATGTAATTGTTTGTATTATGTTAAAAATACACAGGAAATGTAATGGACAAAAAAAAAAAAAAAGAGAAATGCCCATTTGAAAAATTGCTACTGTGCTTCTAGTTAATTCTTCTTGGCTTTAGTTTTTAAGGGGTAGGAGGAAGACATTGTCCAAGCTTCATGATCTCAAAATCAAATCTCTAGATTTTCAAGTGATTTTGGGGAGAGCAGGTTAGCACTGGCGACACCGTGGTCTGTAAATATCACAAAGCATAAGGTCATTTGAAATCTAGAACCAAATTTTATGGTTTGGTATCATCTTTTCTAAATTCTGAATATATTTGAGCTGTTTGTACTTGAAATGGGAAGTCAAATACAACGCAACGTAAGATTTTAGGTCAAAGTCCATTGTTGGAGATGTGAGATCAAAGGGGAGAGAAAAAGGTTTTCAGAGTTATGGTTGCCAGAACACTTTGAACTCTTCTAGGTTTTAACTAGTGGTTGCAGCACTTTTTGATAGTTCAGCAAGAACTGTAGATCCCTGTTAGCCTTAGTAAGCAGAGGCCAAAACTATGGCATGGATCAGGAGAGGTGGAGAAAGAAGGGAAAAGAGGACGACAATTTAAGGGCTTGGATTCAAGCAGCCCATATAAGCGTAGGTAAGTCTGACCTGCCTCAGGGCAGGTCACTATGCTGAGGGATCCAGGAGGCTTGACACAGAACAGAATGCAAATGTAGCAGCCAACCAAGAGCAGCAATGTAGTGCTAAAAACTTCCAGCGCAGCAGCATCTGCACTGAAGGAATAGACCAGGACACAAAAAGCCACAAACCCAATATTTCACTACATCAGAGGAATAATTAGGGAATTTAAATCTACCTATCTAAAAATGCCTGGTCATAACTAAGAGAGGAACAGAAGGTTATTCTCCCATCAAATAACAGTTGCTGTATTTTTGGATGCTATTTTTTAGTAATCATTCCCTTTTTGAGGCTCTTTGCAGGATTCCACCTTCTCCAGTAAAGATCTGAGCGGGGGTTGTGGTAGTTTCAGAGTCCTGTACATAGTGATGACTTGAAAATCAGAATTGCTACAGCATTAGTATTCAAGTTCTGTTCTTACTGCTGATGTGCCAAAAGACATCACAACCTTAGGGCTAATAAAAGGCACTGTAATGCTACATTTTAGCTGTCTGCCCCCTCGGTGCCTGCAGAAGCAAGTAGCCTGCTCCCTGCTGAGGCAGAGCTGGGTGTTCAGCAGCCACCCTCAGCAGCCACCGGCTCCGCAGGCCCAGAGGACTGATGCTGATTACTGTTGTTGGTAATGAGTCACTGGGAAATCCCATTGTGCCCATAAAGCTTTAAACCCGGCAGGAGGCATTCGACACAAATGTGTTCGCAAACCTTCATTGTCAGATTCCCCCTGACTTGACTCTCAGACTCCAGTCCAACCACTTGTTATGTAAGAAGGTTTTATCGTCTTCCACCCAGTTATCAAATGTCTTCTTCCATGTAAAAGGCAGATCATTCCCACTCCCACCATACCAGCACTGCCATGTTTCTAAACTACACTGCCTCTGACGGGTCCTTCCTACACTTACAGTAACAGGCAAGGAGAAACAGGAGATGAAGACTTTGGGTATCTGCCTGTGGCATCTATCTATATCAAATTGCAGATGTTTGACTTGCCAGAACAGTGAGACTTTACTGTTGGCTGTTGTAAAACAACAATACTGATAAAGACAAGGCTTAATCTAAGACACAAAAATTAGTGATTGGAGTTCTAATGAAATGTAACAAAAAAATCATCTGGCTTCCTGTGGTTGAAACAACAACTTAGCTTTCACATCTTATTTACATGAAAGAACAAAGTAAAAAGGTAAGTACTTTTTAACAAATAGTGTGAAAAGGCAAGGGAGGAATAGATCTATTTAGTCTTTAAGCTTGGTTGAATGCAAAAACATTCCCAAAACTGTGTGAAAACAATCTATCCTCTTCAAGTCTTTTCTTATCCAAATGAACATCTGAGAACATGTTTTCCAATCAAGAAGTGAAAGTTCTAACAAGTATTCGGTCTGTCCACAGCTGCCACAGAACATTTCTTACTTGTTTTTCTGAGAATCATTGTAATTAATGCCTCCCTTATTTTTCTGGTGAGGCAGCTCTTACTGGAGCTTCCCTAAAAGAGCTCCCACACAAGGCAAAGCATTTTCCAGAAGGATTTATGGGAGCTATCAAGCCCCTGTTTCAGATTCTCAAATCCAAATTACTTTTCTGGTTTTTAATTACAAACAATTGAACCTTCTGAAAGGCAGCAAGTAAGTCTCTGGTAAAGTCTTCCCCCATTTCCCATCTACCATGTTCTTCTCTTGATATGTATCTGCAGGTGTCTGTGATCCCATGTGCATGAACGGAGGGAAATGTGTACGCCCAAATGTCTGCGACTGCCCGTCTGGTTGGAGGGGAAAGCACTGTAACAGACGTAAGCACCTCTACTTCCCATCAAACAGATTGCTGTTACTTAGGCCAGTCAACATCAACTGTAATCCTCTTTTAATATTAAAAAACAATGTGGTGAATAGAATCTGTTTTGCTACTTCAGCAGTTTGAAGAAAAACAGTTTTAAGTGCAGGTAATACAAAATGCTATAAAGATTTGATGCTTGCAAAGGAAAAAAGCTGTGTAGGGGAACCCTGGTTCTGCTTCATGCAGCTGTCTGTTACAGATCTTGTTATGGAAATTCATTTTTATAGTATTAAACTTGAAGCATTGATTTTATGTTTTAACAGCTTCACATATTTTGTTATATTTTACAGAGAAATGCCATATATTTCAAAATACAGAACTATTTAAAGCCTGCTATAAAGCCTTCCAAACTGATATACTCTCAAGGTCACCAGATACATTTTGGTGCATAATTTGGAGGATGATGTGTCTTACTCTGTAACTCTACCAGATCTGACTACAGTTACATAAAAATGTAATTAAAAAAAAACCTCTCACCCTAAAATATTTTCAAGGAATATTTTTCCTTACGTGGCTATTCATTACCATGATGTTGACAGATAAACTGAATAAATTTATAATCAAGATGACATACTTTATGTAAACCAGATTAAAATATTGGCTTTTTACCCTTTGGGTCCTGATAGTAAATATAATTTCAGGAAAAGTGTTTTGAAATTATAATATTAATCATTTATTCAGAAATTCTGAAGGAAGTCTGTGTGTCTCACACATACAAACCAAAACATGTTTCAGTCCTTCAGGATCTCTGAAGAAATAGTATGTGCAGTATACATATCAAACTTTACGATGAGAATCTATTTATTTATCACATGGAACACATAATATGCACATAACACATATGAATATATTATATGGAGAGTATTCTTAGCTGATGGTGAGCTGAGCATTAAAATAGCAAAGCTCCCAGCAGACAGTCATCAAAGATAAATTTCTTAAGCAAAGATCAAAGAACCCTGAACACTGAGTATCTGATGAATAGAACACATTCACTTCTTTAGAAATTAACCATATGGAATAAAACTTAGCAGGTCACCTTTCAGACAGATCTTGAATATCCAGACATATCATGTACACCTTCTCACTTGTTTATGTCAATCTGTTCAGCTGTTTGTCTGCAGAAATGTCTGAACGGTGGAGAGTGTATAGGTCCAAACATCTGCGAATGCTCTGAAGGGTGGGTAGGAATGCTGTGCCAGACCCGTAAGTGCTGCTTTAATTACTACACTTTTGTAGCCACACACGTTGCACCAAAGATCTTTATGTATTCAACTTTCTACTATGTGTATATGTGTTAGGTTTACAGTTGCACTAGATGATCTTAAAGGTCTTTTCCAACCTAAATGATTCTATGAGTCTCTGATTCTATTACATGTAAAAGTCAACCATAACATGATTAGCACCTAAATTCTGCCTCTTATTTGTCAGAACTGTCTTAGGCTGCCAGTAAAGCTACTACTTTCAAAAACATTTCTGGGCTCAACATCAGCGTGAGAAAGTGACCTGACTCATCTTTTACTTACATGGATGCTGAGCTCGACCTGTTAGTCAAAATTAGTAGTCTTTAAATTAAATAATTTGAAATATAAGGTAAAAAAAAGAGGGGTCAGGGATAAAAGGAAATGGAGTAGCCCGTTCTGCGTAGCCAGATGGCATTAAGCACAGAAAGAAATTCTATGTATCCGCTAACCCTGATCCTGTAAGTACTACGCGTTCAGACTGAAAACCAAGATAGCTGGAAGTATTTGCATGTGGAGGAACCAGAAGACCTGGAATAGGAAGAGATCCCTTATTGCCTGTTACATACAGGGTCACTTCAGTTCGTGTATGTTATTAGCTTTACAGTAAAAGGGCATGAGGAAAATATCAAGGCATTATCCCCTTTAAAGGGCAATCTTTCTTTCCTCTCACACTCACAGAGCGTAATTACTTATGGAAATCTTTTGTCAGTTAAATCCCAATGGCTCTGTAATTGTTTCTTTGTGCCAGCTGTCTTCTAGTTCAAACATGGTAATGTTTAAAGTTATTTATTAGTTGATGACATATTCTTGACTCAGTTTATTAAATAAATTAAAAAACCGTGCTTATTCTTGTGAAAGGCAAGTAAGGCTTACTATCATTAACATTTTCTGCTGTCCTATGCAGGCACACAAGCCTAGGCAACTCTTTATATATCTATTTAACCCACTCCTTTGAAACTTTGCTCCAAATCTGTTCATTTGCTAGTCACTCTGTTTTTACTATTTCTTCCCATGTTTTCACTGCAGTGGGAATTAAATCAGCTTTTTGTCCAAAAGGAGCTGGCTGAAACTCCTAGGTCCCACAGGAAACCCAAATAATCACCAAGTGGTTGGAATTTCTGTTTTTTTAAATAGAAAGAGGGAAGACTATTGTCAGAGAGCAGATGGTGAGGTCTTATAATGTTGCTCCAGGGCATTCACAGTGAAGCAGGGAGGAAGCAGGGGAACAAGAAAGTCTTCATCTTCACAGATGTTAGGTGTAAAGTTTTGCATGGAAGTGTAACCTCTGAAAGCAAGCCTGGCATTGTGTTTTAATGGGAGTCTCTTCTCCCAAATCCAGAGCTCAATGAAGAAAAATGTATTTATCTGCCTAAACATAAACAGCCTTCTCCTCAGCTCTGGCACTGATGAGCAGGCTGCTAGCAGCAGCAAAGAGGACTGTAAGCAACCTCTGGTTACATCTTTTTGTTACCCTCATATTTCTTTGGCCTGTTTCCCATCTCCCAGAAATAGTGGGACAAATCAATGCACTCTGCCAGAACCAGCACATTTCTGGCAAGGAGGTGTTTAGTTCATCACACTACTCCCCTGTGCAAAACTGCTTTGTCAAATTTAAGCCCCCAAGGTTTCCCTGTGCTCAGCACCCACTTTCCTACTTGGATGTGTTTGCCCAAATTCTGTGCTCTGCTATAGTATCAAAAACAAGGCTGAATATAGTCTTGATTTGCACCACTTTAACTACAGACTTTGGCTGTTAAACTCAACAACAGAGCAAAACATTCACATTATAAGATTGGAAAGTACTAGCAATGTGTTATTCAAATATAATTTTATGTTCTATATTAATTTATTTCATTACATAGTATATAAAATCTTTATTATTATATTGTGTATTAATTTATTAATTTGTATCAACTATTAAATGTTATATTTTTCATATTATTAATCTAAATTGTTTCCATTTCCTAATGCAAAAATTTACTTTACAAGTAACAATCCAGGTGACAGATTTTCTCAGGAATCACTGTACCTTCTCCACTATCCAGAAGCAATTAGGGCTGGACTGTTTCTCTGGGCCTTTTTCAAGGGTAGGAGGAGGTTAGATAACCCCAGCAACTGCCCTTATGGAAATGGCAGAGATGGAAATGGAGATAAAGGTTTCATCTACACACTGAAGCCCATTTTTATCTCATTAATTTCCTAACATGTATCCAGCACGGTAACAAAGCCAAAGGATCTACAGAGACTTCCACTGTTTTCTGGACATTTCTCAGAATGAAAAAAAATTGTTTCAGTTCTCTATAGTGAGCTAGCTAGCCAGGGTAGGCCATTAAGCCAACAAAAAAGGCAATGGACAAATACTGCGAATTCATCTTGGACATCTACTTTTGATTTATCTTTAGTAAGAAGGCACAGATCACCTTCATCAGTACAGTTTCTAACTCACAAAAGCATTAGCCTACAAGGACATGTCAAGAAGATGTTTGGAGGCAGCATTAGATATAGGTAACCCAATAAGATCTTTCCTATATCTTCTGTTCTCAGTCTTCTATAAAACCAGAAAAAGCAAAACATGACATTCTCTAATTTTAAGTCCCTAATAATTAATTTAAATACTTACAAGTGCAAATACTGACGTCTCAGATTTACCTGCCAACTTTCACCAGGAAAGAAGGACATAGATCTCTATCACAAGTGATAGTCCAAAATGCTTCAACCTTTCAGCAGACAACACCACTGACAGTAACCTACAGCAGATTTTCAGTTTCGTTGCAACGAAGATTGGGACTATCTAAGTCAGAATGATTTATCTCTAAATTATTTTGAAAATGCTTCAGAGACCATGACCAGTCTGTGGCTACCACTACACTGGGGAACCTTGCAAGAGTAAAAGTATGGACTTTTAGGAGACATTAGTAATGGATAAAATACAATAATCTTCTTTTATCAGACTGTAAATAAAGAGGTCAGTCAAGAGAACAGTTTTGTTCCCCACTCATCTGTAGCTGAACAGAATAGCTTCTGAATGAGGACAGATAAAATATAGGTCATTTGTCCAAACAGATAAGATACATGGTGGAATACACATATTATCCTTGATAAATACCTATGACTTTGGTGGTCACAGTTTACAGAATAATGGTCATGTTTCAGGCTGTATTGCAAATGTAAGGAAATTACCTTTTGAGGGGACAGGTTAAAAAATGTCGTTTGAAATATTCAACATGTCTCAACTATAGAAACCAGCAGCTTCATAGATTAGGTTCCCTCCATTAGAACATATTTTCTGTCTGACTTTGGTTTTAGCTTTCATGACAGCAGCGCAAATATTCCAAAAATTCCCTCTCTGAAAACACATAAACAGTATCCCAGGATCACCATGTTTTCATCATGGATTTCTTTCCTATTCTGTATTAGATACCCAGTCTGAAGCTCAATGCTTGTTGCTTCCCCCTGCCTCCTGCAGTGTTGACTTACATCTCTCTTTTTCTTGAGCTAGAAAAGAAACATTAGACCAAGGCAGTAAAAACATGGCAATGCAATCTGATTACCCTGACAGATATAGCCAAAACACAACCCACTAAAGTCAGAAGGCTTCTGGCCAGGGATATAAGTCTGTTGTTTAAGGCTCTGAATGCAGAATCAAGGTATAATTCTAATAATTAATTATAAAGTATAAAAAGGTTATAGTTGTGAAGGATCTTCATCATTAAAATTCATGCTGCTATCTGCTGTTCTAATATTATTGAACCCACACTGGCTCCTCATTGCCCTTCAGAATATCTTCTCTTTATTTGCATGTTATAAGTGTCAAGCTTATAGCCTTATAATTTCCTCAACATTCTTCCTCATTCTCTCTCTCTGCCTTGTACAACATCTCAGACAGGCTTTCTTCTAGCTTTCCTATGTAACCCTTTCAAACCTTAAAAAAAGAAAAATCTTTAAAAAATAATGTAGTTCACATGCAAATTATAGCTCTGTTCTTTTAACACCCAGGGATAAATCTCCTTCTGTAATGGGCATTTATTGATTATAATTTTAACATAAGCTTAGCTTATTAAATGACTTTCTTTGCTGAATCTGTGCAGGATAATGCATACATTGCCTGTGTCATTTTTAGTGTTTAGTGGCTTAGCATCCCTTGTAAATACATTTATGAAATATTCATTTGAACTTCAGCTATGTTATTATCCTCTGTGATTTCAATTCCAGTTTTCTTCCAAAATGTTTTTAACTTTTCTCCTAACTGAGCTTTTGTTTTTCTAAGCACTACAGCAAGAAGCAGTGGGTGGAGAGGGAGAGACAGGCAGGTAGCAAAGGATAAAAAAGGAGGAAATCTTTTACCTTCTCTTTCTTTGTTTGCATCAACTGAGAATCAAAGAAACCACAGTCAGAAAAAAAGCCTGGTACCTTATTTAATGCCTGTTCTGCCCATGCATACCAGCACACCCCCAGCTGCTATAGGGGTCTCCAGAAAAGTCCACATCTCTGCCTTACCTGTTCTTATTTTATCCACTACCAAGCTGAAAGGGGAATCAACTTCCATTTTTCCCCAGACCAGGTTCATATCAAATGAATAATAGTAATAATATACACAGTTCTCTCTCTTCTAGCTTACTGTAGAAGGGAACAAAACTGATGTGGGCACAAGGAGCCCCTTCTGCTGACAATGCACTCCCTACTGGGAAAAGTTTTTGCTCCAGTGAATGAAACTCTTAAGATTTTTCCAGTTAAAAATCTGACTTCATTCAAAGTTCATGGAGGACCTGAAGTAGCAGTCAGCAGACGATGAGCATACTCTTCCAGCTTGAACGTGATTTCATTCCGCCTCTGCCCCATCCTCACCCAGGATTCAAACTTCCCCCCCTTCCAGAAGGAGAAATTCAGAAGTTTGCAGCTGCCTGTTCTAGGTCTTAAGGAGTGTTTTGCAACAGACACCTAGCAAACCCAAGTTTGCTTCTTAAAATCTTGTTTTAACAAAACAGCACTTTTACCTTTTCAGAATAGCAGAAATGTGTCAACTAGCTCATATACTAGGATGGCAAGTCACCAGGTCCAGGTCACTGGAGTCCTACAGCAGATAACCACCTGACACAGCTGGCTTTTTAAAAAGGAGCACCTGAAGGTCACCAGCATGTCCAGGTCTCTGCATGTTCTTGTTCTGGACACGGTACGGGTCAGTAGTTTTGACACAGCATGAACTCTCACTACCTGACTGTAATTACAAAGAGTAGCAGTTTGCCAGGCTTTTTTACAGCCTCTCCTTTTTAAGATGCATAGAGTGGCAATAAGTCTGCTTCTTCACTCCTCTGTCCAGTAGCGGTGAGGCCTGAAGTTCAGTACACATATTTAGATTTTAATATTCCCTACTCTGGCAAAATCTCAGCCTCCTCACTGAGTGTTAGCTGCCACAATAACCTGATAGAACAAAACCAAGACAAATTCCAGATGTTGTTAAACACCTTGTTGCTGGCCTTCCAAGGTCATTATAACAATCAGTATAATCACATTCAGATGGCTTAGGATCTCTCTATGTGTTTTGTAAAGCAATTTTGCAGGCCTGGTTTGTCTCTGAGACTTCAGATTGTAACACTAAGAATTTGTATGAGCTTAAACCTGTGTCAAAATCAGAACTAAGTCTAACAAACTGAAGTTCTAGAATTTCTTCCTTCAGCAGCTCAAAAAAGTATATTTTCTGTGAAAAAACTCTAATAGGGTGTTGTGGGTTAAGCCCAGCTGGCAACAAAGCACCACGAAGCCACTTGCTCGCACCTACCCCCCAGCCCTGTTGGGGTGAGGAGGAGAAAATATAAAGAAGCGCTCATGGGTAAAGACAAGGACGAGGAGGGATCACTCACCACTTATGGGCATGGGCAAAACACAGACTCAACTTTGGGAAAAACAAAATCAATTTAATTGCTACCAATCAAACCAAGGATGATAGGAAGTAAAACCAAACCTTAAAACACCTTCCCCCCACCCCTCCCTTCTTCTTGGGCACAGTTTCACT
>JANZLQ010000001.1:47275567-47288715 GCA_026212715.1 Elanus axillaris | reverse complement strand
GCTTCTCACAGGAGCCGGCCCTGCGCCCCCCCCCCGCTACCAAAACCCCACTGCACAAGCCCAAAACACATAGGGATACATTAAACTCTTTCAAATCTGATGGAACACTTTGCTCCATTATGAAGGAGATTATAGTATTAGATCATAGATACATGTCTACTTTATTTTCAGGTCTATGTTAATAGTGCATGGTTTGCAGTCTCCTATATGCCTCTGCCACAGAAGAAAATATATGAAGCCATTTGTTGATACACATCTGACCAGTTTTGAAGACATTTATTTTGACTGCCTGTAACTAGGATGCAATATTCTGGCAATATTTATGGAAGGGTTAACTCATGAGATCTAATTAAAATACTATGACGTGTGTTTTTGAATTGGTGCTCTATAAATTGGCTGGTCTCTTTCCTCTATGCCAAAACAATGCCAAAACAATATAAACTGCTAATGAGGATGAAAAACTGGCTGAAATTTGACTAATTCAATTGATTATCTTTTTTTTCTCTTAAAAAAACCCCACCACTGTTTCTTTTCTTAACAGAATACCTTCAAATGGAAGGGCCTCCATAAGTACATTGGTACTATAAACAAAATTAAAAAGTTTTTTTTTTTATTCCTATTTACTTGGAATAAGTAGTTCATTACTGATTCTGTGGGACCATGAAATTACATCTTCTTATGCCCCGGTTTCCAGAGGTGTATGAAATTCACCAAATTCTCCCTTTTTTTTATTGTGATAGCATCACCTTTGGGAGTACATATTTAACATATCTTTTCATCTCAAGTCAAGAACGAATCTTTTAACAGCTGTTATTTTATTTCAACTGGAACAAAAGAAAATCAATTTTGGCACAAATCTGACCCAACCATCAATGCCCAGAATGTATACTGGCTTTCAAAATTAGGCCATGCACTGATCCATTTCTGACTGAGCTGACACAATTACTTTATCACAGTCTTCTCTTTCCCCACCAACGGGAAGAAGAGGAGAAAAAAAAAATTACAACCATAACAGACATATAGGCATGAAAAAGCCTATAGAAAACCATTTTAATACCTCAGTATTTTTTTATTTATTGTCCTTTCTTCTATCATATGAAACTACAGAATCATAATATATTTTGCCACAACATTTTCAAAGCATCTAAATATTCCCTTTCTAATTACAAGACTTAGAATAACTGTATTTCTAAACAACTTTATCTTTCATTTGTAGCACTTTGTGAGCAAAAATGTCTGTATGGAAGCAGATGCATTAGACCAAACGTCTGTGCTTGCAGAAGTGGCTATACTGGTTCAGCATGTGAAAAGAAGGTAAGCTACAAACCCACTGATTCTTATG
Organism: Elanus axillaris; assembly: GCA_026212715.1. Taxonomy (NCBI): domain Eukaryota; kingdom Metazoa; phylum Chordata; class Aves; order Accipitriformes; family Accipitridae; genus Elanus; species Elanus axillaris. Next base: position 47,287,373 of record JANZLQ010000001.1, on the reverse strand, counting down.
GTAAGAGGGACAAAAATAACCAAATGGAACTGAAACAGCCTACAGGAAAATGGGTTAAAGTTTTGTTAACCTTGTGAAAGGTGTAAATAAGGTTACAAAATAGTTTACAGTAAGTTTAATAACTGCTAAGCTGCCAAACTTACACTGTGTCCAAGCTCTATACAAAATTTTCCCTTAAGGAACAGTTTAATACTTGAAATATAAAACCCACAAAAGCTGTGTCTATTCTGGTAGTTAGGGTCACCCTTAATACAGTGCTCCTGTCCAAACTCGCTAATCATCTGCACAGTAAACCCTGGAGAAAAACAGCTAGTTGCAGTCCAGCCCAAGCCTGGAAGCTTTTCTGAATTGCAAGGGCAACCTGCTCCTCCCCACCAGATGCCCCTCCGCTTGCTTTTCACCCCCCTCCCTTCCTAACTTTGCCTCTCGTTTGCAACGTGAAGTCTCAGGCCTTGCACCCAGGAGGTCTATGAGCAGCAATTTCTCTTGTTCATTCCTTCTCCACCACAGTTTCTGATGTCCACAGACAGCCTGCTTTGTCTTGCTGAGCTTGACTTCAAACTCTACTTTAAATGCCACTACAGACCTATCCAAAAGTGCCAAAACACAAAAACAATTCTCACGGTCAGAGAGGGATTCACCTCACTCCTCCAAGTAACTTTGCTAGAGGCTCTTTTCCAAGACAAACTCTCCTAGCACCTGTTAGCACCTGCTATTCCATTACCAAATGGGTGCTCCCACCTATGCTCAAACAGAGCTGATGGGACTAAATCTGTGCCCTTCCAAGGTGAATGGCAACCAAAACAGGTGACACCTGTCCTGCCCCATACCTTCTTGCTGTGATAGCTGTTCCTCTTGCCTTATGAAGAAACAATGATTTCTCTCTTCCTGGCATTGACCAAAGCAAACTGAAATGTTTTTTTGCATGAATTTGAGAAGCATTGAGTTGGGCAAATACTATCCTCACCACCCAAAAAAACCCCAGTAAACCATGTCCAACTACCAGAAAGGTTTGCAAGGGTATAGTACATCTGACAGCTGGGCTTGACCTGACCATCACATCAGTGTATGTCTTTGAGTCACGTTTATCCCCTGCATCAGCACTGAGACAAAATCATTTTTTCCACCTTGCCTGTTGTGCCTAAACACTGTATGTATCAACTCGAACTTCCCCTTCCATTTTGAGTACTGCTGTATTTCATATCCTGCATCTCCTGTTTCTCAGAGAATCTACTTCCTTCCAGAGCCACGAACAGGCAAAATTATTTACAGGTTTGGGATTGTTAAGAGCCACAATTTTAAGCCACAGTCATTTCCCGTAACTCAAACACTATTCCACTCAGATGTCCTGATTGGCCCAATTTCCAGCTTTCAAAAAGGCAAGTTGTCCTGCCATTTATCTATACTGAAAGGCTGGGGGCAAAAATCAACATATTTTCATTCCAATTACATAATGCATTAAGAGAAAGCATGAAAATGTATTCCGATAGTCATTTTATTCTGCTAATGATAATTAGATTTTAATATCAGAATTAAGGTTCTGTATGGATTTTCTTAACAAGTACATTCTCATACTAAATTACAGCTCCTACATCAATATTGAAATGCAGCTGATGTAGATCAGATGAGTAAGTGTTGTAATTTTCTTTATATAAAAAAATCTATTAAACAGGGTGGCTGTAGCCTAGGAAAATACTGTGCATATTTTCTCAGTTAACAGAAGTCCAAATGGAAGCAGGAATATGCCAAGATAAACTTTAGTTATTGTCTGCAGGAGTTTATATCCAGGAGACTTTCCCTTGGTAGGTTAAGGGTTGCCCTCTTTGATAGAGCAGACCAAGATTATCAGGATTGCTTTAGAGCATTATTCTAGTTGTGAAAGTGTGAAGAATGATATTTGTCATTCCATAAATGAAGTGGAACTTTGTTGCACTTAATAGAAAATATTACACAAAAAAACCCAGGCTTCCTTTTCACATGAATAAACTATTACACAGTAAATCACTCCTTGAAAGAAAAAGAAAGTAGAAGATTTTGCATATTATATATGTCCAAAATGCCAAGCCATCAATGATACATGTAAACACATGGGTCTCTCTAGCAATGATTAATCTCACATTTTTCAAGACTGTTTAAAGCAGTCTTCAGTTTCATGGCTTATTCTGCAGAATTACTGATTGGCTGCACTGATATGAACGCGCATTACTTTGATGTGAAGAAGGAAACACTCTGAATAAAAGAGAATTAACAGGTTCCCTTCAATCTGTGAGCCTTGCTGAAAGCTAGAATCAAAGTTAGTAATAAAAATGATGGATTTAATGGTGTCTAATTTAAATTACATGGCTTATGTGATATGAAAGCAAATGAGCTACCCCTCAAAAAAACACCCAAATTATGAGAGATATTAAAACACAAATCTCATTTACTAACATGGATTACAGTAAAATGTAAACATAGGAATTCATACCCATGTTTCTGTGGAAAAGTTGCGATCATAGTCTTCCCAAGAGTTAATTTATCAGACTGGATCAGGTATAACTGAACAATCTGTACAAGTTTTAATCAACATCTTCTCCAAACCTGTCAGTCATGGAAATCTCACAATTTATCTAAGTAATTGTCCAAGTATTTAACTACATTATTAGAGCACAGTTTTGTTTTTCCTAACCCTGAACATAAACCCAATCTGTTGTGAGTAAAACTGATACTTCTTGGGGTAACCTTGGTTGGCACAGAGAAAAGTTATCACAGTTCTTTCAGTAACAACATTTATATGTCTGAAGACAATCAGTCTCTGCTGCCTGATTTTCTCCCACTTTCCTAATCTAAATCAACCAATTTTCAAACCCTGTTCTCTGTTTCTCGTCTAAACTGTCTCCAGTTTCTCTGTATCCTTCCTGACATGCTGTATCTGAGCACCAGTGCAGGCTAGTGCCCAGCAACTGCCTCCCTGTGTGTCTCTAATGTATTTACAGCAAGAGATTTACATATTTCTGCAGCAGTGCTGCAACCTGCTCAGTCTTTTCCGCAGTGTTGATACCTTATCACTTATTTCCCATTTGGCATTTGTGCAGTTGACTTTTCCTCTGTAAGCATCATCTTTATTGTCTTTACTTAATTTTGTCTTATAGATTTCAAGCTGTCTCACCCATTTATCAAAAAAGATTTTTAATTCTAAGCTTGCTTGCACTGCCTCCAAGTGTGACAATGTTCAAAAATGTGACATCTCACTGTCTAAAACATTAATGAAAGTAGGGAATAGAAGAAAAATCAGGGCCTACAGACTATTGATATAATTATTCCTTGATAATACTTTCTCAAACAGGCTTTGCTCCTTACTTATTTCATCTGAATCATACTTACTGGCACGACTGAGTCACATCAAAAGTCTCCCTAAAGTGAAAAACATATCTGTTCTTGGTGGATAGAGTGGCTGGTTCCCTTATTAAGCTTGAGGGGTTTTTAAATTGATTGTTTAATAATTTGTGTTAGTATCTTTCCAGATACCAACTTAGTCTGAATCTTTGGCTGTCATCCCCTTGCTTTTCCTTTTTGTTTCTCATTCAAAAATATGTATTCTTTTTATTGGGACTATTTATATCCTTCAGGAGTTCTCAAAGCAAGTCGCTGCTGTTTAGAAAATGCATCTTTAAATACACTGGGGTAAACTCTGTGAGGTCCTATTGACCTGGAAAAGCTGCTTCATGTAAAGACCCTCTTATATACTAAGACTTTCCATATGGGGAGTTAATGCACAGTAGATAGCATACCATAAATTCAAATCCCAGTCTATCGCCTAGTCATTTAACCTTGTAAACAGGCCTTAAATCTGACTCCTCTGAATCTAAATACTCAGTTCCTTCCCTACTCTCCCTTGCATTCCTCTTCCCTTGTTAATTCTGATCATGTTAAACCTTTTGTCACATTCAGCCTTTCCGTGAAGAGTGAAGAAAAGGTATTGAGCACATAGCCTTGCCTGTGTCATCTACAATTTTCTCTCCTTCCTCTTAGATTTACCACTATGTTTTGCTATGGGAGTTAAAACTCATGCTTCGCTCTGTTTCTGTTATGAATCTTCAAATAATGGGAACAACACAGTAGCAGTGGCATGTAAAATTTGTCCAAAAGCCTGGATTAAATTGGAGTGGAGCAGCCTCTTCCTTTTCCTCAGCAGCAGCTGACGAGGGATGCTCTAGGTGACTGTGCTCGCAGCTAACTGAATTGCACCAACCTCCCTTTCCTAGGGAAGGAGATGCGAGCTAATTGCCACTTACCCTGTTTAGGAGACTGATTTCCTCCTTTAAACTTAATTTCTGGTCTTCAACTTACTCTTACAAAATTAGAGTGAAAAATTCATTTTTAGCAGCATTTTTTTCAGAGTATAGACTGAAAACACTAAGGAGATAGAAACAGGGAGCTAGAAAAAAAAAGGCCTCACTGCAGAACTCCTTTTTCTTCCACAAACTAAATAGTGTCTGGAGTCTGGTTTTCCCAGTGCATTTGGAAAAGCTGGATGGCCCATATTCGCTTAATCACGTTTTTCCCCTTTCTCTGCTGTAATCTTCGGTATAGTTCCCTTTTGTGCAGTTAAGATTCCTGGAGGAACAATATACATTTTCCCAAATTACTCATCATCTACATCCTGGTTATCACATTTATATTGCCAAATGATTTGCAATTCATTTTCTGACATTTTTGGTTTACTTTTTTTTGGACTTCTGCTAAACAAAGCCTGCCAACAGCATTCCTCAGAAGGCTAATGAACTTGCTAGAATAGCAATCACTCTCTTAGAAATCTTTTGCGTATTTTTAATTTGTATTGACTCTTTGAGAGATCCAGATAATGTAGGAGGTTTCATGGCAGACATGAAGACAAATGCTCCTGCTGACTTTTACATTCAAAACAGCCATTAGAGCACATTTGTTCAGGGCTGGAAGGGGTGACCCAAACAAAACAGACTAACCAGACCTCTTTTCCAGTGGAACCACAGTTAAAAACTTTGGCACGAGTCCCAAAAGAGACTAAGAAAGACAATCACTGCATCATTTGCACAAGAGGGAGTTTTTCAGAAAATTGAAATTCATATTGTATCTGTTGTCCTATCTGATACCATCATCCTTTCCTTGGGTTTTTTTTCCTTCCTAAATGGATTAAAGTAATAGCATTAATTAAGCCAACAGAATTAATTTAAGCTAAACAATGTTATCTAGTTAGATATAAATGGTACATAATATTACACTACAAGCTATCGTGATGGTGTATTGTCCCAATAACAGTTTAAATATTAATGCACTAAACTTGCCTGTCTGTTGAATATTTATTCTAAAGCATAAAGGTACTGAGAAATGTATTCTGTTAGAGAAAATAATAATTAAGAAAAGGCAAACCTTATAGCAGATATTTTTAACACTCAAATTTACCAGTAAACCAACAGCAGCAGGCCATTCATTCCCTATGAATGAACTCAGTGACTACATTCCAAAGATTAAACATACTATTGATTTCAGTACAGCCTGAAAATACAAGATGTTTTCAATAAACAATTTCTCATATCAGGCAACCCTCTGCTGCAGTTAGTGACCTTAACATCACTATTACTTTGTTCATTTATACACTAACAGACATTAAACCACAAATCATGGTGCTCAAGTCATACAAGCTGTATTTAGCATCTGTGAATACACAGGCTAGTAATCTGTGGAGTTTTAGGGAAAAATGGCATGCCTATTCTTAAATCATTTGACAAATAAATGGAAGTAATACGAGATAAAAAAAGGAAAGTCAAAGATAAAGAGTATTGAGCTACACATGTATGTCAGTCATACTATTTTCTTGCTTACAAAAAAGGAATGTAAGAGTAGTTAATGCTAATTAAGCAAAAAAAATGAGACTGACTTCCTCATCATATCACTGAATATCTTCAACACATATACTTGTTCCTGTATTCAGAGTGTATTCAGAGGCAGCTTGATACACTGTAGTTAGCCTAGACCTGGAAGCACCCAAGAGCTTGGGCTTCCAGGCGTGCCCAGGTAAATCCATGCAGAGATGTGCCCTACCAGGTGAACTCGCCAGCTCGGGTCCCTGCTAACCTGGAGGTCTCTGTGTACGCTCCATCCTACCGATGCCAAAAACCTGCCACTGGTCCTTAAAGGATTGAAAGAACTATGGTAGTGCACAGTATGAATACTTGATCACACTTTGAGGTTCAGAGAAGCTTATGAAGAAAGAAAATTCATAAAAGTGTTCATTATGGACCTCTGCTGTTTCCCTGCAATAAAAAGATGCATCCTCTATCTTCTCTTTAAGTCTAAATGGGAGAGAAGAGCATTACTGATTTGGAAATCAAAATGTTTTTCTTTAGCTTTCGTTAGAGTTTCATGAACACAGGAGAAACCAATCTATTGAAAGTCTTCCCTGATATGTTTGACTTCAGCTGACACATGCCTTCAGAATGGAGTTTGGGGGTGACTGCAGACAGGTCTGTGTAACATGAATACTTAGAAGTTTCCGCCCTCTTTGGTACTAAATATATGCTCCAACTTCCTTCGCACATTTCTACCAAATGGAAGCAATACAGGGCCTCTGCAGCATTTTAATTTTCATAATATGTCCTATTTTATATATAAGCATACATATACATTGCTGCATCCAGAGAAGGGCAAAGAAGCTGGCGAAGGGCCTGGAGCACAAGTCTTATGAGGAGCGGCTGAGGGAACTGGGGCTGTTTAGCCTGGAGAAAAGGAGGCTGAGGGGAAACCTTATGGCTCTCTGCAACTACCTGAAAGGAGGTTGTAGCGAGGTGGGGGTCGGTCTCTTCTCCCAAATAATAAGTGATAGGACAAGAGGAAATGGCCTCTAGTTGCACCACAGGAGGTTTAGATCAGATATCAGGAAAAATTTCTTCACCCAAAGGGTTGTCAGGCACTGGAACAGGCTGCCCAGGGAAGTGGTGGAGTTGCCATCCCTGGAGGTATTTAAAAGACGCATAGATGTGGCACTTAGGGAGATGGTTTAGTGGTGCACTTGGCAGTGTTAGGCTGATGGTTGGACTCAATGATCTTAAAGGTCTTTTTGAACCCAAATGATTCTATAACTATATATATATTCACACATACAAATATATACACATCTAAAATCCAGATACATATTTTAGTATAAATGTGTATATAGATAAATGGAAATGTGCAATATGACAGAGACATGCACATACATTTTTATTTGTCCTCAATAAATACATATCACTCTTCCAGATATTATACACATTTCTCCCATGTAAACTCAAATCCTTAATCTAACTAAACTGGTCTAAATCCCAGCAAGCACTTGTAGAAATATGCACCCTTTTCATATAAAATAAATGTGCCATGTACTATTCACAAACAAACAACTGCTACCTGGGTACATTACTATCAGAAACTAAGGTAAAGTATTTTAGAGTCAAACAGGGAAGTAAAATTTGGATACATGATGCTAATATCAATGTTAACCTGTCATATCAAATAGAGATACATCAAGATTAAGGAGCACCTTTCTTCTTGTCCTGAATAATAAATTAATGTCAACATCTTTATGTGCTTTGTAATATAGATTTCTATAAAACTGCCCTTCAGAATGGGTTCTTAAATCTATGTGCTAGCATAAAATAAGGCTTTTCATATCATCTATTATCTTGTTTTGGGATAAAGAAAATTCACTCATGTATTTAAACCAAGATGATATTCATGGACAACTTCTGCTGTATGAAAATGGGATAAGTGCACTGAAATGCTTTCAGGCAAGAAGCCAACAATCTCCATGCGTTATACGGAAGTGGCAGAGTGATTTTTTTAAGGCACACCTGCTTTAGATGAAAGAAATTGAATTCCAACTCCATAACTGTCAAGCGCCACCACAAATAATAGAGCCTAAGCCAAATCATTTCAGCAATATAGCTATTTTCCTGTTGAAGCGATGGAGCAGAAATCAGCCTTAGCTAGATGATATCACTTTATGTGCATGCTTTGGAAACAGTTCCATTCATCATTTCACTGCTTAATCCCTTTCAGTAACATGTTCTTCATTCTCTGGTTAATAAAACCTTTGGTTACCTAAGTCAAAATTGTGAAAAAAATTGGGGATTGTGATTTTGCCATAATTACATAAAAATTGCAAAGAAAATACAGTAACTACAATAAAGTATTTGAATGCTTGCACATATTTTTTCTTACATGACATCACATGCATGAGGCTGTTTCTTCTACAGTCCCTTAAGCAGCTGAATCCTCATTTCTTTTTTGCAGCTCCCAATAGGATGAAGATAACATAACAACAGCAGGACAATGAAGACAATCATTTGGGTATTGATAATCTGGCACTGAGCACGTTTTTCATTTGGGAAGATAGTGTGAAGAAATTGCTAGTTCTCTCCCTTCTACCCTTATATAATCACACAGAAGAATAATAAAAAAAAAAAAAACCCTTCTTATATGTCAATAAACCTACATTTATTTTCAAACCTGTCTATGGCAGGGCTCAAATTCATGATCCATGGCTGTAGTGACACCATCACAGCGACTGCTCCTGACAACAACAAGATTTTAAAATGGTACAGACCATTTTATAAAGATTTTTATTGCCATGTTATTCTGCTTTCATTAAAATTTGAAGGCACAGATAAATTTCCTCATTTCTTCCCATTTTTTTTAAACAGGTATGTTTGTCCACAGTCTAGAGAAAAGTGAATAAATAAAATCCTGCTGCTTCTGAGAAATTTCACTGACTACCAAGGGAAAGACCTCAATAACGTTTAACCAAACTAGCTCCAGACCGTATTGTCTTTCCCTGAGTAACTGCTAAAGCCAGATGCTTTAGATTCCTAAGTTGCTAAAGTGTCAGCATTTATTTGTGGAGGTGTCAATGCAATACCTGGTGAAATGCTGCCTTTCATTTGCCTTTACACCTGAGTTCTTCTTTGCCCTCTGTAATGACTATACATTGCTCCTGGGCAAGTTAATGGTTGACGTGCTAAGGACACAGAAGGCCCCATGTAGCTATACAGTCTTAATCCCTGGAAGCACTTTATAAAACTAGCTCTCTAACCATACAATAGGGGCTTAGTGAAATATGGGAAAATCTAGGTGCTCTCAGAAATTTGCATCTTAATCTGAAAATTCAGGTTTACAGAAGTCAACCATTGGCTCACCTACCAGTGGCCAAAAGATGAGCCGCGTGTTTCATCACAGGCAGTGGTACTGACATGGGCTGGGATGGAGCAGTGGAAGGCAACCTGGTGGGGGGAGGAAGGAGTGCAAGGAAAGGAATGAGGGCACCAATTATAAGTTCATTTGGAAAAAAAAAAAGAGTTTTAAACTGTCACCTTGGACAACACAGGTTCAGTAAAGTAAATCCCATATCATGCTCTGGGCATTCATGCGCTCCTTTAATTTGTCTCACTGGAAGATTCAGAGCAACTGAAAAAAGACCAAAATCTCAGTGCCTTGTTGGAGGAATACAGAAGTTTTGACATTCCCTCACTCTTCCAAAAGCAACTTAGGGGAACAATGATACAAGTAAGGATTTTTTTATTGAACCTTCAGGGCTGCAACAGTAACTAGATGTAAGATTTGATCTGACCCTTACTGTCAATTTATAAGAGTAAAAAATACTGACTGTGAGACCTTTGAATACTGCAAATTAAGGGTTTAAAAAAGATTGGAATAATTGTCGCTACTATAATTCACAGAAACAGTCCTCCTCCCTTTCATCTAGCTCCTAATAGTAGCATTTTTCCCATCTAATATCACAAAATGATTTAAATGTATCCGTTCTGTTTTCCAATAAATGATTCTCTATTCTTTATTTCTGAAGTTCTACCCTTCATTTTATCTTATGAACTGCTCCAATGTAAATAGTAAAAGATTAAAAAAGCAAATTACACTTGCCACTCCTTGCAAGTTTCCTACAAACACTTAGGACCAGACCTCAAGAATACTTGCTGTATTTTACTAATACATACTTATCTAGATCACAGTTAGCAATGTTAATATGAAGTTAAGTTTTTAGCATTCACTTTAACAGTTCCAGGAAGACATTAATACTAAACCAGAGCATTGGCACCAGATGAGTATCTACAAGATTAAATTTAGGGTGGCAATTACACCTTTCTTGAAGTACAGCCCCAATCAATAAAAAAGATTTCTATTACCTTGCCTCCATAATGTCTACAAGAGACAGTGCTAATGAACAAAAACCCCTTGCCAAGATTGGATTTCAAAACCTAAAATAGCTTTCAACACCTTGCAGCTTCTCACTGTATTTCTAGAAGTGACTATTTGAGACAATACATATCCCCATCTATTTTTAGACAATTAGAAAGTTATTTCACATCACTGAGGACAGTTTATGTGTAGTTATAAACCAGAAACAATTGCTAATAAATAGTAACACTCAGGTTCCAGTATCTGGTATCAAACTATAGGTAACCAACAGTTGCTGTAGTTTCACAGATCATGTCAGTGTAACACTTCTTTACTGGAGGATGAATTTGACACTGTTCCTTTTCTCCCAGCCAGTTTAGCACTTAACGGATTTTCTTCCCCTGATTTGCTAAAAAGTCACTAAATATGGTGATGACTATATTCCCAGTTTGTGTTTTAAACAATATATATAATAACGTAAGAGAAAATTTATTCTCTAGAATTTCATAGGTGTTTTACACCTTGTTGAAAAATACCTAATTGAGACATTTTCTTGCAAATATAGGTTCTTGTTTTTCTAAACCTTTTCTTATAAGCCACTTCTAATTGTCACGTGTCCAAAAATACTGCAAGGAGCTTAAGGTGGGAGCCAGTCTTATTAATTGCACTCTACCAAAAAAATGTACCAGCTCAGTATAGTTACTTGAAGTTACAAGTTACTTACTTCTAACTTCAAATTGTCATTATGACTTCCAGTACTCTCTGTTTGCTGAAGACTTATTTCAGAATACTATTAAACCCCAAAATAAATCATAACTTCTTGTTATGGGAATAGGAAACAGAACCATCAGCAGAAGGGTGGTTGTTAGCAGTTTTAAGAGCACAGTCATTGGCAGATTTAACTCATCCATGGCTTATAATATTCATTCATGTGGATTTTTAAACATTAAGTCCCTGTCTCTAGTCTTTGGAATTTTCATAGGGTTTGTGTCATTTTGAAGAGAAAAGATGACACTAACACTTTTTTTACCTACAAGAAGGAGACTGCAATAAGTAGGAGGGAGTTAATTTTTGTTGCCAAAAAGATGGGGCCAGTTAAATGCTTCATTGAACATATGTATGTATGCACACATATGTATACCTCCATAGTACATTAGCTTCATACCTCCTAGAAATTGCTACGAGGCAAAGAAAATGCCTTTAATGGAAAAACAGCCACGCTATTCAGTATTCCAAAAAGAAAAATACCTTTTTTTTTTTCATTTAAAAAGGGCTTTTTCTCTCATGTTACATAGTGCAATGTAAGTTGAAAGAAGTGCATGTACTCCCTGCAGAATAGGTAGTTAGATAAGACATCTTAACTCCTTTTAGAATGAGCAGAGTTTTGATCCAGAAATGTACCACTTTCGGGGGCCTGCAGATGTCATTCCTTGGTTTATCCATAAATAAGTACAGCAGCAGCTCAACAGCAGAAGCCACTAATTCTGTCCTAGGGAGACCACCTGGTGAGAGACTGAAAGAGTTCATGTCTCAGACATTGTGGTGAGGCCAGTTCTGCCTAACTACGAATTCTGCATAACGAGGAACCCTGCATAGCAAGGAACCAGGGATCAGCACAGGACATCAG
>JANZLQ010000001.1:47248045-47274888 GCA_026212715.1 Elanus axillaris | reverse complement strand
GTCGCTTCTGCCATGAATAAAATGTTCAACTGAGCGTTTGGTGTTGTTTCACCTTAATTTAGCCCGAAGGAATTCTGGACTCACCATGACTCCCTGGTCTGTCCAGCCTGGGTCATGACACACCCATAGGGGAGAGAAGTATGATCTGGTCTCTATGTATATTTAATGCTCAGCCTTCCTGCCAGAAAACCCTGTTCTGTATGGGTCACTGAAAAAAACACAGATGATGGATTGAAATGAGTACGTTTGGGGGCTCAGTTCAAGCTGATGACAGGTTGAGAGGGTCTGCCAACTCATATGTCATGTCCCAAATGAAAAAGACTTTGGAATACTCCATATACATAAATAAACACATGTAGAATTATGCATAAAATTATTTTCACTTTAAATTCTTTAACTACAAAAGCTGTAGAGCATGACATGCTCTGTGGGCCTAATACTACATCTTTATGCTCAATTAATTTAACATTAGTATCAGTTGGAGAAGGAGCAGGACATACCGGAAAATACATGGTATGCATAACAATAGGTGCTTCTAAGATTACCATTTACACTTCGGCCAACTACTCAGGAGCTCTGGGTAGGAGCTGCCACATCCAAAATTGATGTTCATTATTCAGAACAAGTTTTCATTGTGCTTGAGAACAAAAGCTCTGGATCAATCCCCAGGCACATGCAAGGCAGCTTTGGAAAGGAGGAAGGTTTCTGCCTTACAGGACACAGACAGACATTACTTTCTCTTCTGTATTGCTTCCTATTTGTATCAGCTGAGATCTGGGAGACTTGACATTAGCCAGTTTCCCCTAGGAAGAGGAACACATGGAGGCACTGTGCGGTTTATTTACATGAGCTCCAAGCCCTGCACTGTGAACAGAGATGGGTAAGCAGCCGTGCAGGAGCTCCTCCTGCAGAGCTGAAGTCAGGCTCCTGCAGCACAGTCCACATGTGTCTCCTCTCGGCGCCTGCTTCCCTTACCCAAGAGGATGGGTTCTGCCTCTGTGCTCCTAAACCAAGACACAAATTGTCCAGAGATGCCTTTCTTTTCTGCCTCTGCCTGAGTCACAGGCAACTTGGTTCCAAATTAGACACGTTAGTTGAGGTCTTCAAAGTTCAAAGGATTATGTTCTTCTCTCTCTCCTGTGCCAGAGCCAGTTCTGTTATTACCTTCCCATTAGACAGGTAACACCTCCCCAAAACTCTGCAGCTAACCTGACTTGGAGAAGCCCCTCTATTAAAGTGATCAAAAACTGGAAACTGCTTCTGAGGAAAAAACCCCGACTAGACAAATTCTCAGTCTGAACCAGAAAGAACTTTTATCCTAATGATCATAATTTTGTCAGAAATTTTTGTACTAACTTTACTCTCAAAATTTTACTCTTCTGTCATGATAGTGTTCCTGATTTCCCAGGTGATTTATTTGACACCTGGTAAAGACTTTTTTTCCCCCCTGTTTAGAAGTAATTTCAATCTAGACACGTAACTTGTTGGCATTTGTACTGCACAGGAGGATGGGAATAACTTATGATAAGCTTACTGAGAGAATACAGAGGGTTTTAATCAGTCTGCCTTACAGCCATGAGAAGAAAGAAACATACTCCTGGTCTGCTGTTAAGATGCCTTCTTTTTCCTTTCTTTTTTCCCCCAGAGCAGCTTTCGGCATGCATTACCCATGACTGATTTATTAGATTGTTAGTGTTGTCAGAGTCCGTGTCAAGTATAAGACAGATTTGTCATAAGGGTGTAGCAAAACTAGATTACCCTATTCAAAAGCTGCATGCCTTCCCTATACTCTGTGTCAAGTTTCTGATAGTTGACAGAGTTTGTTACTAACATGGATGTCTCAGAGAAAGAAGATCCAAGCCTTTGTGGTCATCAAGCCTGCTTACTTCACATTTTAACTAAGTCTGGGGTATTGAAAAAGAATTTCAATGGGCACGAAATGAAGCAGCCTATCTGTTTAATACCACAAGCCACTATCAACCTAACACATTCCTTTGCCCTTTAATACAGAGACCATTTCAAAATCTTTCTCCTGCTATTAAAACCCTTTTAAAAGCTTATGCCCTTATAAACCAAGCAATCATTTTTCCCTCGACAGCTATGACCTGCCATTACTTTACAAGACCAAATTACTGAAGAAGACTGGAGGTTCATGAAGGCAAGTGGCAGAGGTTTCCTGCAGGAGATGAAAATGACCAAAGCACTATTCACACACAAAATGAAATTCAAACCTGGTTTTATTCTCTTTCTTCATACATAACAAGAACTATTTTTGCAACTTCTTCTTGGAAACATCTGAGGAGAAAGATACAAGGCAAGACATATGCAATGAGCTAAAGAGAATTGTTTAAAAGACCGTAGCCAGAAAGATCAAGATGGAAAACCATCAGTTATTGAAATTATGTAAGGTTCAGGCTATTGTAAAATAAATCAATATAATAAATAGGGTGGTATCTGAACAAGACAAAAGCACAGAGATTAATACTGACATAAGGATATATAGATATTACAAAGTAAGCCCAGAATATTGATTTCCCTTTCCTTAAAAAACCAGAATAGGACGAGAGGAATGAATCCAAAATACACAAAAGAAAGCTAGGCTCAGTCTCAAGGTAGCAAAAGCTGAGAGTGAATTTTTGAGTCATAAGATCTGAAAAAAAACCCACAAAACCAAACAGAAAAGAACCTGAGCAAGGTTACAGGAGCAGTGGGGAGGGGGTTGGATAGGGTCTTAATTAGTAGCTATTACACTAGAGACTGCCTGGATTAAAAAAGAAAGCTCAAGAAGGTTTACATAAAATGATAGGAAATTATTATAGACCTATAAAGTGGATTACAGTCTAAACATGAAAATGTTTACATGTGAAGAGTATTTAAAGGGTGGCTACAAAGAAGATGGAGACTCCCTTTTTATGAGGACTCACATTTCACAAAAGAAGAGGAGTAATGGGGAAAAGTTACTCCTGGGAGATTCCGATTGGACACAAGGAAAATTTTTCACAATGAGGACTATCGGCCATTGGAATAATCTCCCCAGGGAAGTGGTGGAATCCCCAACACTGGACACTTAAGACTCAGTTGGACAGGGTGCTGGGCTCTCTTGTCTAGACATGCTTTTGCCAAGAAAGGTTGGCCCAGATCATCGTTGAGGTCCCTTTCAACTTTGCATTCTATGATTCTATAAAATATCTTTAAAATGCTAAAACATTGATCATGAACGGGCTGCATATATGCTCATCTTAAACTGAGGGAATCTATCAGTGGAAATGCTTATAAAATCTGTATAATCATGGCACCTGTTGTGTTTTTAAATAATTGAGAGAATCAGACTCAAACTGAATGAGTTAACTTGATATAACTCATCTGTAGAGGCTAAACACATGATTTTGCAAGAAGTACATGAATCTACAGTTCATGCCTTTACTTTTGGAAATTATACTGGCTAGTACAACTGCACTTGTATAAACCAAGGTCTCAACACAAAAAATAAACTAGTACTGAAAAGGGCCTCGAGGGATGTTAAATTGCTCTTCTACCTCAAATATTCCTGGAACTATTCACAAAGCAGAAGGTACCCAAATAAGGAAAATGGATTTTCTACTGAGCTGTGGCTAGCCAGTCATCACAACAGAAATTGATGGGATTTGAACAGGGACATGAACCCAAGTTCTCTGAAGGCCGAGTCCTGAGCTGTGCATTATATGAACACATAGTTTTTACAATCTGTATACAAGAAGTGGACAAGCAAAACACACCTGTGAAATGAAGAAATCAGATGCAACAAGGCAAGGGTCTTTCTACAGGTCTGACAAGATGCTTCTGCCAGATCCAAGCATCTCTCCACTGCCAAGGGCAGTGGGCCAACTGAGATCCTCCAACAGACCAAGGAGGAGGCAGATGGGGAGGCCTCCACGGCCTGAGCGGGCAGGAGGAAGAGAAGTGATCCCAGTGAAGCCAAGAGGAGAGCAGAAGCAGCAGTGACTATGCTTACACAGCTTTCTGGATGCTGTGGTTTTCCTAGTAGCTGGCTCTACCAAGCCAGACCAAGCCTATTCCAACACAACCTTAGGGCCAGGAACTGAATGCAAATCTCTGAAGTTGCAGACCAATGCTTTTACAATAAAACCATCTTTCCTTTCTAAAGACACTGACTCTACTTTGGTCTTGCTATATTAGAAAAAAAGGAGCCAATTTTATCAAATAAGTAATATTGAGCATTACTCAAAAGTCTTAACTCTTTCACAGACTACATGACTGGTTTAAGGTCACGGGGCACCACATGGGCAAGCTAAAACCCAGACAAACCAAAATCAAGGCAAGTGTTTCCAAGGCCATGTTGCCACCATTTAGTCCACACTTCAACTGAAACAAACTTTAGAGAGCTAAGTTCCAGCTATTTTAAACCCATTTTAATACCTTAGTTATAGCATGAACCTAAATGCACTTGTCCACTCATCCCAGTTAATGAGCAATCTGAGAACTAATAAATATTCCATAGATGCGTAAGGAATTGTCCCTGTGCTTAAAGAGAAAAATTTCATGCCAGCAGCCTGGCACTATAAACTGTTTCTAATGTTTGTGTGGTATTTTGTGTCCATGAAAAGAAATCTTAATCTGCAATTTTAATACTGTACTGACAACTGCAGTACTGCAATCTGTTACTGCCTGAGAGTGCTGGAGAGTATTTTGCCTAGATGCTGTAGGCTAAGTCCTGTCCTTGGGTGCAAGGGCACAGCAAGATGCATCTGTATACTTGAAGGCTAAATTTAGATGAAGGAGAAAAGGCCACATGAGATACAGAGTTGCGCTTTGGATCATTTCATGCTTGGATTTGTAGTCAGTAGCTTTCAATTTTCCTAGTTAAGAGAGGGCACCTGCAATACGCTCAATTTTATGCAAGTTAGGCGTGCTCACAGATTCATAGTACACTGCTGAAGTAGCTCCTATCTGAGCAAAGTTTGTACAAAATTACTAACAGAAATGTGAGGGTGGGGGGAAATTAAAACAACAGCAAAACAAATTAAGCAGGAGTTCAGAAGGTTTTCTGGCTAATTTTGAGCTCAAGCTTTCTCAAGATCAAACATTCTCACAGCCCTTTTATACACACAAAGGAAGATACCTGAAGGAAAGCAGAATAGCCTCTGACCCCACAGCTGCACAGAGAAGCCTATGCTTTGCCTGCCCTACTGAAGGCAGGCCAAAAGTAATTCCAGCTCCTGGCTTTCCTCCACCTCTCTATAGCCCCTCCACATGCTATTCAACACCCCCTTATCTATGCTGGAGTTTCACTTACAGATGCTCTTGCCGATATATCCCGTAGCCAAGGTGTATCATGTCAGGAAACATTCAGTGTGCACCAGTTGACCTATCTAAAATCTAAAAACCATCTGCATCTCCTCCTTGGGCTGGCTCCCTAGAGAGCGAGCACGCAGGTAACAGGAACTATTCAGTATACCAGCTCAAGAGCTTAAGTGAGCTAAGAAGCAAGTAAATCCTCACAAAAGAGAGAATTCTTTGATTTCAAAAGCTTATATTTTTTTTTATAAAGCCACAGAACTGAAGTTTGCAGAAAAGAAGAGCTTGTAACTGAATTCTAGACTGTCGATTTATCAGTCCATAATAGCAAAACAAAAAAAACTGAAATTATTTGCAAATTAGAGAGATGTCTAGTAGGCATTGGGATTTCAAGCCAGCACTCAGTGTATATTTATTGAAAAGCATAGTGTCATTATTGAATATGCCATACAAACTAAGCAAAGATTACTTTACGTTAACAAAAGTACAGCAAGACTTATCGAAGACAAAAGCTATAACATTATTAAATAATAAACTCCCATTAAATGATTATAAAATGATTGTTTACTTCTCTTTGATGGAAATAACTAATGGAGAAGACAAATCCAACTGGACATTTATTGGGCACAATGCACTTCCTTTTAATTAGTAATTTACAGGTAAAAAATAATGTATAACTCAAAGGGACACAAACAGATCAAGCTTGGCCTTTAGATTTTCCCCAAATTAGTTTAATATTACTGTATGTTTTATCGTTGTTTTATAACACTACTACCAAGACAATGGAAATATTTACATTTTATCTTTCTAATCATGTAAAGAAGTTCTAGTGAAGAAAATATGCCAGCTCAGAGCACCAAAACTTGGAATGGACTTGGATCAAAATATATAAGGAAAAGGAAAAAAAAGAATTATTTTATTATATAGTCCATCTTCAAAATGAGAGAAAATAAATACATTTTCCAACCAATATGAGATTTCAAAATGTTAAGCCTTACATTCTATATAGGTAAAATTACTTATTTCCTATTTTTTTATATTTTTATTATCACTAAATACACATCAGTTCCTATCTCCTCCCTTTTATACACTGTTCATATCAGCAGAGAATAGGTAAAAGTCTAGTTTTGAGCTTTGTAACCCTTCATAACCAAGTGAGGCATTACAGCAGAAAAGTCCTTCAGCTTGCACCAGACTTTCTTGGTCATTTTAAGACCTACCATGTCTTCTCTTCTTTAGGCTTTGTTTCTCCCACTCGTTACTCCCCCATCTTGTTTGCACACTGCTGATCATTCTCACTGCTCTCCTCTACACCTCTGTAGCGCTCAAGACCTTTCCTGGGGTCCAGTTTCCCTGCTCGAGTGCAGGGAAAAAGCTGAGGCCTTTGGGTGCCAGGCAACATTAGTACTAGTGCAATACTTTGCTTGATATATCCCTGAATGATTTTTGACGACTGTGTAGCAGGACACTATTATCTCCTATTTTGTCTGTGATGCACTATAATCCTCTATATGCTTTTTTACAAAAATGCCATCTACCCATCTGGTACTCAAGCTGCTAATTGTCCCTGCAGAGTGTGGTATGTTGTATTTTCCATGGTGGAACAGCATCTTATTTTTTCAGACAACTGCTCCAATTTATTAAACTCCTTTTGAACCCTACCCCTACCTTCCAGTTTACTTGCAGCCCACTGCAGCAGTGTATTACCTGGACATTTTGTAGGCAGAATCTCTGTTCTACCACCCCAGTCACTAGCAAAACCAGGCTGTCACCAAACACCAGGCAGACCCAACGGAGCCTCACCTGCAAAATGTATCTGAGCAGATACTGTGAAGCATCAGTAACTCCTCAGATTTGCTCCCTCCTCTCCCCACAGCAAATGCACCTGGACCAGGTTTCTTCAGCTTACTTATGAAAAAAGTTCTGATACAGTTGCAAAAGGCAATGAAGGCTACATACACATAGACAGAGACAAAATCCTCCGTCATCCACCTGCTCCTCCTTATTCCCTTCCCTTCTTTAAGCAGATCCCATTTCAAATCAAAGCCCTAGAACCAGGTGATATTCTTTGCTCCTTATCTCTGATTTCAAAATGGAAGTATGATGGATATTATGATAGAAATGAGAATAGTCACATTAGTCCATAATAACCCTGTGTTCTCAAATAACTTAAGGCACTGCTTCAGCTTCACTCATTCACAAAACATTATTTATTGGCTGTTAAAGAAATATATGGCAGTTCTCCATGGCAAATTCATCCTTGTTTTGAAACATATGTTATCAGTGCTCAGAAGGGGACTGTAAGTATAGATTTTAAAAATAGTCTTGCAAAAACATTATCTCTGAAAAACTGAAAGTGAAGCTGCCGGAATACAGTTTGATACCATATTGTTGATAATGTCTGGAGACGTCACAGTAGCACATTTTCCATATTTCCAACATAATTTCTAAAACACAACTGAAAGCACAGAGGAGTGCTGTGCTCCCAGCATTGGTGGCAGGTGCTGGAGGAAAGGCAGCGCTCGCTGGGGCTGCCCTCCTTCCAGGCGTCCCCTGCCACGGGCTCAAACAGCGGACACACAGCACAGGCTCGGGGCGTGCGGGACAGCGCGCCGCTTGAAATCAGAGCATTTTTAATCCCCCAGACACTGTAAGAGAGGTCAAATACCACTTACAGTGTTTAATATTTTATTTTTAGGAAGACTGATGACATTATAGCTCATGGGATATTTATGAAGAGACTGAGTAGTCTCATTTTCATGGGTAGTGAGCGCCATGGACAGAAACGTTCACACAAAACCCAGCTGTTGATGATCTGCACTGGGAATTTTTTGCTATCCTACCCACCATCGACATTTTTAAAACTGTCAAGCCTTATTTCGAGCAAAGCAGCCTGTTTTGTTGGTGTTTCCATACAGCAGAAGCCATACCGAGGGAACAGAAACAGGCAGGGAGCATGTGGTAACACAGGTTCATTAAGTCATTGCAGCACAACTTAATTTGGCTGTAGGACATTATTTTCCATGGAAACTCTGGTTTGTGCTAATGTGACTCTACAGGAGGTCGAATCAGAAATGTCTGATACACTTAGGGGGAGCGGACACAGGAGTGGCTTGCTGCGCCCCATGGGCCCTTGGCTGCTGGGATCAGGGCTTGCGGGAGCAGAACTGTCTCCAGCTTCCCAAAATGCTGGAACCCCTCAAGCTCCTGGGACACCGTTGCAGGAGCTGGAAGGGCAAACTGTGCCTGCCAACGGCTGGGGCGTGGGATGGTCCATAGCATCATGCAAGATCACTGCTCAGACCCCTCTTCATTGCAGGAATAACTTGGCAAGAGCTATTTTGCCCCAGGCTTGTCCAGACTGGCCAAAGCGGTGTCCGCAAAGCCACTCTGGATGCCAGGGAAGAGCCCTGCGGGCAGCAGGTCCCACAAGCCCTTCCTCCCCACCGTGGGCACCGACACCACGGGGCTGCCAGGTAATGTAACCACTTCTGCAATGGGAACAGGAGAATCAGGATTGCAAGAGTAATAGTCTGTAACAGCATCTACTGAGATGATGCTTAAAGTCTGTTTTTCTCCTAAAAACAGGTCATTTATCTTTTAAAAGTTTCCACGTCAGGCTGTCAGTGACAGAGAATGCCAGACTGATACTTATCCTTTAAACCTTAACAATACCCTCATAAATGAAGTGATAATGGCCTTTAATTATAAGAACACACTTTTCCATAGGATCCTTGCTTCAGCTGGTGCATTGTATGGACATGGGAAGGGGCCAGAGTCAGACTGCATGCAGTCTGCCACAAATCTGGCATTTCTTACTTCTGAGCACAGGGCAGATTTCCTCCTCTTCACTCAGGCACCTTCCCTGGTTAAATTCTGATAGCTAAAAAAATGGTACTAGCTGCCTGCAAGGTGAGAAAAGATTGTAGAAATAACCTCTGCTGGAGATACTAGGGGATGAGAGCGAGATGTAAAGAAGTAAACAAGGAAGAGGTAAGCAACATTACAAACTTCAGTGCTTATGGGCTTCAGTTAAAAATAAATAAATAAAATGTAGAGTTATGATAATCAGAACAGAGTAATAAAGTATTAGCTGCTAATCTGTTGAATTTTAAGTGCAGCTGTCGGCTCCACACAAGCAGGGCTTGTTACTTTGTAACGTCCCTTAGAGACCTTCCACTGTCTTGACTACTTTTTGTCATATTATATCATAAGTACAGTTTTCCAATTAGTTGGGATACTTGATAGAAGTTTTTCCACTTAAAAAAGACAATTTTGCAAGCAAGAAAAGCTTTAAAAGTGAGGCAGCATTTTACCAGATTAGTACATTTTCATTAACTGAACTTCATCTATTATGTTATGTAAAAGAAAACAGTTAAACATAGATAGACAGATAGAAAATGTATTTAATTTAATTTCTAGAGCTATGCTACTTAAAATTTGATTATTTTCTAATAGTTGAACAACCTTATTATTTTAAAAGTAAAAGATTATATTGAAGGTAAATACTATTGTCACTGTTAACATGGTAGAATAACATTCAGTATTCATCTCACATGGCATGCATGTCACAATAATGAATAATTGTTCAATGTACTGATTATATGCACATTAAATTACTTCCTCGTATTTCTAAATTATTTACTCTAGGTTGTACAATCTATTTTACAAATTTTATCATTAAAAAATGCAAAGTTGATCTGTAACAAACCACTGCTTTCAAGTTTAAAAGCAAGAATTTAATGTTAACGAGAGTGGTCTAAATAGCTAATATTTCAGGTAGTGGCCTACCAAAAATCATTGTTGTTTATTTTTTCTCATAATTTTATTTTGTTTCAAATGAATGAAAGACAGTTGTGCCATTTTTAATTCTACTTTAGGTGGCATTTACAAAGATAATGAGATAATGCATCTTTTAACTTATTAAAGTGGTTAGCACACTTGCTTTCTACCTGAGCTGAAGGAAAGAGTTATCAATAAACCTTGAATTCATTTTAGCTTAGTGTGGTTTTATGTCTAATGCAACCTATTAACAGGAAAAGAAGTGAGGTGTAAAATCCACTACTCCTTCAGAACTTCTTCACCTGGAAGCTGGCATCTAGCATCAATGCTAAAATAAAACAGTATAATGCAGTAATAGTTTGAAATACTGCAAAGTCTGTGTAATAAAGCTCACTGTTAGCACAAAGTATTATAGACTTTTAACCTCTAAGACAGCAAGAGGCAGAAGAAAAAAAAGCTATAGGTTTATTTCTCTAAAGTTTCCCATCTTTGTGAACATTGGTTTGGCTCCACTGGTTTGTAGCAAATTGAAGCCTGCAGCTTCACAAAGCTCCAATAAAATGCATAATGTTCAATTTCTCCCTTTCTGAAACTCTCTGTCCATTATCATAAAGGACTTAAATATATATCACTTAATTCTGAAACTATGTGTTCAACATACAGAACAGACACAAATTAACCACAGGTACAGGCTTATGACAAACAATTCAGGCAAAAATGTGTTAAAAACCTTATGAAATGTGCTACTATTGCCTTTATTAATATACAACACAGCTATAAGATGCATGCCTATTTATCCCTGCCTCTCTGATTTTAATATAAACGTTCTGACCTCAGATAAATAAATAAACAAATTTAACTAAACTTTACTAAGGTTGTTTTATTTTATTATGAAATCTAAGGCTTTTTTTAAAGATAAACAGACTATGAAAATACACTATAGCTACTGCACTTAAAAAAATGTAGGTTATGACACATCCTCCAACCGTTCTGGGGAAAGCAGTAACAATTATGAACAAGCCCCTTAAGGTTATGAATGGATTTTCCATAAACTATCATATCTTTCCAGCTATTATATTAATTTCCTTCTCACTGCCTCCACTAACTTTACCAATAACATCTTTTCAGCCTTATTATGCAACAACCTAAGTAATATTACATGTAGCTGAATAATTATTTATTTTTAAGAGATCAGGCTCAAGGCTCATCTGAAGGAATCTACCTCTTGGGAAATACTCTTTTAAGTGTGATGCATTCTTCTACTTGGCCTTCTATAAAGAGATTTTTATGCAGTAGCATTCTTCTGACAATATCTTGTTTGCACCAAGGGACAGAAAGTGGTCAGTCTATTGACATATAAGTTGTTCTTCTGCCAGATTTTTTGCCTTTTTTTTTTTTTTTTTTAAGATTAGCATCCATTCTGATTTCTTCCATTTCCCAATATACATGGCTAGGTCTTGTTTACCATAGGAGGGAACAGAACACATTGTAGGAATGAGTTAACAGTACATACCATCTTGGAAGGCCCAGCCAGTCTCCTGTCTCTACAGGGCTGACTCAGACAGACTGTGTTAGGACTGTGTGAGACTGAGTTCAGGACTAGGGGAGAGAAAACATCAATTTTAATCCTAAGTCTGCCACAAATTTACCATAAACCTTCACCAAAGGCATTAAAACGTTCTATACTTGAACAACCTCCATTATTAAGATTATAAAAAGCTTTCCTTGTTTTGAAAACCTTTCCTTTAAAAGGATAACCTCATGAAAAGTATTAATGGAGAATAAATCCCTTATGGTCCACCAGTCCTCTAGGCATGTCTCACCATTACCTCCTGCAACAGTACCTCCAGAAGCATCACACATGTGTAAGGCTTAGCAGTGAACCAAGCCAGCTATGAACACGTCTGCCTCCCTGTATTTCTCTACTTCCTTACACTTTCTTCACCATCACAGTGTTTGAATCGTCCATGTCTCAGTGACACATCACGCCTCATGAATGAAACACCTGTGAGCCCCTTTGCCTTTAGATCACATAGGGAGCAGAATCTTGATTTTGATCTGAATTTGAGTTTTTCTATGAGTGAAAATTCATTCTTGGCACATGATAATCCAGTCTGGCAATAGTTCTCTTCCCTGCTATTTTTGATAGTCTTCCAGCAAAACAACTAACATCTGTAGCCTGGAATAAATTTTTTGAGATTGTCCAAATAATTGTTTACCAATATGTGAGCTGCCATGAGGTAACAGGCAAACAAAAGCTCTGGCATGAATGTAATGTGTGCAAGAAGAATCCAGGAAAGAAGAGGTCTTTCCTTATTGCTTCAGCCCATCTTCCTATCTATTGCAGTGACAAGGATGAGGGAGGTGGACATACAAAACCAGAGGTGTGGGAAGGGAAGGCAAAAGGCCGAGCAAGGAGATGTGTAAGGACAAGCTGATTCTGTATTCTGGTGATGTCAGGATGGGGAGGAAAGAAGGGGAAAACAAGGAAAAGCAGCAGTTGCAAAGATCACCCAAGAGGCATGAAATTATTTCTATATAATTGCAGCTTCCCTCCTCTGGTAAGCTGAGTCCTTGGGTGAGCTTCCTCAAAAGCTCACATCCAATCGATGCACATCAAATTAGCACATCATTACCCGTGGGGGGGGGTAGAGGGATATTAGCTCAATAGAACTAAAATTCAGGTCTGTATGAGACTGAATTCATGCTGAATTTTGACTCACTTCAAACAACTGGCACCCATCGTAGATGAGCCATGAGTTCCTGGAAGACTGGCTGTGATTTGGGCCTTGCTGCAGTTTCCACTGAGTTGATGTGAATTTTGGTGAGTATTTCCACAGCATGTGCCAAGCCTCAGAGGAGATTAAGCTTCAACAAAGGAAGGAGAAAGCTTAATTAAAAGCAAACTAAAATCATTGCATTGAATCCTTTGAGAGATTTTCACCTAGTTCTCTTTTTTAAATACTGCTGCAGCAGGACACTCTGCAAGCAAAGTATAAAACTTTTTGCAAAACTTCTTTTGCACAGAATTACAACAGAATGTTTCGCAGCCAATTATAGACAAAACGCATCACATAAGAAAGAGAATACCTGGCAGGAATCGAGCCATGAACCAAATCAAGTTCAAAAACGAATAAATTCAATATGGCTAAATTGTCAGGGAGGAGTCTGAGACTAAAGAATTTAACTGCACTTCATAAAGGTCCAAAGAAACAGGGAAGAAAGTGAAAAGAAGACAAATTTCTTCCTGCTCTTTTTATAGATTCTGTAAAAATATTGGATAAGACAGGCTGTCACCTTCCAGAAATAACTGGCCGGTATTGTGCAAGCACTCTTCAGTTGCTATTTCAGACTTTTGCCCATGATGGTACAAGAAATCCCACCAGAAAGCATCAGCCTAAAGCCTGAAGCTAAAAACTGATTAATCGATTGAAGAGGCCTTTTTCTCCTCTGTCTAGATAATGGAGCCAGTGCCCCGCCATATATTCCATTTTGCAGTGTAGTCTTATAAACTCTTGCTCCTGGAAGGCGAGTGATGAGGGAACAGGGTTGACGATTGCCTGGCCCCAAGGAACTGCAGACTCCACGCTGCGTGGTCCTGCCTCAGCTTGGTATTGATCAGTCAGAGAACCAGTTAAGTCATTATAAACATGTTTTTCATACTATTGGGACAGATGCTTCTCCATCACAGTGTGCAGTTGTAAACTCTGTTTAACACATTAAACTTCCAAGCTAAATTGCATTGGTAATACTATCTCCTTACTTTCCTGACCTTCATAGGTTTAAAAATCAGATACTCAACCTTGCATTAATGGCAGGGGTTTTATTGCACAAGATTACACATTTAAAGCCATTATTATAACCTCTGCTCCCAGGTATAAAAAAGCTGAGAGTCATTCAAATACATGCCAGGAAAATGACTGGTAAGGAAAAAGACAAAACATTTTTGGAATCATTTTTTGTTTCTGTTTTCTCAACTCTGTTATCAAACTCAGTTTTCCCAGTTACTATATCAAAAGCTCTCAACCCTAACAAAATTGTATGGATATTTCTAGCGTTTTTAAGAGTGACTGGTGCAATATTAATTGCGGGATTGTAATTAATGAGTTAGGCCTTGTTTTCACAAGAAAAAGGTTTGGCATTTGCCAATTCCATCCAAAATTCTAGTAAAAGCAAAATTAGTGTCATCCTATTCTTCATACATATCTATATCCTCATATCTATATCTATATATCTATATCTATATCCTCATTCTTCAACTGAGTTAAAGAAGAACCCAATCATAAAACATTTTCCAGGCATTATCTTCCACTGTCCCCATGCTCACAAAAAATCCTCTCACTCAAGCTTTATACTATTTAAAATCCAGGTTGCTGCATGTGTAGGGCAAAGCTTGCAAACTCCTCCTGGGCTGCATTTTTTACCAGTGCAATGAAAACACTCTCATGTTCAGCCTGCTATCTCAAGCCTGTTTTCGGTAGGATTTTACTTTGCATTATGCCTATGGAGATGCTCATGATGAACCACCATTCCACACCGTTGTATAGGTATAGTTTGTGGGCCAGACCTCACAGCCAGTCAGATATCTCAGGAATTTAATCTACTTTTGCATAAACAGTCACTTAATTTTTTTGTTTTATCTCAAATAAGCACTTTGGTTGCAGAATTTCAATGTCCAGGTCTTTGGAGTAAAGTAGACTGACTAACTGGAAAGGCCATGTGCCCAGTACTGTTATTCTTCTGTTGCATTAACTACCATTTGTGATTCAGCGTTAGCCACTACATCTGCAATTTTGCTTTCTGGTGGAGAAATCCAGTAGTTACCAGACCTTATCAATATGCAATAAAACATGGCAGCTCCTGTTCATGCTATCACTGGGAATGCCAGATGGCCTTTTTCTGTTATGTTGTTAGTTTACATCAAATGTCTATTTGCTTTAATTGTCACAGTGCTGTTTTCTAATGATATTTCTTGAAAAAAACATGAATTTATTCTTCTCACTAGCCACTTCTCTCTTAAAATATGAAATTAAGTATAAACTAAGATTATATTAGCAGGATAGCAGTTACATCTTTTTAAAAGAATACAACCAACAAAAACTTGGAAAAACAAAAACTTTAAATTTCATTGTATCCATAGGTCTTTATGGTTCACCTTAGATTTACTAGTATCCTGTGGAGACCTTTTAAATGCAGTAAAATGTCTGCCCCAGGTAAAATTGCCAGCACTTTAGAACAAAGGTTTTGTAAGTGGCGGTTTATAATGCATGTGGGATTTGAAAAGTACATTTTTTCTTGTCTTGAAGATAAGTCTTATTAAGATGGCATACCACCTTGGAGGCAATAATGGTTTTTTTTCCATACTTCAAGCTTGCAATAATACTATTTCTTGTAAGAAAGGCAAAAAGGGTTTTTTTATCCTAGATGACGCTGATGCTTTCTGACCCAATATTGTTACAGTGAGATACAGATTTAAAAGAACTCTTGATCTTCTAAGCACAGGAATCACCACTGCCAATATAAATCACCAATATTCAATCTATAGCTAGGCTTAAATCTTCTGGTTTTCATCCTGTTTCCTTCACATCTTCACAAGTAAAGCTACTTGGAGCAGATAGTTTTTTAAATTTTAAAGTAAAATAAAATATGTTCTAGAGATGACAAAAACCTATTATGTCAGCTAATCCAAATCAGGATTTTAAGTATACTTCCATGTACACTTAAAATTAAATATATTTTCCAAATGCTTTCAGGAATCAGATTTCAGTACTCACGTTGCACCTCTGAACCTTGCTAGTGTCTCCAGGCCACAGCTGGGCTGTTGCTCCACCACCCCACCAACAAACTGGGCTCCAAAACGGTGTTCTACAGACATCAGGCTTTGAAAGTGCACGCACTGATGTCCTGTTAGCTCGTACTTCATTTAGTTGACTTGCCAACCTGAATTACAGCATTTTAAATACACAGATTGTTCTGAAACGTTCTATTGTATGACACTGTGTATTAAAGTAAATCTTGCTGAATGCATGCAAAGGCAGGTGAATCACTTTAAACAGCATAATAGGCATGCACACTTCAATTATTCCAGTGTTTCACCTGTAAAGTATTGTTTCAAGCAAACTAGATTTAACAGAACATTGGCTTTATAGTGGCATCAATTTGTCAACTAAATTAGAATAATAAATATCAAAAACCTCTTGCATCAGACTTGCATTTTAAATCTGGTTTAAACAATATAGAAAACAATTACCAACACAAAATCTCTCATAAATGGCTTCTGATCACAAGGTGGGATGGGATCATATGGCTCTCCCATGCCCAGATAGAGCCCTGGGTTCCTTGTAGGGGCATCCTGGTAGCTGCAAGCTTCCCATGGAGTCCCCAAAACCTCTCTTTGGCTACACTGGAGTTTGACTGCAATATGTGCAATCTTTGACCACAAGCTTCTTCTCAACCGCATTCAGAAATCCTCTACATCCAATCAGTTCATCAGATTGTTCCCTCCTTCCACGCTCACCCTGCCGCTCTGAACACCCGCCTGCAGCAGAGGCCCGTCTGTAACCAGGTCCTCAGGCCATTGCATAAAATCACAGAAAAACACAGGCTGGAGGTCACCCAGTCCAGCCTCCTGCTAGAAGCAGAGCCGACTTCCCAGTGAGGTCAGGGTGCCCACTGACATGTCCACTTAAGTTCAGAAAATCTCCACAGCCTCTCTGGGCTCCTGCTCTGGCATTTAACCATGTTCACCGTGCCATTTTTTTTTCTGTATGTTTGAATCTCCCTTGTTGCAACATATCATTTTTCCTCTTATCCTTCCTCCATGCCTCTCTGAGAAGAGCTGGGGAAGATTGCTATTAGGCTCAGCCCACTCCATCCCACCCTTGTCTTCTCCCTGTCAGGCAAAGCCAGCACCTCAGCCTTCCCTCAGGGGTGTGCACGTGCTCCTCTCCATCTTAGCAGCCCTCCACTGAAAACTCCGATGCATAAGCATATCTCTTGAAACTAAACATAGTATTGTGGCTGCAGCCTCCCCAGTGCCATTCCCAGCTTCCCCAGTGCCATTCCCAGGAGGGAATAGCCTTGTCCCTTCTCCCGCTGGCTGCAGTCCTGCTAATGCAACCCAGCCTGCAGTTAGCTTGCACTGCTATAAAGCCGCGCTGTTGACTTACGTCAACATGTTGTCCACCAGCGCCTCAGGTACTTCTCAGCTGCGACCCCAGGAGCGGAGCCCCAGCCTCGGCTGTGGCGCGGTGTCACTCCATGCCAGGTACTGGACTTCTGTGAGATTCCTGACGGCCAGTCTCTCCAGTCCGTTAAGATCCCTCCACACTCCTCCTAAGCCACCCACCTAGCCCCTGATGCCTAAGTTCGGCTATTGGGATTTGGTAGGGTTTGCCTTGATGGCTATGCTAACGTTGAGCCGAAGAGCGCTCGTGGCTGTGTGGCTGTCACCCAATTCACAGAGGGAGTCCTCCCGTGGGGATGGCAGTCATGTTAGCCAAGCACGACTTGCCCTTTGCAAACCGGTGCTGCCTGCTCCTGTGACTTCCTTGTCCTTTGTGTGTCTGGACATAGCATCACATCCATGGAGACTTGCTCCATGATTTCCTCAGGCACTGGGGTGAGGCTGACAGCCCTGTAACTCCCTAGGTCCCCCTTCTCACATTTTTTAATGATTTCAGATGCATAAATTGTCATTAAAATCTGATATTTTGGCCAGGGCCTGGATTTTTTTTTTCAATTTTATCTTATTATCCTGAAATTTCCTTCTCATTTTTCTTTCCAGTATCGCCTATTGCATTACAGCTTAAGGGAAAGTTTAATAAGCAAAAAGACAACAACTTTACTGCATATTATTTAATTAGTTCCAGAACCAAACGCACTTACTCCTCTGCCCCTTCTATTTACATTCTGTATTTGCAGGCAACTACTGTGTCCTTTGCTTTAATAGTTGTTAAGCCATGCCATGCATATTTAACACTTAATCATTTCTCATTAGTTCATCTTTCCAATTCCTGGCTCACTTTTGTGAATATTAATTAGTTTGTTAAGAGCTTTGTGCATCTATGGGCCTCGCTCCTGCCTTTATGGAAACTGAGGGAAAATTCCAATTCAAGGGACCAAACGGGCCCCAGTCCAACCATGACATCTCTGGAGAGGAAGGAGAATAATATCATCCTTTCTCATCTTCACTCAGAGCATTTCTGTCACTTCTTTGAGCCTCAACTGCTATCGACTCACCAGAGATTCTCAGTTGTGAGGACTGACTTTTATTACTGAAGAAATAAAGTAACTTATTCTCTCAATAAACTGGAGATGCAAAGGAGCAATTTATAGACAGAAGAAAGAAATATTTTAGTTAGGTATTGGAGCAGACAGATTGTTACACAACTGCTTGGTTAATAGCATAAATATTGATCAATAGCACAGAGTAATATTAAAATAAATGTTCTTTCTCATAGAGAGGTACAGCTAAGCAAAGAAAACTTACACCAAAATTTTAAAGAAAAAAAAAAAAAAGTGATGCTAGCTAACCTGGAATTAAGAAATAGAGAAAAAATTAAAAAAAATGCAAGAAACAGGAGAAACAGGAAAGCTTTTTATCTTTTAAATAAAATCTCTTGATCCTGTTCTCATTTTAAATTATTTCTTTAATAGTTCCTTTACTGTGGTTTTCTTTAATAGGGTGGAAATATAAACATCTTTTTTGACCTAAACAAACATTTTAACAGCTTTTGATTTGGAAAAATACTTGCTTTCATTCTCAAATTTTAAAAGTCAAATGAGGAAATCCATTTTTATCCAAGTTCAATTTCATTTTCTCACCAAGTAAATCGGTAAACAATACTTGATAGAGAAAAGAAAGTCCATTAAGATACTTAATTATCTATTACTCTTTAAATGCCATATGCTTTAAATACTATGCAGTACCTAAATCATGAGAAGAAATGTTAGCTAGAATAACTAAAACCTAAGGAGGAATGCTTTCAGCTTAAAAAAAGTTTGTATCAGTTATTACCATAGGTCACCTTCAACTTCAGTATTACAGAAAGCACTTATTTTTATGCAGAGTCCTATCTGACAGAGGAGTTTGTATTTTCCTTTAGGATAAAAAACAAATGGTACTGAAACTCCTGCAAGTCCCTAAGCTCATTCATTATGTCGAGAAAACTAGAATATTAGTGCAGGAAACAAAGCGTCTGAAGAAGAAAATGGAGGTGGTTACTGTAGAAAAATATTATTAGTGTGTTCCTCATCCTCCCAGTGCTCCCCATGCAGGAGGGGGACATGGATCCTTGAACAGATTTTTAGGTCTGCTGCTCTCTCATGGATTGAATCTTTCTTTAAAAAAAAAAAAAAGAAGCAAATATGAGAAACACTGATCTTCTGTTGCAAATAAATTAAACAGTGTGCTCACATCTTTCATGGTGTTGTTGCACGTTTAAAACAGTGGCATTAGCCTGAGGTCTATTTAAAATAATTTGTGTAGTTCTATATGAATGGCTTTAAAAGAGGAACAGAGGATGGGAGAAAACAGTGATGACTTGCAGGAGTTATTTTTCAAATCCAGCTGTAGGACATCTTCACTGCCATGCCTTGAAAATGCATTTTACATTTGCAGCAAGAAAGATGGGGGCTCAAATCTTCAAGGCTGCCTTAGACTTCAAAAGAAGTGAACCCTTCAGAGGAGATTTACATCTGACTAGTTGTCCTTTGGAACCATCACCATTTTCAGAGAAGATGAGGGCTTCCCAAAGAGCTGAGTAACTTTTGCAACCACTGAAACACATGGGTTTTTTAGATATTGTTTTAAAATGCTTTAGAAAATAAGCATTTTTTATCTTGTGATACATACAAATACACACCCTTCTGATTACTTTGAGCTTAAGAAAAGCACAAAAAATAACCTATGCAACTCAGAGAAACTCCTCTGAAATCAGTGAAACTTTTCCAAATGTACCAGTACATCATCATTGTAAGGGCATGAAGAATTTAGTTCACCTTGTTTAATTGCTCAGAAACTCACGTGATCAGTTGGTAACACAACGGGGAATAGTGGTTCGCAACACTTCATGCATGCTCCAAGACCTGGAGAAAGCTGCTGCCAGTTGGTAATAAAATTCCCCTGGTTCTGCTGGATTTGTGCCTTTCTGAATAATGGATTATCTAATTAAATTAAATGGCTCAGTAACATTGTTACTGAGGTTATTGTTAAAGTGTTGAATGAGGTGGTTCAGATGAAAATAAGACTTCCAAAAATTCAAATCAGGCAATTCTGACATCCTGAGCAAACAACTGGTTTGTATACCTTTTGTGTTTCTGCATTAATCCAGGAGAGAAAGAAAAGGGCTAATAAATACGAAATAGGTCTATCCAAGGATTTCAAAGGGCTTTCTAAAGTATCAAGTCACTTAGTTTCGTAACAACCTATAAGGCAAATAACCTATTATCTCCATTCGACACATGGCCAAACTGAGCAGGGGTTTGGAGCAGCTCCCATGTGAGAAGGGACTAAATAGACAAGGACTCATCAGACTGGGAAAGATAGTAACTATGAAAACATGAATAGCACAGAGAAGACTAAGTATAAGTTATTTTTCAAAATACAAGGACTAGGAGGAACTCAAAAACATAAGCAGGAAACAACCTTTAAAAGCAAGGGGAAATAGCACAGCTTGAGGCACATAACCTAAGTCATTTGCACCCTTTTCAAAGATCAGCAGTTTGGAAAACAAGTCTTTGTCTAACCTGCACCTTGGAAAACAGCAGTGGAAGTATGATGAAGATCAGAGGCAGGGAGAACGGCGATTAGGGGGGAAGAGGTTGTGGGACAGCCTTCCTTGCACACACACTTAATTTGACTATAGGCAAGTAAGACAATTTCTTTAGAACAGAGATGACCTACAGACTATACAGTGACACTTACGGTAGTTTTTTATCCAATGCATTTTAATCATGGAGCTCATTGCCAAAGAATTTTGTGGAAACCAAAAGAACAAACTGATTTTAAAAGGCATTAGGCGGATTAATCAGGGCTGCCAGGCATGGTGCAAATGTAACCATTCCTCGGTAAGGCCCTAAACTGCTACTTGCCTGGGCTGAATGAATATGCCAAGAGTATGTTTACCTTATACTCCTCCTATTTCTTTTACTGAGTGTCCGTTACTGGAAATTGCTGCAGACAGTGGTCCACTTCAGTCCAGCAGTTTTTATGTTGTTATCAAAGAAGGACAAGTGAAACCCTGCCTCCCCGAAGTCAGCAGGTATTCTGCCATTGCCATCACTGCCTCCAGCACTTCATCCCAAAAGTTCACCCCATATATTACAGTAGTATCTGTGCGAGAGCCACAAAACAGTTTCAGTCTCCTGCAAAAGACAGCATTATCTAGACCATCCACTACTTGTATTTCAACACTCCTTATCCCCCAAGGAGTCAATAAAAAAAATAGCTCGGCATATTTGTGCCCATTCCCAAGATTTAAATGTTTCTGATAATTTGCATAAAAACCCAAATCTTATTATCCACAATCCACTGTCATATCCATTGTGAAAAGGTTATTTTTCATAGTAAACTAATATTCAAAACCTACCAATAACTTACACTGGTTTAGGTGGTCTAAACAATTGTGTTATTAGCAAAACAGTCATGAACAAATGAAGTCCACCTTGGGCTATGTGCTTGAGCTGTAGACTGGCCATAGCTGTACTGGGTAACAAGGCATCATCATTCATACAAGAATGACAAACTTGCCAAAACAATTAACAGGATGTAATTTCCATTCACCCCTCATGCCAGACCTGAACTGATTACTCCTTGCAACCATATTTTCCAAAAATAGCCTCTTAATATAATCAGTTATTGTTACATCCCCACTTGCTGAGGATTGTAATGTACAGGTAATAAAATGCTTGCTCTGCAAATGAGAAGACCCTGCGTTCAGCAATGAATGAAGTTTCCACATTGGATTTAATTATTTCTGCTTTAAAATATTATTTCTTCTTGCAGAATAAAACTTCTATTTGTGTAAATCACCGTGTCAGGGAACATGCATCATAATCATTCAACTTTCAGTAGAATAATTGAATGTGGGGGTTTTCATCATGCTCATGTAAGAAAACCAGAAGATATTTCTCAACAGCAGTAAAGTAACTCCAGGGAGTGTAGTTATCATGATTATCATCAGGCAATTACTGTCTAGCTACTGAAGGATAAGAGACCTTGAGTTGCATTACTTGCATCATAACACTGACATTAAGAGTTCAATTATCACATAATACCTGCTTGTTTATCCTGTTTTACTATTTAACTTTCTAGTATGCATAAAGGGAGAAAAGCAACAGTAAACACACAGAAAGGGCAAAGAGCAACAATAAGAATGTACATGGAAAGAATGCATAATTATGAGGATGTTTTAAAAATTAAAATAAGAAAGAAATAATAGGTCTTTAAAGACTATCCAAAGCTCTTTTTGGAGAGCTTCTGCAACATTTTCTCTGGATTCTAAGTTAATAAACACTTAAAGCACAAAAAGCTACTTGTAATCACACAACTAATCCCACCGTGAATCTGTAAGGCCTTAGCAAAGTGCTGTTCATTCTGACTCACTCCAGCAAAGCACTTAACTCGTGTTTAGTTTTAAGCACTTGAGAATCCCTCTTTGACCTCAGTAAGATTTAAACATGATTAAAATGAAGCGTATCTTTAACCTGCCATGGGATTTGGGGTTCAAGCAACAAGGAGTTTAATTTCATATTTTGTCTATGAAGAAGGAAAAATAATATTTCTGTAAAATATAATGGTAGTAAAATAAAGATATTCTAAAATATTCTGAGGAAGCTAAAATCCTCTAAGAAACATGCCACTCTGTGCATATATTATGCACTTCATGTGCTGTCAATGAAATGCACATTTGGAACTTTATAAAGTGTATTGTCTATGCCTATTGTCATACATCTATGAACTTTTTGCTTTCCAGACTTTTTACCTGCAATTATGCTTTACCCTATTGTGAACAGGACGAATATTGACATGATTTGAAACTGGGCCTACAGTTTTTTCCCAGGAAGATCTCCAATTAATTTTAAAGCATCCCATTCAGTTTCAATGGAGGGTTTTCCTCAGAAAAAAGGTTTTTTGTTGTTGGCACCAAAATAGACTGAGACAGTTCAGAGGAAGCACAGTTTCATACAAACATGAAAGTACGGGCAATTTGTTACATTTAAGGAACCTCTAAGAAACATTGTGAGGGTTTGGTTGTCTTTGTCACTTTCTTCCACAAAGATGCAAAAAAAATAACCAAAAATAACAGGGTAGGCATATGTGTTTAGGCAAAGGCATGTGCAGCATAGCATAGCATATGTATACCTATATTTAACCTCACAGTTTTCAATTTCTTAGCTTTTAATCAAGTCTTTTATTATCTTGTAATGCTATATGTCACTCAATACTTCAGGTGTGTATATAACTACACATTAGTAGTAATTGCTATTATAACAGTTGTAACTGAGCTTAGTACAATGTTCTAAGTCTAAAAGATCGTCATCTCCAGGAAATACTTTTTGTGCTGGTTAACCTCACCGCAATAAAGGCAAGAAAAGCCAGGCTTGAAAAGGAAGAAAAACACTGGTGAGGTAAATCTGGAAGCAAGAAAGATAGGAAAATAAACAGTCAGGACACTGAAACCCTGCTATTCCTCTTCCCTCAGTCGCTGTGGCAGCCATGTGGATAGTTTATGCTGCAGTTTCCCATTGCTAGTCAAACTGGCACATCAGGTTCAAAGGCTTCATGGAGGTTTTTTTTCAAAGCCAGCTAATTTTACTGAGCACTGGACTTCACTCCTAGCAGAAGTACAACGCTGTTCCCTGGGCTGATAGGTAGCAGCAGGCTAGGGAGGTGTTTACACAGCTTTTAAAACTAAAAGGCAGCCTTGCCACATTCCGTGACCTCCAAAGTGAGTAGAATTGCAAATGGCAAAGACTGAATTTAATTCAGTACCCAGGATGCCACTAATGTTTTACATGCATGATCAATGAGCAGAACTGGGATGTGAAAAGTGCTGAATATTCAGGGCAATGAAATTCTCTAACCCTAATTTCAAAGATAAAATACCATTTTCACTTTGACAAGACTGTTTTGGGTGTTTTCCAAGAATAGTGATGTACGAAAAGCTCATTAGAAACTTTAGACTGAATGAACAACTACTGTCCTTTGTCAGGCCTAGAATTACTTAGGGTGTAATTGGTTATGACTTATTGGCTGTGGTGCATATAACACAACGAGCTATCCGTGCCAAATCATCCTGAATAGCTTGCCACATTGTTATTGTAACCTTCATACTTCTTCTCCCACCCCTATAGTTTGTTGCTGCCATTTGAGGTTCTCGGCTGCACTTAGTCTTACTGGTTTTGTCTGATTAAGTCCTGTGGAAATGGACCTTGCAGTTTGAATGCTACAGAGACACAAAAGCATGAGGCTCAGACATGTCTTTAATAGCTGTAGGAAAACTCCAAATATAGATCATGCACTCGCTACAGAAAGGATCATTACAATCAGGCAATTAGCCGGACCCTGTATGATGCCACCTGTCTGAGTTATGGCAGGGAAGATGAATTTCAGTCCTTCCTCTACCTACCCTTCACCAGCAATTCATCACATGCTCACTTCAGGTTGCTGGACCTTAAGAGAAGAGCTGTAGAGCAGGTGATAAAAAGGGATGTCATAACCTGTGAAATTTATATCATTCTCTGTCTTAAAACCAGCATGAGATCTCAGTGGCCTGGACTCGGGTTCAGTGTAAGTATTGACCTATTAAATCTACTTGTAGTGTATCCATCCATTGCGATAAATTCAAACCATATTTAACCTAAGATTAAACTTCTAAGCTTCTGCAGAGAAGGCCAAAAACCTACTGGACTCAAAAGCAGTTATCTCCAGTCAGAAGGTTGTTTCTCAATAATCAAGAAGAACAATTCACCCAGGACAGTCATTGATTCATTTGGGCACAGTAGACTAGATCTAGACAGGAGCAAACTGTTGCATTCCACCACGGAAGAAATTACACCCCAGCTGGCACTGGGTCACATCCTGCATCATTTCTTCCACCAATTTTTACTCTGAGCCAAACCACTTTAAGAAATCTCACATTAGTTCAATTTTCCATCTATTTTCATGCAAATTTTTATTGTTCTAAATTTACAGTAGAGGTTTTTCTAGGGGCTTATCTAGTTGCAGTCAGGGTTTTTTTTCCAAACAATTTCAATTTTCCTTTAAAAGTCCATCTTTAAATTCCATTTTTATTACTACAGTTCTACTGAATGCTAACAAGTGCATTGACAGTTGTAGGCATGTAGCTTTCTAATGTAACCTTACAAGCAAAATGCTCTTTTTCTATCCAGATAAAAACCTCTTTCCTATTGACATTATCCTCTTTCTACATCACAATATCCTGCAACACAGAATAAGATGCAACACACGCTGTTTTCTCAGAGATCTGTTACCACGACTACATATTAATAAAATGTTTCTGGAACAGTATTCCCTTCCTTAGAAATCTCATATTCTGTGAATAAAGAAGGTTAAGCTCCTAACTGGAAGGATGGAAACACATATATCTGGAGCACTGATGATGTGGAAAGGAAATTTTTTGAAATTACAAAGCAAGAACACAGGCTCTGATGACTCACATTTTGGAGAAAAGAACGGTGCTATATTTTTACTGCATCACCTGCTTGAGCAGAATTTTAGGGGGTTTTTTCTGGTTTCACTATGCACTTTCTCTGGCCTGCACATTTTCTGTTTGGCTCAAATAAGAGAATTTAAAGTACGTGAACTCCAGACAGGGAAAATATGAGATAAAGTTATTGGAATTCATGGTATTTTCGCACATGGCAGGCAGGGCAATAATTATCTCCCAAACTCAAGATATCATTAAGATAAAATTGGAACTGGAAACTACTTGTTTATTCTGAAAATTGCCTTCTACAAACAGAAACAGCAGTTTAGACCACAAAGACAGGTGGTAAATTAATCCAAAGCATAACTGGAGAATTATGTGAGTGCTGTGGTTTAACCTCAGCCAGCTAAGCACCACATGGCTACTTGCACACTCCCTGCCAGTGAGATGGGGGAGAGAATCAGAAGGGCAAAAGTAAGAAAACTTGTAGGTTGAGATAAGAACAGTTTAATAATTGAAATAAAATAAAACAACAACAATAATAAATTGTAATGAAAAGTAAAATAACAAAGAGAGAGAAATAAAACTCAAGAAAAACCAAGTGATGCAAATGGAAAACAACTGCTCACCACCAAGGGACCAATGCCCAGCCTGTTCCCAAGCAGCGGTCCCCCAGCCAGCTTTGCCCCTTGTTTATATACTGGGCATGACATCACACGGTATGGAATATCCCTTTGGCCGGTTTGAGTCAGCTGTCCTGGCTGTGTCCCCTCCCAGCTTCTCATGCACTCCCAGCCTCCTTGCTGGCTGGGCAGCAGGAGAAGCTGAAAAGTCCTTGACTTAGTGTAACCACTGCTCAGCAGAACTAAAACATCAACGTCTTACCAACATTATTCTCATCCTAAATCCAAAACACAGCACTATGCCAGCTCCTAGGAAGAAAATTAACTCTATCCCAGCCAAAACCAGGACAGCGAGGCTCCTCAGCATGAATAAGTCAAACCAGACCTAGAGCAATTTAGATGTTTGCAAGCAGTGACAAAAGTTTAGTTGTGCATTGGGTTTCTGTGGCAAGGTTTTGGGGGGGGGGGG